>OW028577.1:20865253-21218253 GCA_932294295.1 Alitta virens
CTTGGTGGTGCCTTCTGAATCAGAGTGACACTTATTAGCAATGGCTATTTTATTTATTTCTATACCTATTTTATTTTTTTTATACCCAGCTTTGGTGTCCTCGGGGGCCTTGGTGCCCTAAACCCGCACGTGCTTAGTCTGCTTATGCAAAATTCCAGCCCTGCAGAAAGGATTTGACTGTACAAGTCGACCGCTCCCGCCATCTATGGTTATTTTAATTAGCGGGCGAGCACTAATTTGCCTTCCTTGAACATAATTGAGCAAGTTTTAATCGAGGACCAAAGGTCAAAACTACCTGGATTAGTTGTGCGAGGCATTTGGTGAGTAGCTCGCCCACTAATTAAGGTGAATATAGATGGCACAGGCAGTCGACTTGTAGACAGAGGGACCCTGAAGATTCAAGGGTACCCAAGCAGAGACAGAGGAAAATGCATTAAAGTACTGCTGCGCAATGAGCAATTTCTCAGGGCGAACAGACTTAAACATACAAAAATGATCATTGGTCCCTTGGTATTAACAGAAAGCAGACAAAGTAAGGGAGCAATGGCTTGTTGAAGAATACCAAATGTTCCAATTGACTGGTAAATGTTCGATTCCTGACCTGGGCACTATTCATGAGCAAGTACATCTCAGCTGTGTGACGGTTGCATCCAACATTAAATTGACGTACTCGATGTCCTTGGTGAGGCAAGTAAAAGACTCCACTCATGGGCTAGATGCATGTTAGTATGGACTTCTAGCATGGCAGCAGATCATATAAGCTGACTGAGATAAAAGAATTATGGTGCAAAATTGACTGTCCGTAATTGCCTAGAAGCCCCTAGATCGATAACCAGTGATGTGATATAATGTTGGGTTTTGCTTACATTCGTTGCAGTTTCAGAAGATCAGTATTTGGAGATCCAATGGATGTTTGCACATGCCAAGGTAAACCAATAAATGTTTTTTTTTTCTTTTTTGGTGGATGAAGTTGACCAGCTGTAATTGGTTATAGGGAATTATTTTTGATTCTGAACTATTGGTGCATTAATTTACAAACAAGCCATATTGCTGGTTTCTGTTTTTATTCAGCTCCAACACAACTAAGGTAAATAAAAATAGTGGAGATATAATTGGCTACATGTGCACCAAAATTTTAGCAGCGATCTTTTTTATGAATTGTTCATCAGTGCCCAGTGAACCACTTGCAGTCTATAAAACATTTTGAAGATGTCTCCTCCTAATTTGTTTACTATTGTTCAGGTGTTCAAGAACTTCAATAAAACTACCCAAAAACGACAGACCTTTCTGGTCAGGACGTCCAGAAGACGTGACACAAACGTGCCTCAGTACTAATACGTGGTCTAGACGTTCTTGTTTCAATTGCAAAATGTTTTAATTATGTATCTGAAACGTTAGACAACCAGCACGTTTTCAGAGCACAGTGGAATGTAAACATGGCAGGTGTCCCAAGAATGTTGTCACCCATGGAAATTTCTATTAATATTAAAATTATTTTTTATCGGCGATGATGGTCGACAATCATTCCTATCTAAATTGAGGTCAAACAAAAAAAAATATCATTTTCGGAAATAGTGTGAACCGTGACCCATCGCTGTCATACCTTAGGTACTTTAGTCAATGTTGTCACAGTTAGGCATTTTAGTCTTTCCCGCACATGCTCAGTTTTAACACTTCCTGTTCTGGAATAAACGCAATATGAACACAACCACTTGTCATGCTCATGGCAACAAAACATCAGATGATGTCATTTGAATCCAGCTATACCATTGGCTGAGGGAATATCTAAACTAATGGGAGTCCTGGGTTCATGTGACGTACGTCTCAACTATGTGCTCAAAACATGTGATTTTATGTAGCTCATGGTTTTGTCTTGGTCTTTACACTGGTGGGCACGTCATCTGGACATTGTGATGACATCATTTTGTTAACAACACGTCTAAAACTTCTTACAAACACTTTCGTCACCAAAACCCCCAAAAATGTCTCCATCACCCAATCGTCTGGTTTCACTGCGTGGCAACACTTCGTGATGCATGCAAAGTTTATACACACTTGGAAATGATTATAGTAACTACATTTCAATTCAATCAGATCAAGTTTGTAGTCATCACAGCACATATTATGATTGCTATGCTTTCACAATAATTGTCTTCTGACGTGACACACCAGAACTTCAGTCACAAAAAGTAACCACTTCAATCAGCCTTTTATAATAAAAATGATAAATACTACTGACAGACCAGCAAAATTAAAATATAAGGTATTAAAGAGCTGTCTCTAAACCATGCAGAGCATGAAATGTGGTAGAACCTCAGATTTTTATGAAACTGGGCTGATTTTTTCATAAGTTCAATGCTGGGAAATACAGAGTGATTTACTGTTTAGCTCAAATGCTACTCAAGGGCTTCTTAATGGATTCCTATGTAGAAAATACCTCATTTCAGGATGCCTGTACTGTACATTTGAGCATGACCTTGACATTGAATCCCATTTTTGGTGTCACAAATCAATTCTTCGTCCCAAAAAAACACATTTAGACACTTTTTGCATGAAAACTATTTTTCCTTCTTGAGATATCAAATCAAGGAATTTACAATTATACAAAAATTGGCCAACTTTTCTGACTTTGTCATGCTGTATTTTCTAAAAGCTATCCTTTTAAGGTGGTTATCATACATTTTCAGAGACCTGAGAATATAAACTTTCAAAATATGATAGGCCCAACCTTTGCCCACCAAAGTGGTACCAAGACCAACGCTAATCATCTGAATTTAGCAGCTTATTTTATGGGCTATCTTATGGAATACATGGTCAAATCTTCACATGTAATCAAATGGGCGAAATTTTTCTGCATTATTTAAGGCTGAATTTTTTAAAGTATATTTTATCCCCAAAAACTATTTTTTGTAAAAATTGACTTCACTCCCTTTTTTATATCTAGCGTCTAGACCTATGACACAATAGATCTATAACTGATATGGTTTGTCAAAATGCCAGGTATTATTACGAACACTTGTTTTTTTTGGTGAAAATATGAAGGTCAAGGACCCAGGCGGGGTAGTTTTGACTCTTTGATTTGATTGGTTGTTCAATTATGAAGAACCCATCGGGGGCCTCTTCACTTATTTTAATGTATGCGACCCAGAAATGCTCATGCACAACTAACCTAGGCAGTATTCACCTTAATTTGGGTTAAAATCCTTTGTTACAACTTCCAAAGTTAATAAATTAAAGATTTAGGCATAATTGAACTTGTTACTATGGAGTATTATTGCAGTAAAAAAAAAGTAAACACGTTGCTCGTTCACTGCTCAGGCGAGCTATTTATAGAACAAAGAGCCTACACTTAAAAAAAATAAAAATTTAAATCACAACCAGACTTGGTGGCGCAGTGGATACGGCGCTCGCAATGCTGATTGAGGTGACACTGACAGTGGTTCGAATCCAGCTCAGTGAACTTCTTTTTTTTTCATCAAGTTACAGTCACATAATATAATTAATTTATATTAATAAATATTATTAATGAATTTGTAAAGACAAGATATTTTTTCCAAATGACAGAGCTCTGTCTGCTGCTCATATTGTTCACGTTGCCAGATATCTATTCTTTTGTTTTTAAAGAATTTTCTTGTTAAAAGTATGAAAATCTGTGGTTAGTCATGTTTGGCTATATAGGCCTCTGCATGGTTTTCTCAGAGACAGCTCTTTTGAAATTATTTAACACTCATTAATGCATTTAACTGTACTTTCTTTTCTGAATTATATCAGATCAACTAACAGGAAAGCACGTTTTGAACAGCCCGGGGCAGACAGTGCTGCTCCCTTGTAGATTCACCTTATGTTGCCCTATAGGGGGAATTAGATGGACTTTCAATGGGCAGCCTATCATCTCGCAAGACAAGTTTTTGATAACTTCAGCAGGATGGCTCATCGTGCAAAATGTTACCGGTAATGATGAAGGCAATTACCAGTGCTACAGCAAAAATTCCCTGATCGAAGAGCATAATGTCACCCTTCCAGGTTGGCTTTCTTTTTAAATTTCATCTTGCATGCTTATTAAATTTCAGCAATGAAGTTAAGTATACACATTCGATTTTAACTCTCTCATTAAAAAAATATATATTTACCATTACAGACAATCAATGCAAATTTGTCCCCACAATGGACAAACTGAATGATACACTGATTGATATATACGCTAGCTGGAGGGCTGATATAGAGAATTACGGCGATGAATTTAACCACTGGATTTCTAACAAAGAGGTACTACAGATCAATGCATAGCCAAGCTATGAACCACACAATAATTAGAAAAATGTAAGGCAGCGCTATTAATTTAGCGTTTGCCATATTTTGTGCATCAGTAATATTTTATTGGTCTTTATCTATCTTTTCAGAATGCAGTCACAGTGGATGGCGGCACCTGTCCAAAGACCGATATAGCATGTCAATCAAGGCCATAGGAATGCTTTTTGCAATATTGTGTACTTAATATTCCAACTCCATATACATATAAAAAGAATTAAAAGCCTTTCAATGCATTTTTGTTGATTTGTCAGGCTCAGCACGAACCAGTATGCTAGCTTTTTTTGCAGATGTAATGATAAGTGTGATGCCACAGTTTGTACACAATCCCCTTTATGCTATCAGGGCCGTAGCCAAAGGCTGAAATCGGACAAGGACTGTTATTAATTTTAAAAAATTTACCCACACTAGACGCTATCCCAGCACTTTGCAATTGTCTGTTGACAGGGGCGGATGCAGAAATTGGTGAAAGAGGGGGGGGGGGGGGGGGGCGGAGATAATGCGCCATTTTTGTTTTTTTACCTTTACTACCGTTTTTTTTCACAAAAATTAACTGCTACATCATCTAATATAGCTGAATTGCAGAAATAATGTTTGCATGAATGTCTGAAATTCAGTTTATTTGTTGCACATTGTTTCTTTGACACATCACCTCATGTCAGGCCAACGCATTGCATTTGTCTGTTGTACACAGATAAAGGAGCTGTGTCAACTGTTATTAGAATCGCAGCAGACAGATAATGTCTGTGGCCGACAATGCTATAGTTATTGCTTCAATTTCTCAGCATTAAGCCAAGGGGGCACATTATTGGATACATTAAGGGGCGTTCACACTGTCACGGATAAGACCTATGTATGACCAAGGACGTGAAAAATTGGCTATACACGTATAAATTCCTTCCACGAGCATACGTGAGGCTGTCATAGATCGCTCGCAGGACGTCCGTCAAATGCTCGCCGAAGATCTGTTGCCAAGCATCCATGAAGCATCCGTGAGGCATCCATGAGGCATCCGTGAGGCATCCTTGAGGCATCCGTGAGGCATTCATGAGGCATTTATATGCACCCGTAGATCGCTTGTTGATCGGTCATAGATTGCTTGTAGATTGCTCGTAGATCAACCGTGCGAGTGGTTCATGGATGGGCAAGGAAGACAACGGGCAGGCGACGGACGTTCGCCGAGCGTTGAACGAGCGATCTGCAAGTAGACACCAGTGGATGGCGAGTATATACAAACAGACAGTGGCTTATGGCTATGTATGGCCACGTATGTACTTGGAATGTACGTGGAATTTACGTGGAACGCTCGATGAGTGAATCCTGAGCGAGTTATGTAACTGATATAAACAATTTACTGGTACAACGTCTGCCAAAAGTTAAAAAATGTTGGTCCTTTCCACGTATGGTCTCAGATGATTTAGCGCTACCACAAGCGTTCTACAGAATAGCAAGAACTATCCTTGAAACGCACGGCGAGTGAATCACGTATAGCCACTATCTGACATAGCCGAGTGACGAAGCAGAGTAATGACGATCGCTGGGAAGCAATCAATCGGCTTCACTCTTGGTCATTTGATGACTAGAAAAAGCAAGTCAGCAAGGTCTCGCCGATAGCTCGCAGATCACTCGCCGATCGCTCGCCGATCACTCGCAGATCGCTCGCCGATTGCTCGCCTTCTTCACACGCTGACCACTCGGCGAATAAATCACGTCCACACAGCAATCCATCTGACCAAGTGTTCACCCAGAGTGACCAAGTGTACACCCAGAGTGACCAAGTGTACACCCAGAGTGACCAAGTGTACACCCAGAGTGCATGGCGAGTTAATCCCGTTTAAATCCCGAGCAATTTCAGAGCAAATTTGCTCGGCGACAATCCTAAAAAGTTTTAAACATGTTTATTAGAGCAGGATGAACAAGAGTAAAAAAAATTGTTTTCATACGCGGTTTACATAGCTCTTATCCGTAAATTAATAACAGTGTGAACACCCCTTAACGCTCGGTCATTTGCAATGCTTCGCACTTGTAACCTGCGCTCTGATTGGCCGGAATATAATAATGGTGCAATGGTAATTGATGCACACAGCTGAAAAAATTCATTCCAATACCTTTCCTGGGTGAAAAAAATTGCTACCTAAAACTTTTATTTTATAAATCCAATCTAATATGACATATAAAACTTGTGTGCAGTTGTTAAAACAAAGTTGTCAGGAGATAAGGTCGTTTTTCTGTGAATTGTGTATGTACACTAGGGTGTGGTGGCTGGCGCCCAGCAAAAAGGAAAATATCAGATCCAATCTAACTTTTTTTTGGTATTGCCTTGTGACCACTGAAATTGATGTATTTACACTGGTTTATACAGGATTTTTCATTGAATTTCCGCTATTGTCAGATTTTACACTTGGTAAATGGATTTTTCTGCTGATTTCTCATCTGGTTATGAGTTCAGTCATTGGATGTGAGATGTAGGTGCTTATGTAGTTCCCTGAACAGCTTCAGCAGGTTTCGGCAGCAACTATCATCAGTGAATGAGTGCAAAAAATAGTAGATATATTTTATTGGATCAAGTACGATAGGAGAGTTTCAAAAGCTATATTATAGATTTATGAGAACTTTGGCATTTTTCTTCATGCTTACCATTGGTATGGAATACAGCTACATCTGTCTTTAACTGTCAGTGAACAAAGTTTGAAGAGGGTTATTGTTATCACTAGAAAAATTCATGTCGTCCGGCGGGTGGGTGTAACACTTTCGTTTCCGGAGCATAACTCTTGACACTAATGCATTTACCCAAACAAAATTTTGTAAAGTAATACTCTATTTGGCCTATTGGTGCCTTTTGATAGTCACATTGACATATGGCGGCTATGTTTTACAAAATTTTGAAAAAATAGAAAAACAAATATTTCCGTTTCTGAAGCAGAACTCTGACACTACTACACCTACACGATTAAAACTTTGCCATAATACGTTTTAAATAGTGTAGTGGTGCTTTTGGTGATTTCAGTGGAGTGTGAAGCCCTGACACCATGTTGTTCCCATTGCTTTTTTAGCTGTGTAAAGGATTTGTGTCTGTCATTTTGGGACGTTTTCCGTCATCACGGCAGTCAAAACTTGAGATTTTCCACTTCTGGCTGGGTCACCATGGCTTCCAGCATTTGCCTGAGTTTTATGGCTTCTCTAACAGCTTATTGTGACCGTTTTAGGTGTTTACCAACCCGCCCCACGAATTTCCTAACCTGCGGGTTCTAGTTTAGGTATTACAGTGCTGGAGAATTGCCTCACTATTTTTCTGTGTTTTGATTTTAAACTTTTTTTTTATCTGTAGGCATCTCAATTATACACTACAATACTTTATTAGAATGTGAAGAGGTCCACTTTATGTACACAGATCTATGTGTCATAATATATTTGATAAAAAACGTGTTATTATTGATACAGACTGCAACATTGCCCCACTCCCTGCTCATGCCACAGTCACTGCACGGCGCATGATCCGCATTTTCCGTGTTCTCCGGGCTTGCTATCATTGATTCTTGGATTTGGCTTGTCAGTGCCCCCCTTAACAAATTTATGCCACTGGAGTGATGCAAATAAAGTACAACAAGAAAGAAAATGTTGACTTGCAACTTGGGAAATTAATTACTGCTGATGCAGGGGCATCACTGATGAGGGGTAGATATATCTAAGCTCACTGAAGTGCAGTGTGAACATCAAAGGTTCAGTGTATTTATAGTCTAGTAGAGATATGATTTGACCCAGGACAAATTGCAAAAGAAATGATTCCAGTGCCGTTTGAACTCCAAGGGCCTCTTAGAGACACATACAAAAAATCATGGAAAATCTAAGTTGTGGATCACCCCCAAATAAGCAAAAATCTAAGAAGGCGGCTTCAAAAAACATTTTTTCTCAAATAACTAACCAATAGAGTTAAACCCCAAGTATGTGTGGAAGATGAATATAAATCTTGGTATTGGGGACATTTTAGTACCAACAGCATGTCTATATCTGTTGTAGTTCCTGAACCAATAAGGTGCCATATCTCATTAGATGCGATGTAGTGTCGGTACACATTGTATAGGAATTCTTGGAATTTGACATTTTTTACATAGTCTTTTCAACAAACACGTTAGCATACCTTATTTCGTCAATATGTACAGGAGGACTACTCTGTTTACTATTGCATCGCACTCACATATTCATGAAAAAGTCATTAAAAAAACGTCGTTATAAGCATCTTCATAAATTAACATTCGCTAGTTCATTCTTTTGCTGTTGCAACGCCCCCTAGCAGTCACATGACGGTGACGCCACTGTGCCTGTTCAGATTCTGTTAACGTTAAAAATCTGAATAATTTGCTCCATTTGCTTGTTATTGATTGAAATCATGTTGATGTAATTTTAATGTACTTTAAATGTTAAATTGATGGAACTAAGGACTTGGCAGCACTATTCCATGTGAATCTTATCATCCACTAGGGGCGTTGAAACGTCGCTGGAGCCCTCTTGTGAAATTGACCATATCTGAGTGTGATACATTAGAAAACAGGTGTGTGTAAACCAAGAGCAGGTGTATTTTGTGTGGCAAACATTTATTAAAAGGCTAGTTCCCACACAAGTCGAAAATCCATATTTTTTCATCTAGGACGTTGTAACCTACAACAGCATGTCTCTATCTGTTGTAGTTCTTGAGATATGGTACCTTTCATTGTTATTCCAAAGTCCGAAATATCAAATTTGGCCTTGTAAGTGTTCTGAATTGCTAATTTAAACAAATGCTTCATTGAATCGAACTAAAGACAAACACAATTTTCCAGATTATTTCATTTATAACAAATCTAAATATAGTACTCCCTATGAAATAGCAGAAGTCTTCAATAAATATTTTACTAACATTGACCCGAAACTTGCCTCTACTATGCCTATCACTGACCTAGAATTCTTTCACCTTAACTCCAGTCAGTCCAGTAGAGATAATATCAGTTATTAACAAAATGAAACCAAAAACTAGCTGCGGAATAAGTGAAATTAGCCCTAAGCTTGTTAAATCAAATAACTTACTCATTGCCATACCTCTATCCCACATTCCAAATCTCTCATTCCAAACAGGTGTTTTCCCAAGAAATATGAAAATAGCTAAAGTAATTCCAATTTATAAAAATAAAGACAATAGGGAAGTTTCAAAATTACAGACCACTTTCCTTGCTTCCAACTTTTTCGAAAATTATTGAACGACTTGTTTACAATAGACTTTATAAATATTTGAAACATAATAATCTGTTAACATCTGCTCAGTAAGGCTTCCAGAAGAACCTCTCAACAGAATTAGCAATATTGGAACTTCAAAATAGAAGAAATGAAGTTTATCCAACAAGAAATGGTGTATTGGCATCTTTCTAAACCTGTTGTAAGGTCCTTCAGACTTGACTCAAACGAAGACAAAGAATACATTTTGGAGCTTTATTGGCCCTGCCCTAGCCAAACGTCCTGTCTATCCACTATTCTGGACCAAACTGATGCTGCCAGCATCCCTGTAGCCCATTCTGGCCAATAGGAACCCAACCATACCCCTATCACGTGCTCCCCTTACTGTGGCACAGGAAATGCCCCCACATTCTAGGTCAACGGCCTTGCAAGGGGTCATGGGAACAGGTAATATTCAAAACACGGATTCCAGGTCATCACACTGTCCTCCTCCAATAATGAGGCATGTCCACATGCCTCCGGAAGAGTCCAGAAGAGACCTGATCACTTATGTTTACCTGGGAGATTTCAGGCAGCATCAGCAGCGACTTTTAAACAAAGTATCCATCACTGGCTAACAATGAGTAGGACGATATGGCTAGCGGTCAGGGCAGACATGTCATAAGCAACAACATTACATCAACAACATCAACAACATCAAAAACCCACCCCAGCCCAATGATAACCAGACACAAATACATCACAATCAAGCACATAACAAGGCCATTACTGGCACAACAATGCGGCTTCCTTCAAAGTCCACAAGAGTCCATAATGATTTCACATTTTTCTCAAAACAGAGAGTCAGTTCTCCGGGTCCCTGTCACAGGACACTAGCTCCGGGGGAGCTGTCAGTCACACTCCAGGGCACAGTCCACTCACACAGTCCTGGGACTAGTTACAGTTCATAGCCATACACCGGCTGACAGCTGTCAAACCGTGACCTTGTCAGATCAACTGTCAGACTCTGGCGCGTTGAAATCACTACTAAGATGGACACTCCTGCGCATTGAAATCACAACACACAATAATCCAACCAGTTTGGGTATCCGTTAGGCACTCTACCTTATCAGTCCACAGACCTATTCAAGGTCAAGTCATCGCATACATAAGGCAAGCCTCAACCCAATTATATTGTCATTCCGTGGTAGTGTCCATGTATTGTGTCCAATGTGCTATCCAGGGGCATATTCTGGGTCGTTTTCCGTTGATCATTCCGCCTGAGGCCGCCACCCAGGAGGACCAGAGACACACGTCCTTGTCGTCATGTCCTCCGGGGGGGGGGGGGGGGGGGGGGCGGTCCAGCTCATCGTCCAGGGGCAGTTCCGGTTGGGATCTGGGGTCGTCATCTAGGGAGGGTAACCGGGGGCAGTGGGGCCCAAAAAACAGGCCACACATCGGAGGCTATGGAGCCAGAGGGAGAGGCTCAGGGTTTGGACGCCCGGCGGAGCTCTTTCCACATCCGGCATCTTTCTTCCATCATCCGGCACCTTTCTTCCATCAGCCGGGTGACTTCCTCCAGGAGGAGGTCTGCCTGTCTCTCCACATCCCGGCGCCTCCGTTTTTCCCCCTCCAACTCCTTGAGGGCTCCGTCCCTTTTCTTGGTGGCCTCGTCCCTTTCCCTGGCGTTGGTCGCCACCTGGGCCCGGGTCCTCACCAGGTCCTTCAGGAGGTCCTGGTTCCGCTCCTGAGGGGTCATCTCTGAGGGGAGCAGTCCTTCTCTGGCGTTTTCCTTCCTCTCCCTGAGGGCCCGCGGGGGCCGGGAAGGAGAAGAGCAGGAGGTACTGGTTGCTGGAGAGAGAACCCTCCCTGATGTTGTCACCTGGGTGACCACCATCTGGGACGTCATAGCCGGCGTCCAGGTCAGCTTGGTCGACATCAGGGAAGGGACCTGGGTTCTCATGGGAGACGGCCTGGATGCTGGCAGGGAAACATCGGTATGGGCTCCCCGGATTTCCTCCAGGGCTGTGGCGGCCACAACCCTCTCAGCCTCCCTCCTGGTTGCTCGGTGTTGAAGTTCCAGGTGTCGGCGGAATTTGGACTTTCGGTCTGCCACAAACCCAGCGGTGCACCTGGGGCACTGGTACCCCAGGTAGGAAGCGTGGTGGGAGGTCACCATGTGGCGACTCAGGGCCTTCCTGGAGGTCACTACCTTGTTACACAGGGAACAAGGGAAGGCCTCCGGTTGAGATGTCCGGACAGGATGGATGCAGGAAGGGGTCGGACTGGATGAAACCTCACTGGGGGTGGCACTCGCCTCTGCTCCAGCTGGCAGCATGGAAACCCACATGGTATACCGGCCAGCCAAGGGAGACTCCTGAGGGGAGTCACTGGGGGACAGGGCCACGGAGACTGGGGAAGGTGCCATCAGGGAGGCAACAGATAGAGCCCCCATGTTCGGGGCGACAGCGTCACTTGGGGATTCTGGAGCCTGGACCCTTGCCCCGGTGTCATCAGAACTGATGACGGGGACTTCTGGGGCCTGGTCCTGGGTTCGATTCTCTTCTTCTTGCTCCACTGCTGGGCTGCCTGGCGGGGGTGTGATGGGGCTGTAGGGCCCAAGAACGAGGCCTCCTGGCAACCCTCACCCACCCTGACTGCCTTGGCATATGTGGTCCGCTGTTGGCTAACTGGGGCTGAGGAAGGGGTAGTCCACTGGGTCTGGGGGGACCCAGCATACCACTCTCGGTCTGCCATGTCACGGAGGATGTCCTCCAGTTGACATTGGGGTCCCAGTTCATCCCGGATCCATTGGAGGAGGACAGCCATGTCCTCCTGTAAGGGCTTGGCCCGGACAAGCCGGTGGTACTGAACGAGTTCCGGGGCCTGACCTGCTACTCCAATGGGATACGTATGCCCTTGACTCCATGAAGGCCCACATGTGACGTTGGGCCTCCTGTTCCCTCTCCGCTGTCCAGTATTCCTGGTTGACAGGGGTTGCCCCCTGAAGTCAACTGGGGTGGTCCCCTGTGACTGCACCGGAGTTGCCTCCTGCTCGAAGACTGGGGTTGCCCCCGGACGGCGTGCTGGAGTGGTCTCCTGCCCAAGGACTGGGGTTGCCCCCTGAAAGTCCAAGTGGTGACCACAGACAGCCTCCACCTCATTCTCCTCCACAGTCACCTGCAAGTTGACTCCAGCAGCATCTAAGGCCTGCATCACTACGTCTGCCAACTCGCTACAATCCATGTCCATAATATAGATTTATCAAAACTAACAAACTTCCAATATCACAACAAAATATGCCAAGGGCAGCGTACATCCTTTCCGAATGAAATTCAAGAAAGGAGTGATGCAAGGAGGTCCTGCGTCACTATGTCTTTCCCCCAATAGGCAATAAAATTTGCCAAATATGGAATTTTGACACCATTTACCCCACCTCCCCCCCTCATAAATGAAGGGTCAACTCGGTCAACCTGCCAACCAAGGGGGGTGGTGGAACCATCTTAACAGACACCCCTTAGTGCCAACTTGCTGAAGTAATGACCTTTAATGGCCGAGGTCAAAAGTCCAGGCACTTTTTGGCGGGATTTGACTAACAAGAAACACGTGTTTTCTTCAGACAAAGAAACCCCTACTTGCCAACATACACTCAAAAGTGTCAACATACAAAATTAATGGAATCTGTATCTAGGACCTTTCACAACTGACATCATCCATTAAACCAGCACAATTTGTCATGTGCCAAACCGTTACATGATAAGACTCAGAGAAAGAAACACACTATCTGACAAATTACCACATAAAAACAGCTATTCCTATCTCTAGAAATTACAGCTGACATACTACAGCAAAAACCATTGCTAGGGCACCGAAAAAGTATCAGACCGACTTTTCTCAATAAATCTGAGTAAGACAAGACACCCATGTTTCCGCAATCTCATTAAAAATAAGAGAGATATTCCTGTTAGAAGTTAAAGTCACACATAACTCACTAGGCGAGTGAATAAAACCTTCGGAGAAAGGTCATATCACACTGACACTTTCTTTGGAAAACCACATCAGGTACAGGGTTCAACTTAAAGAATTAAAATTTTGCCCTACGGAATTCTTAAGCTGATTCACTCCTTTCCGGACAGTTTAGCTAGCCTACTCCGTATTAATAAAAAAGTAACTCACTTAAATAAGCAAGGGGATCCCACTTAATCAAAAATAACTGCCAATTACACAAAATTCACTCTATAGACGACAGACCGGGATTTGAATTAGTGAACCCTAATCAAATCCAATGTTGTGACCATATCTGTCAGGTGGCTGTCTCAGCCTCTTTGCAATAAAGGGCTCAGCCTCAGGATTCAGTCTGGAACACTCAGCGGGCCAGGGTGACGCCATTTTCCCGCCACATTCCATGCGGTTTGCAGGCGTCAACCTGAGCGCTTCTCTGCGGCCTGTACCCACGTGGGTAGACAGCGCTGCATCAGCGTTTGGGGGCGCCGCATCATCTCCCAGCATCAGAGGATGCTGCTGCCAGCCTCACTGCACTCTGAAGTACACCATCTAGCGTTTTCCCAGATCGCGTCAGAGGTCATTCTGACCCTTATCATAGAGAAAAGGGTCTGTGTACGGGTCAGTCAAGGGCAAATCAGGAATTCTAGCTACATCAGCCTCACGTACTTCAGCCAGGTACGGCTTGAGCTGATTAATGTGCACAATTCAAGATTTCCCAGTTTCAGGAGCCACAATTTCATAATTAACCTCCCCCACCTTCTTCACCACCCTGTCGGGACGTAAAAACTTCAAACTAAGTTTCTGCCTAGCCAGGGGCGGATAAAAAAGCAAAACACAGTCTCCAGGTTCATGAGACTGATTTCTGGACAGTCTGTTGTAGTGCTTCGCCTGATTCAGAGCTAATTACTGCAGCTTTAGGCGACAGCGTTCAAAGGAATCTTCCATAGCCAACCGTATCCACTCAACATACTCAATTGTACAAGATGGCTGATCCTGGAGGACATGACCATACAACAGGTCAACAAGCAGGAGGGCCTCTCTCCCAAGCATCAATCTATTGGGTGTTGAGTGCTGGGGCGTAGCCCTGTAGGCACACATGACATAAGGCAAAATATCATCCCAATCATCTCTATAGTCATTCACTAACTTAGAGAACATGTCCTGCAAGGACCTATTGAACCTTTCCACTAAACCATCCCTCTGGGGGTTACAACTTACACATTTCCTGGAACAACTTAGACTCAAAGTTGGTGCCTTGATCACTATGAAGCTGATATGGGGCTCCAAACCTTAGAACAACCTGAGTTACCAAACAGTCAGCCACAGTGTAGGCTTCTTGGTTTGGTAGGGCAAAAACCTGTTCATTTTGTGAAATAATCAGCAATAACCACAATGACCTTATTCCCCCTCTTAGTCACTGGAAAGGGACCTACAATGTCTACTGCCATTCTCTCCATGGGCATCCCAACAGGAGCCTGTTGTAATGGGACCCTATTCCTGCCTGTCTGTCTGCACTTCTGACAGCTCTCACACCATCCAACCCGCCGGACGATGTCCTCCTTGTGCCCTGGCCATTGGCCAATAGAACCGTCGACGGACCTTGGCCACTGTGCTATGTATTCCCATATGTCCCTCTAACCGTGAAGTATGCAATTACTCAAATATCGCTCGCCTCAACTTAGTAGGGATCACCAATTGCTCCACATATTCTCCTGTAGGCAATCTATGCTCTCTGTACAATTTTCCATCTTTTACGTGCAACCAATTGTATTGGGCCCAAATATCTCTGACACTTCCGGGTCTGTCCGCTATATCACTATAGGAGGGCCTTTGTCCTGCTTTCAACCAATCCACGGCCAAAGCAGTCGCACTATCCTGAGCTTGGGCAGCCACAATCTCCTCCCTTGTCCACACATTCAACCAGTTCGGACCCAGGACCTCAGATTGTTCAGGGCCACCCACTTCCGGTGGGGCAGTCACCACTTCCGGTGAAGCTTCACTGCTCACCACGGGGCTGGTCTCAGAAACTGCCACCACTGGCTGACTCACAGAGACGGTCTCAGCCCTTACTGATCCCTCAGCCATACCACCGACGCTGCCTACAATTCTAGCTCTCCCTGGCCCCTGTCCCTGGTGCCACAATGGCGCCTGCTCCCATGGCTTCATCAACAAGTGGGCCTTGTCAGCATTCTACTGCACAAGAGCCACCATCACTCCCTGGTCACCATGCCCTGGATCAGGGCAATCATCTCTCTTACACCTTCGTACAGGAATTCTAGAACAACCATCTGTGTTTCCGTGCTTTTTACCCTCCCTGTATTCAATTCTGAAATCGTACTCAGCCAAAGATGCCAACCAACGGGCCAGCGTGCCCTCCGCAACTTTAAAATTCTGCAACCAAACAAGGGCACGGTGGTCAATTGACCCCTTATCCCAATCTTTCTATTCCCTTGGGCAACTGTTTCCCCGATTGCCCCGACCAAATTGATTTCTGCCCTTGTTCTGGAATTAGAAGGGGGCCTCAGCCCATCTCGGTGGCCCTTATCGCTGGGCCCACCTCGATTTGCCAATACATCATTCATCAGGGAATAACACAACTCTTTAACTTGCTCCTGAGTCATGGGGTCTCCTTTAGCTGAAGGAGCTACCCCTGATTGACTTGCTGGAGCCGATTCTGGGATCTCAGGATGGACAACCGGCATAGCCACAGCCCCTATTGGCCCAAGGTCGGGTTTGTGGGGCCTTGTGGCTTCATAGGCGGACTCATGTTGGACAGCAAAATCAATGGCATCCTGTAAAGTAGAGGGCTTGCGGGCACCTAACCAGAACCTCATGCTGGGAGAACTGGCTGTTTCCATGAACCTTTCCTTGGCAAACCTTTCCTGCTCCTCAGTCGAGGATGCAGGGTTTGCCTTCCTGGAAAGATCCATTAAGAACAAGCCATACGACTCCAGATCCATTTCGGGGCCCTTCTTTGCATTAAACAATTTACTACGATAAGCATCCAGGGCACGGGAGGAACAAAACAGACCATTTAATTGCTCTGTCATCCTATACCACGATTTCTCATAGGGCAAGGAGACAATCTTGAGCCTGGCAGGACCCAAAATACTAGTCCACCTGTGGAAACAACGCTCATCTTCTGTCCACCCATTAAAGTCTGCCACCCTCCTAAACTCCATCAAATAATCAGCAAAGGCTACTCCCTGACCATCATACAAAGGGGGTAGGGCTTCCCTACAACGCCTGTGCCTTGGACGATAGGCACGACTGCCAGTGGCCACATGGTCCGCCATTACTACTCCAGCGGCCCCACCGGCCCCAGTTGGCTCAGTCCCCACCCGGGTCCTATATTCAGGAGAGGAGGTGGGAGTGGACACACAGGAGTCATTCGAATCCGACTCTCTGCAACATATCCCTGGACCTCTTTCCACTACTTGCTCTAGGTCTAGATACCTCCCTAGGTTGCCTCACTCCAGACATGGAGCTAACCTACCTAAGTTGCCTCACTCCTGACATGGAGCTAGCACGTGTCTAACTGGGGTGGCATCCCCAGAAGCCATGCTGGCGACTGGGGGGCCAGATGTGTCGACCCCGGCAGACTGGGGAGCCAATCGACGGCTCTCCCTGTCTTGGGGTACCTTTCTACCAGGCTTGGGTCTCAATGCTGAAGTACCAGGCTTTCTAACAGAGCACAATACAAACAGCAAACAAGACAAACAGACAAACAGAGTAACCAGGGCAGGGCCACTCAACAAGACCAGTTTCAAAGTGAAGTGAAACTACTTAGCTGTTCTGTTTCTGTTGCAGAAAACACACAAAAGGGTATTCCAATATGACACAAAGGTAAATCCTTAAAAACACAAGTAAATCTCTATAAGATCCAGAGTATTCCTGAGAATGAGTCAAGTCCCACATCAGGCGCCAATTTGTAAGGTCCTTCAGACTTGACTCAAACCAAGACAAAGAATACATTTTGGAGCTTTATTGGCCCTGCCCTAGCCAAACGTCTTGTCTATCCACTATTCTGGACCAAACTGATGCTGCCAGCATCCCTGTAGCCCATTCTGGCCAATAGGAACCCAACCATACCCCTATCACGTGCTCCCCTTACTGGGGCAAAGGAAATGCCCCACATTCTAGGTCAACACGGTCTTGCAAGGAGGTCACTGGGGTCATGGGAACGGGTAATATTCAAAAAACGGATTCCAGGTCATCACACTGTCAAAGGCCTTCGACACCCTTGACCACAACATCTTACTGCAGAAGCTTTTTCACTATGGTGTAAGGGCCTTTGACTACTACCTTACAAACAAAATACAATACACAGAGTTTAGATCAGGTACCTCCCCTCCCGTAAACTTCCAATTTAATGTGGTGTGCCTCAGGGTTCGATCTTGGGTCCATTGCTGTTTCTTTTATACATCAATGACACTTTTAACACGCCCTCCAATGCAAAACTTGTATTATTTGCTGATGACACCAATTTATTATCAGAACATGAACATTTTTATGATGAAGTCAATTTAGCCAACACTGAATTAGAAAATATTTCAAAATGATTTGTGTCAAATAAGCTTTCACTGAATGTTGACAAAACTAAATTTATCATATTTCAGACTGCTAATAAAACTATCCCTACTATCCCTGTAATTACAATCAATAGCATAGAAATACAAAATGTTTCTGAAATAAAATTCCTTGGTGTCTTCATTTATGAGCTTCTCAACTGGAAATTTCATATCAATAATAAAAAAAAAACATGTATCAAAGAATATTGCCATAATACATCGCATTAAAAACTTCATCCCATTAAGTACTAGAATTTTTTTTTATTATGGGCTGATACATCCACACCTGAGTTATGAAGTTTTGGTTTGGGGCAACACCCACTCTAGAACTCAGAACTCAGAACAACTTTATTTAAGCAATAACATATGGAAAAATGTAATTGATTGGGGCCCCTTATATGACAGTTATCTGTCGCTGGCAAGGGGAGTTAATATGTTAAAATAGAAAAATGTAAACACAGGCATTCATTAAGGAAAGGAGGAAATAAAAACTACATTGCATATAAACTTAATAATGTAAACACCAATAAATCTTATGAAGACAAGAATGAGGAAGAGGACACAGTCGAGAAAAAGAAGAAAAAAAAGCCAACCCTGTAAAATCATATCATTTAGGCTTTCTGATGTTTCACTTCAGTGACAGACATAACAATTCCTAAGTGTGTAAAATTCACTGTACATATTGAGGAAATATTTATTTACATATTGCTTGAAACCATAAAACTATGAGTCTGTATCTTATCTGTAATTATGGATGGTGTATCATTAAAAGTCTTGGGAATTCTGTATCTCAGGCTTGATTTCATGAAAGTATGCTTGATAATTATTAGAATGTCGTGTTGAATATCTATGAGAATCCGAGAATTTCTTAAACATGGAATCAGTAAATAAACAGGTAATGAATGTTGTTCTAGTTTAAAACAGAACTTAAGTTCATGCAGTGCACAGTTGTGAGTGGCTTTTAGAAAAGAAAGATTCTTTACTGCATGTTATAATGCGAACAATCTTTTTCTGTAACCTTTCCAACTGGACTGCTTTGCAGAAGAACGCCATAATTTAAGTAAGGTAAAACCAAAGAATTGTAAAGTGTAATTAAAGTGGTTTTTGGCAAAAAAAAATCAATTTATTATGCCTGAAATTCTTGCTAGTTTTTGTTTGGTCAAACTGATATGATACTTCCAGGTGAGATGTTTATCAAGTATTTTTCCTAAATAATTAACTTCATCTTACATATTCAATCAAATGTTCATCTGTATTAATTTTAGGTTTACAAACTTTCTTTTGAGGCATATAGAATACCATTGCCTTTGTCTTTTGAACATTTAGAGACAACTTATTTACTTTTAACCACATAGTAATACAGCTCAATTCATCATTTATTCTTTCCTCTATAGAGTGATTATTTGTAAATATTAGAAATAGCAAAGGGCCCAGAATCCACCTGAGGAACACCTTTTGAAATACTGGGTAATAAAGAAATGGGTCTACTTCTAAAGAGATTTCACACTTAAAAACTTTGTAAAAACCTTGTCCGAATGAGATACAACTCCCACAGTAAGCCAATATTCCGTTCCATAAGTATACTCACAATTGATGATTTATTTAACATGCAATGTTGCAAACTGTATCTGAAAAGTCTTAAGCACACATTACCTGTCTATTTCAGCAAACAATTTAGAAAAGTAAATGACACCCATAATTACCCTACAAGGCAGCAAGACCTCCAACTATATCTCGCAATCTACAAAATCAACTGATCAGCGTCTAAGTAGCTGAAGTTTCGAATCCTTTGGCTCACTCCCTTAAACCGTACTCTGTAAATTAAATACACACTTTTTGCAATAAATACCATGATCATCTAGTTAAACAATATCCAGCTAATTGTGAACACAGAAACTGCTATATTCGTCACTGGTAGACCTGTTCAGAATATGCTTTTCACAAAAATTCATAGCCTGCTGCACTGATTCCCATGCTTTTGGGTCTGAGAAAGCTAGAAATCACAATCGTTTTGATCTGTGACCATGGGAACCTTTGCCCCAAGAGCCCTGAAGTTATACTGTCGATTTTCGTCAAGAACGCCCAAAATTGTAGGACGGGGGTAGCCTTTCTTCTTCTCTAGCTTCTCAGGAAATAAAGATACAAGAATAAAACTTACACCATGTGAAAGATAATAAAATTGCCTTTCTGGTGGTATCAAGAAAGTACAACTTTATTACAAAACAGGTTTCTTTTTGTTGAAAAAACTTGAGAATTTGTGCTTTGGAGGTTAAAAAAATAAGCAATATGACTGGGTTTGAACCCATTAAGTGCAGTTTTGACACCTAAGTATCAAAAAGGATCATACCCCATATTTCAAGGTTTCAGAAAATGACAAACATTGTGATTGGTGACAATGAGAACTTTTGCCTCATGCATGTGAAAGGTACAGATAGTGACAAGTATGGGCCTATAAATCTATAGATGATATCATCATATTGGTCTTTCAAGTAATATACACAAGGAGTGACTCAAGGCCTCTCTGACTAATGTTTTTGATTCTGGAAAGCACGAGAGCTGCTGCTTGTTAGAAGTTGTAATGATGTAATATGGACACAGTGAACTGCTGCTTGAAGGACTAAAATGTTTCCTCGAGAGATATATATGCTGTACAAATTGCTTTGAAGCAGTGTGTTGCAAGTGCCTTGCCTGAAAACCACAAGACAAGAAGAGCTCAGATTTGATCAGTCTTTGTGGAGCTGTGCTGTGCACTGCCATGGCATTGGAGAAAGTGCTTAGAAGTGGTAAAACAACTGTCCCTGGAGAACCAGCAGAAAAAAAAGCCTAAAGTAGCCAGAGCATCAACAACGTCAATTAGGTCATCCACAGAAGTGTTTTTGATTGGCTATCCCTCTGCTTCCATCAGTGGATCAAAGCTCCCTACCAACAGGCAGGCTCTTCAATATTTCTTGTACTTAAAACGTGACTCTCATACTGAAGATAGTCATGTTATTGCATATGAAACCATTGATGTCATTCCATTCTGGCAAATGGCACGGATAAAGACTATGACTAAAAAGAATGCGATGCTGCACTTGATGAAAATTCATGAATCGCACAGAAAATTAGCAAGAAATAAAGCAAGTTTAACTGATCCAGATGGTAAGCGACATGCCTTCAGCACGGAACTAGACAAGCTCCTTGACATTGGAGCACCCGATGCTATCGACGAGATAAGAAGCAATAGATTGCTAACCAAGGAGAAGAAAGAAGAGGATATTTGCTTCTACATGGATCAGAGAAATGAGAGACTAGCGCACATGTCTGGCCATGACAAAATCTTTGAAGTCAAGTCACAACAGCTACGGCAGAGAAGTGACAAAGTCGTGGCTGAAGGACAAGAGAAAGAATTCCCTGAGGATGCTAAATGAGCTGTTGGAGTCAACCACCCCACGTGCAGATTACAGGGAAGTCGCTGAACTTGCTATCATCTTGCTTGGAGGAGAACCCCGGGCCCTAGGGGCATCCACTGGAGTCCTCCTGGGGCAATCTACCAAGCTCGGTGGATGGCCAGCAATATTTATTGCATCAAGATGTTCTTGTTCAGCCATTGTCACTTTCCTGGCACTATTTTACACTTGTCACTGGATGATTGCAACAAATGCTGCTGATTCACCCATCAATGACCTTCTCTTTGTGAAGGACATGTTGCAGTTCCGGCAACATGATGCCCACCTGGGGACAGCAGTCCTGAACAAAATGAAGCATCACACATGGTACCTCACACAAGAGATTGTACCATTTGCTCTGTTTAGCAGACATCCCCAAATGACCAATTCACTTAAGGAACAGTTAGCCCTCAGACTAATTCACTACATATCAGTGCATATACTATCACAATAGGTCATTGTTACGTAATAGGGACCCCCCCTAAACTCATAATATCAGCGGTCTCTGGACTCCAGTGGGCCTCCCAAATAGCCCGGGGGCACTATAATTAAAAAACGATTAAGACCCTTTGATCTTAAGATATCACCGACAAGGGCCTGTATATGGGCTGTAAGCCCCCAGGGCACTATAATTAAAGGTCATTATTCAATCAACTCTGACAGCTACTCTGTATGGGGGGTAATTAAGTGAATATAACTGATAACCAACCCATATAGCACCTACAGGACAGTGTATGAACAATAGTCTATTGTATTCCTGTCCTTAATGGTCAGACACTGGTTAGGACAATACTCCATTGTCATAGAGAATTGATGAACCGTTCAGCTACAAGTCTGAACATGTTCAAGGCTCAAGTCCTTCATGCTTCAGTAAATCAGGCCTAACCCTCCACCAGGGGTAGCTCCTTCATGCATCAGTAGTACAGCGCTGTTACGCCTACACAAGATCCCAATTAGTACGTCACTACTACCTATACTTCCGAAGTAGAAGGACCTCGAACATTTCTGACATCTCTAAGGTCTCTCGTATCGACACACCTACTCGTACACGCACACGCATCCGCTAACATGACTTCAGCTCAGCTTAAACCTTCAAGCAATTCTCAAGTCGTGAACATGACCTGTATCCTGGGAGAGAGGACCAAGGTCATCGCTCATCCTGGAGATAAATGGAAGGCCGGTTACTTCACTTTCTCACGGTTGGCCACCTCCAGGAACTCTTGGCGTAGTACACATCTCTCCAAGAGGGCCTTTGAGAAATTCTGCGAAAACATCGAGAACATCCATGAAGCCATCAAGAACCATGCCGTATATCAACTAATGCTTAACAAGAAACAGCACATACTTATCAGTCATTTTAAGAGGGAAGGACAGGAAACCCTCTATTATGTCAGCATTCTACATCCTACTACAGAACACGAGAACCTGACCAACGACACCGAGATAAACCATGCCAAAACCATCAACTTATCAGTTTCCGAGTTTGAAAAACTAAAGATCAACGTGGCAGAACTTATCGAAGTCGTGAGATCTAAGGTCGAAAAACCTGATGAACAAGAGAGCACTCTCATCCAAGGTTTCAGATGGAAGGCCAAGGACACAGGAGAACGCTGTGACAAGATCTTCATCGACTTACTCAGATGTAAAAAAGATGCGGAAGAAGATTACATCAACAAGCACAGTGAGCAGATGCAAACCGCCCCCGCTAGCTTCAGTATCGAATCGTTCTACGAATACGAAACAGTGCACATCAACCGCTCTAGCAAATTGGAACTCATAGAACACATGGTTTATCGTACCCTGCAAATGGAGCTCCTCGTTATGTCAATCGACATCCGTATTACCCCTCCGAGTTACCGAGAGGTTGATACAGCCATCCATAACATGGAAAAGAGCTTCATACGTCAACTCGTGAAACAGGCACTTATTCAGCTCAAGTATCGCAATGTATACATGGTCAACGAACTGATTGACATTTTCTTTTACACTCAAGGGATGGAGCTAGTGAAAGAGACTCTCAAGAGACATAAAGTCTCACCCTCTTGTCTACCTTTCGCTCGGCTACTTAATGGTAGCTACCAAGTGATAACTGAGAGTATGAAAACTCTTTGAAAATGTAAACAAGAAAAATAAAAGAGGAACGGCCTCATTTCAAATTGAATGTTTTTGTTGCTTTTCTTTTTATCGAATAGAGTTTTTTAATAACATCTACATATTTATAAGAAATGAAAACCACTGAGACATAAGTAAATTATAATTACCAGTTAAAAGTATTTATTGTTAATTAGTAGTAGTAAACAAGGATATATATCAAAGTGAATTTAAGACAATGTAGATTCAATGAAAAGAGTTAAAAGTTTATACAAATGTAGGGATAAAAGATTTAGTAAACAAAGATTTTCACAAATTAAACTATATCCCCTTAGTTTAGTCAATCAACACTTCATGAGAACAATACAACATGCGTATCATCAGAAAAAATTTAAATAAGATATCGCATAGGATACAACCTATCACATAAAGATATCACAACAGATATAACCTTTTACATTAGGATTCACTAGAAAATGGGTAAAAACTATATTACATAATTTAACACAACTTTTATTATACATTGTTAATACAGCATTTATATCACAAGAAAGAAAAAAAAAATATATATATATATATATATATATATATATATATATATATCACTTATACCATGTAATACACGAATTACTAGAAAATGCTTACATCTCTAACTATCACAAGTTTTACAGTATATCGTACTCACATTCTCTATATCACATTACACTTGGGTTATCACAAGAAGCTATTACTAGATAAATATCAATATCACTATTTATATCACATGAGAGGTTTTACAATATATCACACTTACATTAGCTATATCACATTATACAAGGGTTATCACAATAAGCTATCACTAGATAAATATCAATATAACTGTTTATATCACACGCACACATTTTTGCTATGCTATATTACATCACATAAGGGTTATCACCAAAAGCTATTACTAAATAAATATCACCGTTTATAATACATGTAGTCCTGACTAGATAAAAACAGAGGAGAAAGAGTATTTTGAAAACAGTCACTATGATTGAATGTTAGAGTAATGTAAAAAACAAAACAAAAAAAAACAGTCGGTGTTATATAAAAGGATGATAAGTTAACTAGCAAGGGGGAAATAATAATAATAATAATAATAATAATACAAGAAGGGGGGATGTCAATGATTAATAGCCGTAAGGCAAGGTATCAAAACTCTCAGGGATTAACTGCCTCTTACTGTAGGTTACCCTGTACCTTTTTATTTCCTCTCTATTAAAGAGGTGGAATTTGGCTTTATCCCTAGCAATTTTAGTGTATCGGGCGCATATGAAGGGATCTTGGTCATCGGGTAAGGGATGGGTGTCGGGGTCAGCCCAAAAGAGAACCAATGAGGTAATACTCTGGAAGTCCAGCTTCAGAGCATTCTCATGGTTCAAAGTGAAGCCTTTCAGTTTGACCACCTGTCTACCCATGTTTGTTATGTAAGCGTAGGATTTGGGGCCACTACTTACAAATTTAGTAATGTGCTCCCCCTCCTTTAACTCATCCGTCCATTGACCAAGATGATCCCCCATATCGGGCGAGTACTCGGTCACACGGTCATCGTATTCGTAAACTACGGAGTCCGTATCAAAATAGATGACACGTCTCCCTAGACCGAGTAGCACCTTATACAACCGCCGTCTGGCATTAGAAGTGGTGAATGCGGCAATAAACACATTGACATGTGACATTTCAGGTAAAAACCCATCCGCATTGTCATACTGTACCAGACAGCGGTCACGGGCAATAACATTGACATCCCTTGGTTTTAATGATGGATTCAATAATATTTTAAAAAGGTCAACCCCACTACCCACTAATTTGTGTACTCTATGATTGTTTGACTCCCCAAACTTACCCCAGAAACTATTCAATAAAAGTTTATTAGTAGCCCTCTTCCCCGAATTATATTTAATTGCCTCCTTATCTAGTACAACACCTTCCACCTTCTCATACTCGGTCACGTATTCATCCTTCTCAGCTGTACTCATATCTGCTGAGGGCCAACCCGAAGCCTCCTGTTTACCCTTGAGGAACATGTCGACGTATTCAGTGAACAAACCTGAACCCTCCACTTCTCTGTCATATTTAGCTTGTTCCTCAAAGTGGTAAACCTCATACACTCGGATGACCTCATAACCCACATTCAACGCATCTTCTAAGTCTATAGTGGTCCAGGTACCCACCAGGTCTCTCTCCTCATTCGAACACCTGCACTTAACCTGTGAGCTATCTCTGGCGCACTTCCCACAAAGAGGGAACAGGAGTTTCCCGTTGCACCTGACAGGTAGACACGGATGATACAGACCTCTTGGGGGTCTAACACGAGCCTGTACCATTCCAAAATATTGGCTTATGTCGGTGCTTTCAGGGTTGCATATGACCTGGGGTATGCCTACCGGAAAGACATCATTTTTAAGGACCATAGGGTAAAGAGAGCAAATGTCTGCGTACCCTATCTTTTTTCCATTCTTTGACTCATGATAGAGCTTCGCCGCGTTGGTACGTCCGCCATAAAAACTCTGGCGAGGATCGAGACGAGGGAGCAAGTCTAACTCTTCGGAGAGGATCTGTAGCTCATGTTCTTCGCGGAGTCGGTTTTTGAACTCGCACTCCCAGATCACTCTCACTTCAAGCTTAAGCTCCTCCCTCAACCATCTCAGACGGCTCATAGTTTGGTTATACAACGAGTCAAGGCTCTCTCCTGTGTGAGGGTGCTTCACTTTCACCTCCTCAGTGACATCTCCATAGCACTGGCGACAGCCGTGATACACACAACCAAGGAACTCCCACGCTGTTTCTTTTCCTGTCTGGGGGTTCCTATGGTAGCCATCTAGCTTAAGCCATCCTTTTCCCGATTTGGTACGAACACGATGCTCTCCTCCATTTCTAGCATGTTGAATGGTGACATTCAAACGGCGAGCCTCGTGCTCCATCCAGAGGATAGAGGATCTACTATGGGTGTCTAACCCTCCGAATCCGCAAGCGGGCATACGGGCTATAGGTGTTGACACAAAATTTCGGTTTTTGATTTCGACAGAGGCACGATTAATCTCCCCTCCCTCTCCATCTACTAGCCTCATTTGGTCATTCTTTAGATAGCCAGTGACGGTACGACCGTCGACCAACTCCACATCGTACTTCTCAGCAAGGAAAAGGTACCTGTAGGTGATCATGCACACGCTTGCAAGGGTATTATACTGAAAGGGGTCTATGCCCACCCTCCTCGTTACTCTCTCACCCCCCTCCGCAACATCCACTACATCTTCACGTGACGTTATCGACAGTAACCAGTTCCTAAACTCGTTGCAGCTTTCGTGAAGAATATTTACGTCATCCTCACAATATGCCAAAATTTCCTTACGGAAATTGAACTGTTTACCCTTCTGCTCCTTATACCACTGAAGGAACTCTTCACGAGCTCGAGGTTTCATTGAATTAACCCTATAACAGTAGGGATGAGGCATGGGTCCGACAAAGTCCCACATGTTCTTCTGGTTAAAGAACACTGGGAAATACCCCTTACGTACGTCCTTTAAGCCAAAAATACTGGGCATCTGTGCCAGTGGGAAGGTGAGGAAGTTCAGTGTGTCGATGACCCTAAACTTCCCTGTGTCAATGCTGACAATCTTGCTCCCCCTGTATATCACATTGGGCATCTTTGTTACAGTCTCGAAGATGTATTTCACGATAAAGTAACAATCGTAAGCTTGCCCGTTGTGAAACAGGAGGGTGTAGCCTTCGAATTCCTTTGAGAATATGAAGTCACAAAAGTCTGCTGCAGCTTCATCTCCGAAGAAATCCGAGCCCCTCCTCCCGCACTCTCTACCAGACATACACACCATACGGAGATCGTCTCCCCGTCGATGCTTGCCTACTTTTGAGCGACAGCTGGCACAAGCCGTACCGCAGTGAGCGCAATGAGGGTTGTCACGATAGCTGACACTCTCACAGTGTTTGCACTGCCAATGTACCACGGCTAAATTTGGTATGTGTTGCTTCCCCGTAGGATCGGCCTCAAAATCAGCCACCATGTATTTTGATGAGATAGCTTTTGGCTGTTTCTGCCTCACGTAACAAAAGTGAACGCCAGAGACCTGTTGGCTACATACATCGCATACCCTGAAACCACAACGGTGTTGAACACCTGGTCTATAAAACACTTTACAGTGAGGGCACCGATGCGAACTGGAGCACACACTATTTCGTACATGACGATCATAGCATGCACTAGATTTCAGATCCCTTTTGCACTTTAAGCAACTCATTTCTTCTCCATCAACAATCACACAATCATCACCCCTGCAGGCAATGCACTGTCCACAGCCCTTGTGACCCTTGCTCTTGTCATAGCATGTAAGACACTTATGACAAAAACCTGAGGACCCTAAGACCATTTCAAGGCTCATGACAGGATGGAAGTGACCAGTTTCATTCCTGAGAGGGTGTTTTACATATAATAGATACAGGGTTCGCTGTCTCTCGTCATTACCTACATACACAGGTTTGTCTACTTTCCCATGCCTGAACACAATGATTCGGGCATTAGTAACACGCTCAAAAGATGGAATGTCAGTAAAAGAAGGGGTATAATTAAGCCTGAAGCCAGCATTCAGGTGTAACTGTCTGGCTTCTCGTGTCTGGACATTCCTCTGTGTGTTCTGTAGCTGAGTAAGACGAGATTGAGCATGCCTCCACTCTTCAGGGTTCTTCTCCCTATCTACCTTTTGAAGTTCAAGTTTTGCAAGAGCAACCACCACCGATCTAGCGAGACACAGGTTGTCCTTATTAGTAATCTTGGTAACCCCTCGAGAATTCTTTAGGCGGTCGTCATCAGTGAAGAGACCATCCATACCGGTCCTACGACCGGCACCCCTAGGATTACGGATAACAGCCACATGAATTTCGAGGGGTTCATCCAAGAATAGGTCCTGGTCAGATTGAAGGATTTCCTCCAGGTGGGCCAGCACCTGCTCAAGGGTCAGATCCCTCAGAGGCATTAACCCTATACCCTGGGGACTATAGAAAGCCGAATTTGTAATAAAAAATCTAACTAAGTCTGCCTCGTCGTAGCTAGTCCTAAGTCTTTCGATTATACCTTCTAACAATTCTGTCAAGTCAGTGAAAATACTAGTAAGAGTTCTATTTTCCCATGACTGGTCAAAATGCACTCTATAGAGACTCTCCCTAACAACGCCTTCATCAAATTCTAAATCATTATGGACAACCTCAATGTTTCTATTAAAGTTCACAGCGTAATTAGGACCTTCGAAAAGCATGCCATCCTCGAAGTCCATATTCTCTAAATTATCATCACCAAACATGTCATCAACATTGTCTACCTCCCGTTGAATCTGTTGAACCTGATCCTCCTGATCCTCCTGTAGGAATGGTAGAGGGCTAGCGGGTCCTGAGGGTGACTGGGCAGGAGTACTCATGCTGTCACTTACGTCACTGTCTCCTCCATCCCCTATACAACTATTACGGTAAATAAGTGATACCAGTTTTCCAAAGTCAGCATCAATTGCGAACTCCTGAGACGAGACCTCTTTCAATTCCCCTCCTGACAACTGGCCCATGATATCCATTGCCTCTCTTAAAAGAAATAAAAAAAAAAAATATATATATATATATATATATTTATATATATTAACACTCTTTTTTAATCCGTTAAACTCTGAATCGTTATGTAATTTAAAAAAAGGATGTAAACGTATACATTGGCAAAAATTACCTACCGATAATCCAGTTGAGGTAACTTGTTGAGGAAATCAGTCACTGAGGATCCTGAGGGTTTGTTTATTCCGGAAGGACCTGCTACAGGTTCAATAACTTCCGAGGCTGCTTGTAAACCCGAAGGACCCGCTATCGGTTCATCCATTTGGAGACCTAAGGGACCTGCAGAGGGACCTGCAGGTGTAGAGGGACCTGCTGAAGGGCCTGGAGTGGGATCTACCCCTTGTTCAATACTGTCTCTCGTGACCTCACTAGTGGAAGAAAAACAAAAATTAGAAAATATAGTTAAGTCTTTTATATCATAGGTGTAGGAGAATGTAAAAAAAAAATTATCTATAGCAATGTAAGTATCAGACTATAGAATGAAAGAAACGACTCACCTCGAGACATCAAAGACCTCAATGACCTCAGGGTCCCTAGACTCGACGCCTACTTCTTTATCATTATCATTATCCTCTTCTTCAATTTCTTCACCACCAACCACTCTTTCATTTTCATCGTCCTGTGTATTTACTACACCGCTGGTATTGAGAAAAAAAGTAGTGTTATTTATACTTTTTTACTTGAGCTGGGGAAAGTGACATAGTGATATTAAAGAGATAGAATAGAAGAACCCTTAATTGTTACTTACATATTCAGGAGAAGACGTTTAGCTTCAGCATCTATGTCAAGTCCTCCGTCCTCTCTCTTCCTTTTAGCCGACAATGCTCTGGCTACTCTACTGAGTTCGATGAGCTTTTTAGCGTGAAAGGCTAATTGTTGGTGGACTTTCTAAAGTAAGCAATAAAACGTAATTACCGATGGGTGTCTTGATAGTGAGGTTGAGAGAAAAAATAAAATGAAGAAACAAACTTTTTTATACTTAAATTCTTAAATATCCCTACCTTACTAAGAGCTAACTCAGAAGAAACTAGTTCCTCATCATCAACGTCCATCGGTTGATTTTCTTCGAATGGTTCACTCCCATAAGAAGCTGATGTAGGAAGAGGACGAGGCAGAGTAGGCAGAGTAGGCAGAGTAGGCAGAGTAGGTCGAGTATGCAGAGTAGGTAGAGTGTGCAGAGTAGGTCGAGTAGGTCGAGTAGGTCGAGTAGGCGGGGTAGTCAGAGTAGGCAGAGTAGGCAGAGTAGGCAGAGTAAGCAGAGTAGGCAGAGTATTCAGTACATTCGATGTCTGAGCTGTGTCAGGTACCATAACAGGTGACATGTCAGGTGCTGTGACAGGTGCCATTGCAGGTCTCATAGCCGGAGTGGTAGCTGGTGTCGTAGCGGGTGTAGTGGCAGGTGCCGTTACAGGTGTCGTAACCAGTGTTGTAGCCTGTGCTTCCATTACGGGGACAGGTACAGCTACAGACTCACGTACAACATCAGTTGGTGCATCCTCAGTATCTCCGGTATCTTCAGTATCATCGAACGTGAAACCATTTGAAGAGTTCTCTCCTTCTCCTTCTCCCTCACCCTCTCCCCTCTGAGAAGAACACAGCTGCTTGAGAAGCCTTAGCTCGTGTATGAGATCATCTGCCATTCTGAAAGGAGGAAAAAAATAATAATAATTAAGAAAAGGAAATATGAGTTATGTTTCTTCGGACGTATCAGGTATATTCAAATTCGAGAGCCCCTCTTCAACTATGGTCATCGGACCGTCCATGGCAGGGAAGACCGTTCTAACTCTCGACATACTAAGAAACGCTTCAAAAATGTATACAGTACCTCCCAAGAACATAATCTACGCTTACGGAGTGTATCAGAAGGTTTTCACTCGCTTGGAAACGGAACTGAATAATATCGCATTTCACGAGGGACTACCTACCAAAGAAATGATTGAGAACTTAGGTTCGGAAGAAGAGGAAGACCACAGCCTCTTGGTCATAGATGATCTCATGGATGAGATATGTAAATCTGCCGAAATGTGTGCCCTATTCACACGAGATGTACACCATCGACGTATTTCTGTCATAATGATTACCCAAAACATTTACCATCAATCAAAGTATTCCCGTACTATCAGCTTGAACACTAGTTACTTAATATTAATGAAAACCTGCAGAGACTTGCAGCAGATACACCACCTTTCTCGTCAGATGTTCCCGAGCACTCCTAAGAGACTGTTGGAGGCTTATGAAGACGCTACTCGTCGGCCGAGAGGGTACCTAGTCGTTAACAATCTTACGGGTTCGGGTGATGAAGACATACGCCTGAGTACGAATATTTTACCGGAAGACTCTCTGGTGCTGTACACTAGAAAGTAACATGTCTACTCGTCTCAGGAACTGTAAGGCTTTTATAGAGCTAGTGGTCAACTCGGGTAAAGTGTCACCCACCCTGGCTAAAAGTCTATTGGACAAGGCGAAAAACGAACAGGCTCTATGCATCATAGAACTCATAGTTAACACCCTTCAGGGTAACCTTGAGATATCGGAGGAGGTTTGTCACACTTTAGTGAAAAGCAGGGCAATTCTAAGGAAGCTATCTTTTATAGAGGACCCTGAACCAGCCAAGGAAGGCCTCGTTAAACACTACAGGACAGTACTGAATTTCCTCACTCATTGTACTCCTTTCATCGATAAAGCACTGGGTGTAAAGCGTCCTCCTCCCCATTCTCCTCATCGTTCTCGAGGAAATATAGAAGCTGAAGAAGAGGAAGAGGAAGAAGAAGAGGAAGAAGAAGAGGAAGAAGAAGAAGAGGAAGAAGAAGAAGAAGAGGAAGGATAATATTAAGAAGAAGAAGAAGAAGAAGACTAAGAGAATGACCTCTGTGATGAAATTTAACAAAAAAGTCTTCGTGGTACCCGAGGAGAAGTATCTCAACATGATGGAAAATAAAAAGTTGCGGGATGAGGGTGATCGCGTAGGCGATCACCCTCCTACCGCTCATATACCGAGAGGATCGGGAGAATCTTCCTCGGTTAAAAAAATAAGCACCTGGGCGGATGAATCGGTCAGGGGCTCCGGAGACCATCTCCCTGAAAAGAAAAGAGTCTCTCCTTCTTCCACTTCTTACACTTCTTCTTCTTCTTCGACTAAAGATAAAAAGAATTCGAGTTCGAGTTCGAGTGGGAGTACAAATAAGATGAGTGGTACGAGGAAGAGTGGGATCGGTAGTGTCTTGGAAAGAGCTAAATCGATACTCGTGGAAGAGGCACAGAAGAGTAACGTGACCGCAATTTACTATCAGATCCTTCCTTACTGGCTGATAAATGAGGAAGACGAAGAGGAAGGTTACATAGATTTACTGACGCATACTCAATCTCAGCTTTACCCTATTCCCCCGAAACACAGAGAATTTTATTCCTTATTATTAGAGTGCGAAGTACCCTTGAGACTCATTTCTAACTCGAGACTGAGAAGAGTGCTCCACTATCTGAAGAACGAGAGGAGTGAAGAAGAAGAAGACGAAGAAGACGAAGAAGAAGAGCAAGAGGAAGAAGAAGAAAAATCCGATGTAAAGCGGTCTCAATTAGGGGCAAATAAAAAGAAGTTTGCGAAGAGAGCAGGAAGAGGAGGAAGAGGAGGAAGAGGAGGAAGAGGAGGAAGAGGAGGAAGAGGAGGTGGAGGTGCAGGGGGCAGATACATCCGTAAGGAGAAGGAGAAGGAGAAGGTGAAGGAGAAGGTGAAGGAGAAGGTGAAGGAGAAGGAGAAAAATAAGAAGCTAAGAGAGAAGATAGTTACAAATACATATGCAAATGCAAATGCAAATGCAAATGCAAATACAACAAATTCTAAAGTAAAGGGGTCAAATGTCAAGGCCAGCCTTAATAAGAAACTTGGGAAGACTTCAACTTGGGCAAAAAAGAAATCCTGGATAAAAGTCTAACTAAAGGATTTCTGAGAGGGAGAAAAGGTAACAATGGTGTTGCCTAAGGATATCGATGCTTACTTGAACAGACGTTTTTATAGCCCTAGATCACCGGGCAGTTTTACCAGTGCTGCCAAACTACACTCAGTAATAAAGAAAGAGGGGAGATACAACATTACACTAGCTAGGATAAAGGACTGGGCGAGAGGACAGGCCATTCTGACTCTACATAAGACGGCAAAACAACGTCAACAGTTGTACAGAAGAGTCATTGCCCCCGGTATGAGTCACTTGTGGGACACGGATTTACTAGTACTCACTGGTAAGAGATTCATCACTGTTAATGAGGGTAATGCGTACATCCTCATAACGGTCGATGTATTTTCGAGGTATTGCTATGCGGAAGCTATCAAAACTAAAGGAGGAAAGGATGTGACAGAGGCGTTTAGAAGTATTTTGGATAGGTCAATGAACATACCCCGGTTTATAAGGAGTGACAGAGGAACGGAGTTCTCAAACTCTCTAGTACAGGCTTTATTCAAAGAAAAGGGGATAAAACATTACTACGGTTCGACGGAGACAAAGGCTAACTATGCAGAAATTCTGATCAAAAACATCAAGAAAAGACTTTTCCAATTCTTCCAGAATAACAATAGTTATAGCTACATTGACAGTCTTCAAGACATTGTACACTCTTACAATAACACACTGCATTCGAGCATAGGCATAGCTCCTGTCTCAGTGACTCGTGGAAATGAGCGAGATGTATGGGATTACCAGTACGTGATCAATTCCCGACACTACAGAAAGACACTGGAAAGAGCTCTGAGGTTGACTAGAAGGAAAAAGAGGAAAAAATCGTACCCCTACAAATACTCTATAGGTGAGACTGTGAGAGCGGCCTACTTTGCCAGAAAACCATTTCATCGAGCTTATGACGAACAGTTCACCGGTGAGGTCTTCACGGTGAGAGCTAGAAAGATTATTGATGGTGTCTCCGTTTATTACCTCAAGGACTATGGAGGGGAGAATGTAGACGGTCACTTCTACGCCAGTGAATTAACTTCTACTAGATACGACCCCCAGGCCCTTTTCAAAATAGAAAAGGTTCTGAAAAACAGAGTACGAGAGGGTGTCAGGGAGAGTCTAGTAAAATATCAGTCCTGGCCTGACAAGTACAACGAGTGGATCACTACATCATCTATCAAGGATCTGGATAACAAAAAGAAATCAAAGAAGTAAAAAAACTGATGAGGAAGAAGAGGAAGAAGAGGAAGAAGAGGAAATAGAAGAAATAGAAGAAAATGTTGATTTGTCTGCAGAGTGATCAATCCCCGACCGTGAACCCTGGCAATACACCAGTCCTCTTCACCTGCACATTACCAGAACACTATAACTTGGACACTCAAAGAAGAGGGCGTTGGTACCTAGGACTGAAGGAAATTGTCTTACCGTCTACCAAGAAGGGGAATAAATGGGATGCTCTATACGTGTGTTGTCAGGGTTGTGAAACCTCCCCATTGGGTGGCATATACAAACCCATCATAGCCTCTCTTAGTCTCGGAGAAATAAAAAGGAATAACTTTACCAGGTTCTCACCAGTACACTACGTGCCTCTCAGGGTACAGAGCTTGAGCCAGTTGACTGTAGAGATCAGTTGTACGGAAGGAGAAATCTTGGAAGAATTGAAGGAGAACGGCAGGGGGCAAGCTACAAAGTGTACATTCGAGTTGAAATGGATGAAAGATACAAGTCCCTGGCGACCTTAAAGCCAGATGCCTGGGTGAAACATTTCAGAGACACTGTAGGGAAACCTTCGACCTGGGATGACCAGTCTAGACTAGTGTTAATAAAGCATAGCAAAGGAGATGGAGGAACTAAGACGGCATCAGCTGACTTACCACTAAATGTGGTTTCGCCAGTAGAACAGTATACCAACATGGCGCAAGCTGAAATTGATAAAAAGACACCCGTGTACAAGCCTCGGTCAGTTTCAACTTCGAGCTCTAAGAAGGATCATCGAGGTAAGAAGAGGAAGGCACCTGTAACTTCTGTCAAAGGAAACACGAATAAGAACAAGACGCCTAAGAGAAGGATTGTAACCAAAGACATACTCAGCAAGTAATATGGCCACCAGCGAAAGGGTTTTGGCTTCCTCTGATTTAGGGTACGACAACAGCCTTGACATTTTTAAAATACCTGTAACGAATTCTGGTGTAACAGAAATCAAGTACATCACTCACAAGCCTGTAAATCAATTTTCTTCGGAGGGCAATGTCAAATTCAGACTACCAGGTGCTGGTCCTAGCTATGTTGATCTTAGAGATGTATATGTCAGGACACTAGTGAGGATAACCCGAGCGGATGGTACAACTCTCCCTAAACAACCGGAAAGTCTGTTGGTCAGTTCCTCTACTAATAGCAAAACCGTAGGTAGTACCAGCTCTGAGGACGGTACAAGTGGCACCGGTGGCACAGGAGGGACAGGTAGTAAGACTGCCAGTTCGGCTACCGGCTCTGCTGCCAACTCGGACACCAGCACAAGTACTAGTACCAGTACAGACAAGCAAAACTCTGATGAAGGTGCATGGAGTGTAGGCCCTGTCAACAATCTAGCTCACTCACTATGGGATTCTGTAGAAGTAAGACTAAACGATGTCGTGGTGCTAGGAGGTCAGACTGGTTATGCATACAGATCAATGATAAACACTCTCCTAGATGACAATGGAGGAAATGATTCGGACCTCGAATGCAGCATGTTTGTCAAAGACACAGCTGGTAGTATGAACGAGGCTACCATAAGATTTGCTTCAAATGTAGGCTTCGTCGAGAGATCCAGAAGAATGGAGGGTAGTCGGACTGTTGAATTGATGGCTAAACTAGACTTAGATGTTTTCAAAGTGAAGAAATGTCTGATAAATGGGGTTACGCTCGACATTTGTTTGACTCCCACAAGTCACAATTTCCGTCTCATGACAGCCAACATTTCAACTACCGATTATATTCTTGAAATTCAAGATATATCTCTTATCGTGAAACAAGTCTTACCCAGCAACCCCATACTTGTCGGACACCAAGAGGTCATGGAGAAGGAACTCTCGAGAGCGAGATATTTCTATATAAAGGAGGAGTTACGTAAATTCTCCTTAGCCAAGGGTACATCTTCCTTTTATGTCGAAGACGCCTTCAACGGTAAAATCCCTCAAAAGATGGTTATAGCCTTCGTCGCTGGGGATGCTATGACAGGCGATATTAGGAGCAACCCCTTCAATTTCAAGCATTACCACATCAATTATATCAATGTGAGCCTGAGCGGAAATCCCACCCCTAGGGGGCCCCTTACTTTTGACTTTAACTCTGGTAACTATCAACAGTGTTACGGAGACCTCTACAGAGGAAAGACTGGTACAAGTGACAAGAGGAGGATTACACTCTCGGAATACCCTGAAGGCTACAGTCTCTTTGTGGTTGACCTTGCACCACAAAATTATGACAAATACTATCCTGCCAACAGGGATGGAAATGCGAGAATAGAGCTGAGATTTGCCAAACCGCTACCTGAATCAGTGGTGATGCTAGTTAGAGTCAGTTACCCTTCCTTATACGAGGTGGATTATGCCAGGAATATTTACTTAGCATGAACACCGCTGAGATCTACGAATTGCTGTGGAATGACCTGAAGACAAGTTCCTACATCATGGCTGTGATACCATCAGAGGCTTTACCTTATGTTAAACCGGACAATAGGAAGAGATGCTACATTGTCAACACTATGGCAAGAAAGAAATGTGACTCACCTCTCGGTACTCCTAGGGCTCTCGGTGGCCTGAGAAAGGGGCATTGGCTGCTCATTGTTGTTATTCATGGTGAAGTGGTAGAGTTGTTTGACTCGCTGGGACAAGACGGAACCTGGAACGGAGACATAATGAAATTTATTAACCATCATGGATACATTAATGTTAACAGTCATATTATGGGCTCAAAGCTGTGCGGTTACTACTGTTTAGTTTATGCATACTACAGAGCAAGAGGACTTGAAACGATTGAAGTAATTGACATTTTGAAGAACACTTATGATATAGAAAGCCACTGTTTGGCACTATTCAACTGACTTTACATTACTAGTTTTCAAATGTTAAAAATTTAGTTAACAGTAGAATTACAGCAGCTGTTATTTATTATTGAAGAATTAAGTAAAAAAAAAAAAAAAAAAAAGCTATTGCTAATGATTATATTAATACCTACATGTTTGCTATAACATAATGACATTTATTTACTATCATGGTTTAATTAGTGGTAACATTCGCATTCAGGCCGAACCGCTGCTCTACTACTACTACTACTACTGTTTAGCTTACACGTAACACATTAGCGCAAAGAGCAGAGTCAGTAACCATTGAACAGTGAAAGTACTCGATATTTTGAATAAAAGAAGCATGATATATGTATATATACATATATATATATATATATAGTTAAAAAAATAAAATAAACCCACTGTTTGGCATTATTAGACTGACTTTAAAACACTAGTTATGAATATTAAAAAATTGAGTTAAAAGTAGAATTACAATCAATGTTATTTTTTATTAGATAATTAAGTTAAACAAATGCTTTTGTCTATTTGTGTAGGTAAAGTATTTTATGGTAACGGTTTAATTGTTTTATTGTATAATGTGTGCTTTTTAGAAGAAATAAAATTAATATATTGATAGAAAATTTCATTGTTTGTATGTATCGGACTGTAGTGATTTAGCCTAAATAGCATTAATATGTAGTATATTACTCATATTACTCATTGTATGTATGTATGTATGTATGTATGTACGATAAATATAATGTAGATAGATAGAATAAAAAATATAATTAAGAAAGTTTTGACTTATTATTCATTTATTTTTGAATAAGGAATTTAAGAGGTAGTGATATATAACACTAGGTGACGCTGCCTGTACTGAATACAAACGAGAATTCTCCTGGTCGTATATATCACCACGTGACTAGTTCCTTACTCTGAGAAAGAAAGTTTGCAAGTGTTAAACACCTCAGTGAACTAATTATATATAATATATAACATATGTATATGGGTTCATATGTTTTATCTTTTAAATTTATTTCTTAATAAGACTATAACTTCTGTTGTTAAGGACTTAGATAGACAACGACCAGAGATAGCAGCTGTTTATCTCAGCTGAGCTGTTTTACCAGAGCACAAGAAGAGCATTATAAAATGAGAATTAAAAAATTAATGAAATAGTATCAAAAAGTTTAGAAATAGTAATAATTGAGAGTCTAAAAAATACGGCATTTTCTCATGATAATTCACACACCTCATAGACAATTAAAAAGCATCCAGAAACATACTATAGAACATGATTTTAACGAAATGTTCTTTATTCCTGCTTTGATTTAGAATTGATAGCTGTCTACATCAAGTACAATAACTAGTTATTCTAAAGGATGTGATTTAATGTCCTGTCTTATTAAGAAAACGATAATTTCGTTTGAGTACTCTGACCGCTCTATGGTGTACATATTTACTTAAAGCTACCGATTGATTTAAATCAGTACAATGTAATATTATTACTGAGATTACCATTCTAGACGAATTATATAAGCTAAATATGAAGGAAAAGATAGGTCTATAAATATACTCCTTCGGTTTAAGCTACTAGTTAGACTAGTCCTACTTGTAATATACAGAGTTCTTTTCAAATAAAGTTAAGTACGAATAATATACTAAAAGTAGTAGTATAAAAGAAATGTAACATACCTTGTTAGCTACTGTTAGCTGAGTACTTCGGATGACACTCGGAGATGAGTTGAAAGCTGAATGATGATCACTATGATCTTGACGACCTTTTTATATGTACTTTAACAGATAACCAATTGTTCCTGACTACTCAGTCATGATCATACCCCAATCTATTGATGTCTACAATGAGTCATTGTATTCCATGTCTGACCCTCATCTCCTTGAACTTTCCATGATCATTTGGTGGGAAACAAAGATTCTCTGAGTAGATTTAATTACTCAGTACGGTGATCAATTGATCTATAGACTGGTATTATTAAAAGATCTAAAGGAGCGAAAAAATAATAATAATTCCTTCTACAGATTGACCTAGCTTTAGAGATTGAAGTAATTGATAAGAGTATAGAAGTCTTTTATAAGGAAGGGGCTAGAAAAGTGGTTAAATTACTTTACAATCTACCCTATCTATGTCTTTCACACCCTGAAATGCTCAATGCTCTCTCTATAATCAAGTCAGGGTTCGAGTAAATTGGTCTCAGTACAGATGTCATCTTAATAGTAGGGGGGTGTCTTAATCACTGTTTGACCTAATAGTTGAAAACTATACAGTCAAATATAATAGAGAACTGATGACGGAGGTTGAGTTAGGATTCATTGTCTAAGTCACACCATTACATAACATTGTGCTAAACACCCTGGGTTGTTAGGTAATATAGGTCACTTCTGACGTACTTTCAATTGAAGGGTCAGTGAATGGTCAGTTTCATTCAAGATTGCATATAGGAACGACGTATTATCAGAGAATTTCGAAAACAACAACAAAAGAAAAAGAAAAAAGAGTGACGCTAGAATGAAGCCAGACAAAATGGATCTCATTGAGTTATTTATGGTATTGGCACTGGTCACGCTTACAAATGCATGGATTTGCGGTGACGATGCGCAGTGCATTTGCACTTTTGAAGGAGGTGTTGCATGTCAAGGCATTTCGACGGCACCACGTTTTCCTACCAGGGTGAGACATGGTAGATTCCTAACACTACAGGTCTCCTCAGATTTTGATCTAGCGACATTGGATAGGACCTACGGATTCGAACTGGTGACCTTGCTAGGACTCACTTACGAACAATGCCTATTAGTAGAGCAGGATTTTCCTTGGGTAAGGTGTCTTTCCCAAGGTCATGAGAGCTTGATGCCTACTGCCCTGCATAAATTAGTTGATGTTACGATGCCGATGACGATGACTCAGACCCCAACTTCGAAAAACCCATTGTCAACGGATTCAACTCAATCTACTTCAGAGAAAATAGAGTCAAAGGATGCCCGTGAGACTTCCAGGGAGAAAATGCAGTTGAAGGATACCAGTGAGACAGTGACACCGGGAGCGGGAGTAGGTGGTAATGCAAGTACTCCAACCGGAAATACGGACAAGGTTAGGACTGGGCTGTCACCCTGGCTGATTACTGGACTGGTGACAGGAGGACTGGGGTTTCTGGTCATCATATTATGTATTCTTGTAAGTTTGGTTAACTTACATGAGCGTCTGAATTTAAGGACAAGATCCGATGATAATCCATATTTTGCTATTTATTGTTGTAAGGTATTGATGGCTGTATGTCTGGTTCCATGTCATTTAATTGCCAAGTGCTGTAATTGCAACTGGAGAGGCGTGAGAGACCTGGACAATGAAATGCGTCTAATCTAACTTTATTAAATGTTTTTCCAGAGACAAGTTGACATACGGCAATGCTTACTGCACTTTGTGTACTTTTTGACAGTGCTTGATAATTTTATGAGGCGCTTACAAGAAAGACTAGACCAGATTCAGGACAACATGGCACCCCGTAGAGTAGGACTATTTTTAGCCCAACTAGCTCTTGCAGCCCGAGATATCCAGGCACCCGTTCCTCCTGTGGCCCCTAACGCTGAACGCCGTGAACGTGATGTACGACCCCGTGCTCCCCTTGCCCCCCTTGCTCCCCGTGCTCCCCGTGCTCCCCGGCTTTTACGTGGTCTTGACCCTGCCAATATAATACCTGGAGTAGGTAGACTCAGACGGCGTAACTGAATCAAAAAAAAAAGGGGCATGGAGTCATACTGAGTGATTGTTTTTATTATTATTATTATTATTATTATTATTATATGTATGTATGTATGTATGTTCACTGTTTGATGTTTGTTGACATTTCGGTCATTTCGGTCTGGCCTATATATTGAACTTCTGGTTTTGAGATGTAGGGTGCTAACCATACCTTTTTTTTCTTTTTTTTAAGCTATCCCAGCTGATTGATTCAGTAGGGGATAAGCATGTTGTTCATGTTTTCATTTTTTATTTTATTTTATGTATATTTATATTTTGGTATTATTTTACATTATCCCCATGACAAGCCGGCATGAGTTATTGATAGGGTTTTTAATTGTTGGTACCTTTAGTTGTTAAAACTGAGAGATGATTTTTACTAAGTACTGATAATAGGGAGGGAGGGAGAAATATTATATGAGCGTATACATGTTATTGTTAGAGTAGAAATTTCTTTGATTACACATTTTTTTTTAATTGTTCAGTGTATTATAGTACATTTAGTCATTGATATTTACTATGTACTAGTATTGATCTCAACTGACAGCTGGTATAAAAAGACTTTAGTCATGGTGTTGGTGCTTCACGGAGTGAATTGTATTACTGGGACTTGAAATTTACTATTGTTTTGTAATTTTGATATTTTAATGTTTTAGCGGTTGATATCGTGGTATGCAGGTGCTTGTACTGATCTCAACTGACAGCTACCATAGAAAGACTTTGGTCATGATATGCATGATGCATCACATGACTTGTATTACTGTGACGTTAACTGTAGTATTGTTTTTATTTGATTGGTTTCATTTAGTCATTTGATATTTTTTATGTCTTCACCCTTGATACCAGTTGTAAGTAGACATCACACTTAAAAAACTAATGATGATAACTATGTGACTTTTTAATGAAATAATGAAAATAAATTGAGATTTCATGTGACTTTTAAGTGTTTTATCCTTTTACTTTAAATGACCTCTGGGAGGTTAAAGTATACCCCATATGACTCGGGCTATGAGTATATACATGGATGACAAGTGACACGTTTTCCCCTTCAACTGACAGTGAACAAAGAACCCTAATGACTAGTCAGGTCTTTTCTCAGTCTTCCATTGTGTCTGAGTACCGTCTTCAGATCTGGTGGATATAGGGGTAAGCTGACCCTGTAATCAGGGGTTCTACCCTAACAATGAAATTACTATATGAACAATAGACAATGCAGTGAGTCTCAGTTCAATTGCTTAGCGTTATAATTTACAGATAAGGCTAAACATCATTGTTAAACATTAAAGCTTTGTTGTGCTAAGTACTTTACAGACTTGATGGCAATTTTACACAAAAAATTAAACAAATACAAAGAAATATAGATTGTAAGGACTTCTTTTATTTTCTCTAGGTTACATAAGTCATTTCAATTCATTTTTTAATAACAGATATATGATTCTACACAGTGTTTAAACACTGAATTAATTAGCATATACTCTGAAAACTCATCTAGTGTCATACATGTGTGTTCTTGAGACTCAGTAGTCAGTTTACGATAAACTGAACACTCATTTCGCTCCCTCATGATGGTACGTGTAATGTGCTGAGCTGTTTCAAGCGGTTTGTACTTTAATTTAAGTAGTACAGCTTTAAGGATTTCATCAAATCGGTTTTCAATTAAACCTCTGAATATTTGAGCGATTGTCTTCTTTGTACAAGGAGAGTGGCAGGGTTTCCGAGTTGAGTGTAGTCTAGATAGACAAGCCATCTCTAGCAATGTACGGCAAAATGACATGATGTCTGGTCGATCGATCTTACAGCGGGCCACATCCCAAGCTCCTTCATTATCCTGAGTTGAGTTCTGATCTGATTTAAGGACCTTGTGATCCTCCCAGGCATTGGCAGCTTCTTCAATACTGAAGTACATGAGTTGAGAGTCGTGGTTGGTCACTTTATCATGCCATATATATGTATGTATATACGGCAATTCGAAGGAGGTGGTGGCTGTTTTTGAGAGGGTGGAAATAATGTCGCTTAGCTGAGTGCTGAATGTAGTAAAATCCCTGTAGTCGAGATGAAGGCTCTGATCTAAATATAGTATCTCGTTTGGAGCTATGTGATCAACTTCATTAACTGTACGTATAAAAACAGCGACCCATATGTACTGGTCAGGGTGTTCGTATATCACACCGGGGTATAATCGCATCTCTGTGGCTTTGAAAGGCGATAACTTTTTCCCTGTTTGAACTGTCATCCGATTAAATTTGACATGTTGTAGATAGCTTATCTTTATACCAAACTCCTCATAGGCCATATTTCGTTGAGAGATGATTGGTATGTAGCTCTGTAGGTTTTTCAGGGCATTCACTTCGAATTTTTGAGATGCTGCAGTTCCGTTATGTCTGCTCTGGGTGACTACAAGGTGATTGTCCTCGATTGTAGGTGTGAGGTATCCTACGGCCGATGTCCTCGAGTTGACCTTGAAATCCATTTGAACGGGGTGAACGAAATTTGCTGACATGGCAAAATTGCATAAGAATATCAACAACAAGGAAAGAGCTGTAGTACTTCGATATACAGGTGTAGCTGAACTGTGGTTATTCTTGAGTCTCCGATGCCTGAGGAATTTTATAGTGCTGGGAGGGTCGACTAGCTAAACCCTATTCCAATTGAGGGCTCAACTTACGACGTGTCACTCATAGTTGTGGGAGGGTCAATTAGGTAAACCATGTCTCAATTGACTACTCAGCTTCCGACGTGTCAGACTAGGAGAAGGCAGAATTATTCCGAGACTGCTGGACAAAAGAGCTGTATATAAATTACTGTCTCCATTGCGAAGAGACAGGTTAATTATACAGGCGATTATAACGATGTATAGAATAATGACTTGACAGAAGAAAATCACTTCAGTTTTAGGAACGACTTGTCCAAAAAATTTCCATTGCTGTGTTTCATTATCTGTATCATTATCTAGTGAATGGTCATCATCCGGTATCATCATATCGGGTGAGTCCAAATTTTCCATTTCTTTCTCTTCTTGTTCTTGTTCTTCTTTACCTACTGCAGTAAGTATTGACAAGTTTGATTTGTTGACTATGTTAAGTGGAGAGAATAAAGAAGTAGATCCTTCCATAGTGAAGGTATGATGAGAACTGAAGAAGATCATGTTAGGTTGTTTAACATATATGACACGATTTTGTACTTAATTGAAAATATTTTTATTTCATAGATGGTATGTAGAGTGATAATTAAAGACATGAGAGGTAAAGAGATGTATAAAAGTCGGTTGAAGCACCCTCTTAGAGCTAAGTACCAGGATGTACATTGTATATTATTATGTCATATGAGGCATAAAGAAATCAGGCTATTATAAGTTGACACTTAGTAAATTGTACTTCCATTATGTAACATTACGATATGTTGACATACATATTTTTGTTATTGGAATGCATCCCCTATTGTAATTAAGTATTCACTGATACAGTCTAAAAGCCTATCATAAATGTACCTGTCATGAAGTAAATTGAACACTCATTATGCATAATCAGAATATTGATTGACTATAACTAAAATTGAACATTCATTATGTAATGGGACTAAAAACTGACACCAATTTTTTCCCATACCCACACCAAATTTTTTCCCAGGGTTAGCACCACCCTCATTGACATGATGACCTTTAATTATAGTGCCCCAAGGGCTTACAACCCTTGTGCTAGGCTTTGTCGGTGATATCATAAAGATCAAAGGGTCTTAATCGTTTTTTAATTATAGTGCCCCCGGGCTATTTGGAGGGCCCACTGGAGACCAGAGACGGCTGATATTATGAGTTTAGGGGGGGTCCCTATTACGTAACAATGACCTATTGTGATAGTATATGCACTGATATGTAGTTAATTCGAACAGAAAAGCCAGACAGTTTTCGAAGAGGCAAACCTGTATTTCCACTCATTGAAAATTCAACAACTCTCCCTGATCTGGTTGGCCCAGAGTCTCACTTCATATTTGATGCTCTAGATGTTGACATAACTTGGATGAGTCAGCCAGTTGAAAATTGAGCAGAAAATTACAGTTTCAATGCAGTTGAACAATTTGTACAGTCAGTCAAAGTTGCAAATGATGTGGCCGAACGTGGCGTCAAAATGTTGGCTGATTTTGCGACTGTAATAACAACAAATCAACAACTTCTAACAAGCAGCAGCTCTCGTGCTTTCCAGAATCAAAAACATTAGTCAGAGAGGCCTTGAGTCACTCCTTGTGTATATTACTTGAAAGACCAATATGATGATATCATCTATAGATTTATAGGCCCATACTTGTCACTATCTGTACCTTTCACATGCATGAGGCAAAAGTTCTCATTGTCACCAATCACAATGTTTGTCATTTTCTGAAACCTTGAAATATGGGGTATGATCCTTTTTGATACTTAGGTGTCAAAACTGCACTTAATGGGTTCAAACCCAGTCATATTGCTTATTTTTTTAACCTCCAAAGCACAAATTCTCAAGTTTTTTCAACAAAAAGAAACCTGTTTTGTAATAAAGTTGTACTTTCTTGATACCACCAGAAAGGCAATTTTATTATCTTTCACATGGTGTAAGTTTTATTCTTGTATCTTTATTTCCTGAGAAGCTAGAGAAGAAGAAAGGCTACCCCCCTCCTACAATTTTGGGCGTTCTTGACAAAAATCGACAGGTTCCCATGGTCACAGATCAAAATGATTGTGATTTCTGGCTTTCTCAGACCCAAAAGCATGGGAATCAGTGCAGCAGGCTATGAATTTTTGTGAAAAGCATATTCTGAACAGGTCTAATTCGTCAGTCATAAAACTCAATTCATCACTTTCATGTCATTACATTATCATTATTAAATTTTTGTAAATATATTTCTATCCATGGTATATAACCTACAATAATAGCATAATTATTTTTTTTTAATATTAATTTAATTATCTTTCTTTTTATTGAAGGTGCCACCATTATACAGCTAATGATCAGGTGATTTCCTGATGGGCTTATATTTACAATAGATTACAATTCATAGTTAACATCATGAATGTCTTACTGTATAATAACTTCTGTACCATTTCCATCAAAATAAAGTTTCTATCTATCTGACACATTGAGACAGCAACAATCGAAGGAGAAGATATCCAACCTTTAGAGCAGCAAAGTGTTAGGACTGGATTGAGCATCAAGATTACATCTTCGGGCATATTTGTACAATTGTTCCCAAGGTCTGGAATGGGCATTAGTGAAGTGCTACAAAGTCTTGAGTACCATTGATGGGGATTTTCACGGAGAAATAATAGCCGTTCTTTTCAAACACCTGCAGACACTGTTGTATCACATAAGGACATTCCTTTCATGCCCAAACCGACTGATCTCTATACCTACACATTTTTCAATGGAAAGAAGTTTGACCCGCTAGCCAAATTTGAATGTAATCAAACGTCCCTGGTGGAATTGGCCTGACATCATCCTAGCTGAAGGAGGAAGCTGCGCCATTTTGTTTAAATTTGTGTAAGTTTTTAATCTGCTATAATCTTTGTCATCCTTTGTTGTTCAAGAGTAATTTACACACAAATGTTTAATAAGATCTGATGGTTCTTTAATTGCATGGGGATCGATCGCTCTAAATTAAGCTGCACGAATTTGTTGTAGTGTATACATGTTGCTGTTTCATGCATGGCCTAGAACTAAGAATTATAACCTCCAAACCTCAACGTTGAAATAACCTCCACACCTCAACGTTAAAATAACCTCCAAACCTCAATGTAATAACCTCCAAACCTCATTGTTAAAAAAACCTCCAAACCTCAACGTTAAAATAACCTCCAAACCTCAATGTTAAAATAACCTCCAAACCTCAACGTTAAAATAACCTCCAAACCTCAATGTTAAAATAACCTCCAAACCTCAACGTTAAAATAACCTCCATGAAATAACGTTATAAAAACTTTCATTCTACGTGTGATATCAACGTTATTTAAAGGTTATGGTAAAACCTTGTTTCAACGTTGAAATAATGTTGGTGTGCTTGCTGGGTTTGTACTATTCAATGTACCCAACTCCCAGATTTTTATATGAAAAGTTTTCTCAAAATATTCTAATTTGCTCAACATTTTTTTCTTAACTGTATAGTTACCTATCCAGTAAGCACCAATATTTGGTACCATTAAATAGCCAATAAATTAGGCTATCTGATACCAAATTTCTGCTACCATTCTAAATACCCAGATCCAAGATATTTATATGTCATTTTCCAAAAAAATTTACTTGGCACCAATATTTGGTAACAAATAGACAATAGATTAGGCTATCTAGTAAATACACTGCCAAATTTCTGCTACCATTCTAAATACCCAGCTAACAGATTTTTATGTCATTTTCCACAAAAAAATTAAATTATGCTCAACAAATTTTTAATTGTTAATTAAACTGAATACAAAGCAACGAATGAACTCCAACTAGACAGGCAGCCTGGCACCACTTGATATAACGCCAAGAAGTAGCAATGATGCGAGTCAATAGTGTGCCTAAATAATAACTAACAGTCTTTTGGTCCAAATTGACAACCCAATGATATTGTGAATCATTTAAGGAAAACTCTTCGATTCCTGAAATCTTTTGACCAGCAACTTAACCCGCACCCGCCCTGCAATATTCACCTTTGTGATTGACTTGCACCGCTCTGCCCTGCATCTCAGAAACACTGCCCGCACTGTCCAAATGAAAATTTGACTCGCCCCACAGGGCAGTGCAGGCCAAAAAACCCCCTGCGGATCAAAGCCCGCTCATCTCTAGTGTGAATCCAAGTTCAAATTTCGCTATCCATTTTTTGCTAATTGTTGAACACATAAAAGGTTATGTCATTGACTTGCTTCATATTTGTTTATTTTACCAAATGTCCCAAGGGCCCAAGTATATTGTGGGTTATTGTATGAAGGGCTTTTGTAATTTTTGATCTGTCATCTGTAAATTGCAATCCTCAGCAGGCAAATCCAGCCTGTGTGACTTGACCCAAAGGCCCAGTCTGCTGAGCTATGTTTCACTACGGTAAAGGATCAATGGAAAAATTAAGAACGCTTAGGTGATATTCAAAAGCCATATGTACATGTTTTTTCCCTATTATAACAATCATGTCTCATTATAACGAGCCTGTGGCATGCAGGGCTTTCGTTCCTAAATCGTAATAACGAAAAATTCGGATAATAAGACAGAATTTATTTGCATTTCCTTGTAAATAAGTAATTAACCATGTAGTGGTCTTCTATGGATAAGCTAAAATTTTCTTCCAAAGTCGGTACTTATTTTTGCCAGTTTTTAATTAACTCACAATTCAAACACAGAGACGTAATGATCGATGAGGATCAATAGGCAGATACAACTCCTGAACATTGTGATAACTGAAGTAGATTAACACTGAAAAGACAACTGAGTACTAAATAAACTAAGTTTATTCTATTCCCAGCAAAAAATGTTTGGATGCGAGACATTCATTTAACTGAAGTATCCTAATTATAATGAGACATGACTAATTTGACTTTTATATAAAAACACAAAATATCTGTTTACATCATTCATATTGAAAGACCAATTTATTTCAAATTACTACATAATACAACAACACATGACCTCCTCCTCCGACAATCAGCAGTGAATTAAATATTTTCAACGAAAGTCATCGGAGTCTACAATGTTGCACATTATTGCATCAAGAGGATTGCACCCAGAAGGCTCACTGTCATCCTCCTCTTTCACTGTCACAGATCCTTGAGCATGTGACTGTCCGTCTGTCGTATCCATTGGTTCTGTTTTGATAACAAGTTTCGAATCGAGGTCACTTTCCTCAGGTAATTTTTGCACAGTCGTTTTTACCATGACCTGGACACTCTCCAAGTGCTTTTGAAACCTCTCAGCAGTTTCCAGTCTTTGCGTTCTTTGCTGTTCAAGCATGACACGGAGAGTTTCTCGTGCCTGGTGTGGCCTGAACTCATTTATAAGATGGTGCATGTTTATGAACAATAATGTAAGATCATCGATCTTTTCTTGCCTTTTTGGTGAAGATGGAGATTTAATCAAAATATCCAACAGGTCAAGAAAACTGACGAAAATGGAATGATTTAACTTCTTCAGTTCTTTCTTGGGATCATAATTGTGTGGGTACAGTCTCTTCAGATTCTGACTTTCCAATGGACGAATAATAGCATCATCAGCACTGAAGTTTGTTCCAAACATTGTGTATGTATCCTGAAATGAGACAATCCACAATTTGTGTTTTTTTCAAAGATATATCAATTCATAATTTGATTAATAACAGCAGTACTTTTTGCTAACCTTGATTGGAGGCGGTGGCCTCGGTGATAGACCTCGTTTGAATTTTTCATCTGTGTACTCCTTCACATATTGCATTGGAGGAAGTGGCAGTGATAAAGAACTCTGCCCCTCACCTGCAGCAGCCATTTCTCTGAAAGTTAATAATATGTCAAATTGTCAATATCTTAATGCCACTGGGTCTGAAGTTTAGTCAGCTAATAGTACCACCTGCCAGAGGCAGACGTAATGATGAGATAGAAGGCTTGAAGGCTGCACTGTTACATATTTGGTAGGGTCTTTTAAAAAATGCCTCAGCATATGGACACCATGTACAAGACACCTCCAATTCCATGTCTCAAGCGATCGACATCCAGCTGGGATGCAGTTCATGAAGAGTGACCAGGCCGGGGTTTGAATCCTAGTTGGTTGTTGTGGTCAAAAGTTTTGTCAATGACTTTGCTTCTCCCAAATTTATACGAGTTGGTTTGTCAACAAATTTGTATCAGGCCTTCTAATGTGTCAACAACTTGGTTGTCGACGAATTCGCATGTCGACGAATTGACCTGTATTAATTTACATTAGTGACAAAAAACGGCGGCAATGATCAACTTGCTCACTCAGTAGGCCTGTGTCGAGCGAGCAAATACTTGATTATCGCTCGGCAGTACTGCTGCTCGAAAATTATCAAGCACCTACCATAAATATCGAGTTTTTTAAAAGTAAGAACTTCGATGATGTGCCCAAAACTTTATCTACTTTTTATCTGCAAAGTATTAGGGGTCCCAATGTTGTAAACATGTTTTAAACAGAAGTGAACTATTTTTCTAACGCCAACGCTCGGTGTATAGTATGACGACGTTCATGACATGTTGATGTGTACTAATAACACAGAAAACTCGAAAATACTCGAGTATTGATCGATTTAGAGGCCTCGAGTATTGATTTTAGGCATAACCCTCGATAAACAGCCCTATCGCTCAGATCTTTTGCCGAAGCATTTAATGGTTGTGTAGAATGATGACTTATCATTATAGCCGTAAATGATCCAGTTTAAGGTGAGGAATCGTTGAGGCAAGCAGTGATTTTGATAGCTTTATTGCTGAATTATTTGCCAATTGGAAATACGCCAGAACCGTGGCTGTGACATATCAAAGCCGTCGGAGCAGGCACACGCCTCCCACAGTCCGGGGCTACCACACACCCGGGCTAAGCTTGTAGCCGTTTTGTTCATCAGTTTGTCGTACATAGCAGTTATGGTTGAAGCTGTTGAATGCCAGTCAAAACTACTACACGGGAAAATGGCTACAAAATTTTATGGTTTTCCCTAAGCTACAACCAGAAAGGCTACAATGAACAGATGACCAAAATGTCAACACGGCTATGTCAAAACGGCTACAAGCTACGTCTACTAGATGCCCAAAACGACTACAGCCATAAATTCTATGTCCAAAACAGCTACACGTTCCAACATCAAACGGCTACACTTCAAAACGTCTACACTTTCCATGATGACAACAAGGGGCAGATCAATACAAGTTATTTTACAAGGTCAGTAGACGTTTTGGTAATCATTAACGGGGCAAAAGCACTGTAGACGTTATGGTTAAGCACTGAAAAAGCATGTTGACGTTTCGGCAATGTCCCGAACATTGGTGTAGACGTTTTGGTTACAGTCGTGTAGACGTTTTGGTTACAGTCGTGTAGCCGTTTTCGGTGTTGACGTTAGGGTTGTTGACGTTTTGGTTGTGGACGTTTTCGCGTGTGTGGCCGTTTCGTCCGCCACCTGAAGCCGTTTCGGGAATATCATACTGTAGCCGTATTTGGCTGTAACCGTTTTAACTGGCATTCATACATGATCATGATGTCATGATAGATCTAACAATTTCGAATTTAGCGGCTACGCTACACTACCCGCTATTCTCATCCCGCTTTGTTACCCACAAAACGTCAAAACAAATCTTACTTATATACTTCGAATTATCGGAATTTACAAAGCTGAATTCCACATGTAGTCATAGAACCTCCGTACGCGACTGCTCCCAAGCTGGATTCGTACAGGTTGAGCGATAATTCAGACTATATTTTGCCAAAGTAAACCTCACCAAATGAGGAACCTGGTGGGATTCCCGGGTGCCTACCAGGTCGACCTAGCCGGCATCCCTACAGGGAGCAGTCGGTTTTCCCAAATTATTTATTACATGTGGGGACGACCCAGTGGGCCCTGAGTGGGGAGAGGAGACCCAGTGGGACATCCATAGGCCCAGTGGGATATCTTATGACCTAGTGGGACCCCCTCTTAGACTGTGAGAAGGTGAGGAAGCCCAGTACGTGGGATACTCGATCATGACCTATATAGTGGGACCCCTTATAAAGAATGAGGAGGTGAGGAGACCTGATTGGATACCCCCAAGCTATTCAGACCTAGTGGGACTCCAGTTAGAGAGCGAGGAGGTGAGGAGACCAATGGGATACCCCTAAAGGTAGGGACCCCCGTCTTAGAGTAAGGATACCCTATTTATATGAGCTACTCAGAACAATCTCATGTTAATTAGGGTGTGAGGAGACCCAATAGGATCAAGGAGAATATGCTCCTTGTATTCTCCTTGATGGGATACCCCTAAGCTAGTGGGACCCCTCTTAGAGATGAGGAGGCGAGGAGACCCTTGGATACCCTAATTAAGCTACTCAGCCCAATTGGGACGCATGTTGAGAGAGTGAGGAAGTGAGGAGACCCAATGGGATACCTCAGTGATAGTGAGGAGGTGAGGAGACAACAGCTAAGATATCCCATTGGGTCCCCTCACTTTCTTGGCAACATTGAGGTATCCCACTGGGTTAGCTTACTGTCTCACTATATTTGGAGTATCCCACAACAGCACAAGGTCTCCTCACTTCCTCAACATCATTTCAGAGTGTCCATCGGGGTCCCCTCAGGCCCTCTCTACCTGAGGTAAACCACTGGGTCTCCTCACTTCCTCTGTACCATTGGAGTGTCCCACTGGGTCATCTTTGGTCCTAAAGGCCCCTTCACACATAGCCGGATCAGATGCCGGAGCATCCAGGAATAAAATTTCTGTCAAACCGGGGCGGTCCGGGAGAAAAAGCTGGAAATGTCAACAAACGAAATATTTGGCGGTGTGTACACGATGGCAGTATGGTGTCAACAAGGAGCAACACGGTCCTTACACGGATGAATACGGTCGCTACACGGATATGTACGGTTGAAACACGGCGGTGCACGGCAGTGCACGGTGGTGCACGGCGGTGCCCGGTGCAACACGGAGCGGTCCCCGGTTTTTGCCGGAAGTAACGCGACTGTCCTAGAAGAGTGCGGAGTGAACCGGATTTTATACGGGGTCTTCGCGGATATAACCGTTCTTTACACGATCTTAATACGGAGGTAACCGGTTTTCACACGGATAGCTCTGAAATTGGTATTTAAACAGCCTGCGGCCCACTGTCCATCATTCCGCTCTGGACTACCATACTGCAAAGGTGTTGCTGCTACTACAGAAGAATTGGATATGTCTTTATTATCACATCACGAGAGGGTGGAATTGGATGTAAAATTCCTGGACATGCAAGTGCAGCTACTTACTGCTGCAAAGGATATACTTCTGCAAGAAGAACAGAAACCGCAAGAAGATGCGGAGAGGGCCACAAAGTGATGAAGATGAGGTACAAAATGCTGGTGCAGCACGAAGAAGAAGAAGAAGGCGAATGTGGGTGTGACCTTGGCTTCTAAGAAGACCTCTTTATGGGCAGTATGAAAAACTGATGGCTGAATTGACTGCAGAAGATGTGGGTGGCTTCAAGAATTTCATGAGGATCGAGCCTGACTTATTTCATGAAGTTCTTGCCAGAGTGGGACCTAGGATTACAAAGCAGGATATCTTTTGGAGGAGGGCCCTTGAACCTGGATTGAAACTGGCTATCACCTTGCGCTACTGGGTACGGGCAACAGCTACATGTCTCTTCAGTATGGATTTAGGGTAGCCTTCAATACCATTTCTATCCTTGTCATCGAAGTCTGCCAGGCCATCATAGACGAGTACTCATGCGTTGTCCTGTAACCCCAGAAGCCTGGAAAGAAGTTGCCAATGGTTTCTACAACAGATGGAACTTCCCCCACTGTGTCGGCGCCATTGATGAGAAGCACTTTGCCATCAGATGTCTAAGGAAGTCTGGATCCCTTTTCTACAACTACAAGGGAATTTTCTGTTTCCCTACTGGCTGTAGTTGATGCTGAATACAAGTTCCTCTATGTTGACATTGGTGCCAGTGGATCAGGCTCAGATACTGGAGTGCTTAGTCAGACAGAATTGAAGCAAGCGCCAGAAAGTGGGAACATTAGATTACCTGAACCAGATAACCTGCCTAATGATGACCAACCAGTGCCTTACTTCATAGTTGGGGATGATGCCTTTGGACTGCAGACTTGGATGATGAAGCCTCTGCCTCACAGGAACATGAGCATGGAAGACCGAATCTTCAACTACAGACTTTCTAGAGCTAGACAGGTGGTAGAGAATGCCATTGGACTTTTGGCTCGAATGATGTTTTAACATTTAATTCTTACAAAACTTCAGACATCTGCAGCACACAAGTGCAAAAAATACACAGCAATTAATTATTGTCATAGAAACGTATGAAATACAGTTTACATGTAAAACAAAAATAATAATACAATGACCTCTGTAACTTTAAATGTACAAAAACTTGCATTTAAAAGTTCATTGTTCTTTTCCAGGTGATAATTACTCCGTTGTGGTGGTTGGAGGCGTGGGCACCACCACCAACCATCACCCCCACACTAGTGTTCAGCAAGTAGCTAGTCAGCGACACATCCTGAGGCGTGCTACAATCAAGTGGTGAAAGGGAAGGACGACCGTGTGTAGGACCTGCAGTCAACCATGCCTGACTTATGATCGTCGAAGATGATGCAGTCGCCACAGGAGGAGTGGGGATCGGTGCAGGCACAGGCGAAGGGGCAGACGACTGGTGCGCCTGGGGCAAAGGGACGGACGCAGGAGTGAACATCTAGGGCTGGAAAAATGATGAGCAAACATCTGCGCAGCAGGGCTCGAAGAAGGAGCGAACAACTGCGAAGAAGGGTCGGACGTACTGACAGTAGTACCAGGAGCAGGGAGGTTGAACTGCTGCTGATGAGGGGCAGGAGGCATGAACGGCTGATAGTGCTGTTGCTGTTGCTCCTGCAACTGGCACTTGTGACGATACGCCTGCTTGAACTGCATGAGGTGCTGCATTGCTTGGGCCTGGTAATCCGACCAAGTGTCCGTGTCCATCTGCAAGACCTCGTGGAATATCTCTTGGACAAGCTGGCTGAGTCCTGTGCTTTTTTAATCAGCTAGAAATAGGAAAGAACACAAAATTAGAGTAAGTCACATGGCAACTGCAACAGCATGTGCATTATTGAAAATGTAATGAAAAAGACACATCACCATACAGTGAACACGGGAAGTGCCAAGAAACAAAGCTACCACTTTCTATTATGGAAAAGCTACAACTTTAAACTGCAAGATTACAATTACATTATCCTGATTATCATGACAACTGAAGCAGTATACTTAAGTGACAGCTTGTGTAGTATATCCACCTCCACCTCCACTAGCTGCAAGGGTGGATGCATCACAGTCCTGCTGATAATGATGAGGCTCCTTATGACGTCTGGACGTCTTCTTGCTTGGAGGAGGGGCCCCCTTCTTGCTCCTGCCCTTGTAAGGCCCACCCTTGGACCTGCTGGTATTCAAATCCCTGGCATCATCCGATGTATCCACAATGACCTCAGCATCAGTAGTGTCATCATCGTCATTGGTACCTCTGTTGCTGGTGGACCCGCTTTTGGCCAATAAACTGTGGGAAAGCTGACCACCTTTCTTCCTTTTCCCAGCATCAACCCTCTTGATGTGCCTTTCCAGATAGCCAAAATTCTCCATGATCCAGTTGTCCCGGTCTGTGAGGATTCTGGCTGCCCCACCAGAAGGCTTCTTTGTTGGATCAGTCAGCTTCCCCACTGATGTCCGCATGGAGTCGATCCACGTCTTCAGCTGTCGGGCTGTACAAGACAGCTCCTTTGCCTTCTGCTCTATTATTCTGGATTTTATGTCAATCCGCTTGTACTCTGCAAGACGTTGGTTGTACAGCATCTCCTGCGCACGGTACCAGTCAGCAACATCTTGTTCCTGCTCTTCTGTCAGGTTCAGGGGTTCCTTCTTGTGCCTCTTTGCTTTTGGTGCAGGTGGCGGTAGAGCTGCAGCAGCAGTTACTGCAGCTTCAGCAGATACTTCAGCAGCAGGTACATGTGGCCCAGGTAAATCCGGCATGACTTTTTTGTGGTCTTGAAACCGTAGTAGAGGTAGTACTGGCTGCATCATCTTCAACAGCAGGTGTAGGTGTAGGTTCCTCTTGCACAACAGTCTTCTTATTAGGACCCCTCCCTTTTCCTCTCCTAGGTGGCATGGTGGTTATTCAAAGCAACGGCAGTAGTAGCAAGGCTTTGGTAGAATTCAGCAATCCAGAAGGTAATATCCAGAAGAAGTGGACGATAATATAATTACGATGATCAATGCTGATGAACGACTTGAGACGCAATGATGCCTCTCCCAATAGCCGGTTCTATTTATACTCCGCCATCTGTACTCACTCCGTGTCAGTCTATCTGACACTGTGTTAACACCTTGTTCACTCCGGCCTCTCCTTATTGACCTAGTGTGACACCGTGTACATAACGGGGTTCACCGGGTCATTCAAATGACATGTTACCCGCTCTCCTTGTTCACTCCGTGTTGACTCCGTGTTGCCCCGTGTTCACTCGTGTGGAACCGTGTTGGTCCTTGTACTCTCTGGCGTGAATGGTGGGGAAATTTTCATGCCCGGTTGACGCCGGACTTTGCCGGAGATAACACAAAGTATGCTGGAGTCAATACAGAGATTCCCAGAGATCAGCGGCATCTACTGGGAGTCCACACGGATCAACACGGATTAAATTAATCCGGTAGCTCCGGCATGAAAAATTTAACCTGTTTAATTTTTTCCCCGGAGTCCCACGGTGGTCCCGGATTGCCCCGGACAATGCTGGAAATAAACACGAGTCTACACGGCATTACCCGGAGTATGCCGGAGTTATCCTCCGGGACGCTCCGGTGTCTGATCCGGCTATGTGTGAAGGGGGCTTAAGTATCATATGGGTCTCCTCACTTCCTCACTATCACTGAGGTATCCCATATATCTGCTGGGTTTCCTCATCTTCTCATTCTCTACTTTTGACTGGCATAGGGGCTTCATCTCCTGAGTACAGTAAGAGGGGTCCCACAAGCTTAATTGGGGTTATCTCACCTTCTATAAGACTGGGTGCCACTAGCTTTGGGGGTATCCCATAGGGTATCTGCGCCTCCTCTAAAAGGGGGTTACAGGCAGGGGGCACTAAGAAATCTTTACCTGAAATCGCATCTGTGCCTTGAACACTTCCACACTATGTCCAATAATTTTATTTTTTTTTGTATAATGACTTGTACTAAACTATGTAAGTGGTCACGGAATCAAAAAGATTTCGCCTGCTGAACAGTGCGAAGGTGTTGCAATCCCCTTTTTTAGACCAGCAAGTTTTCTGAGTGGGGGGGGGGGGGAGCCAGGAGGTGACCTTGGGGGTATCCCATTGGTTCTCCTCATATCCTCACTCCCTAACCTTGTCCCACTAGGTCATGGGGTGTACCACTAGGGTCTATGGGCAGCTCACTGGGTTTCCTCACCTCCTCTCTGCTGCTCTGCATTTTGGGTATCCCATTGAGTCTCATGGTGCCCAGTAGGTTACCAGGTTTCCTCACATCATTGCTTTTGAAAACCAGTTGCTCCCTGCAGAGTGCCGGCTTGGTCAACTCAGTGGGCACCCGGGGATCCCAGTAGGACTCCTCACAAAGGTGAGTGATACGAGCCTCAATCACTTACAGGAAGTGCGCAGAAATGATGCGCAGGGAGGTCCTTGCTCTAAGAAAACTTCCTGATCATGTAGAGCAGTGGAGTGCTCAATAGAATCTGGGAAATTCCAAAGGATTTGATTGGCGATTGACTGGGCTTATAAACAAATAGGGGAGTGGTCAAACAGTAAGTACCTATAAAGCTGACATCATTGGCTGTACACTGTACTGGAAATGTTAGACATGTACACCTGCTTCACTAAGCCTTCAGGCAGTGCTTGTTCTTACAGTTACACTGTTACAGTACACTCTTACACTGCTCAAATTGAACATCATGTTGAGTTAGTGTACCTAATTCCGTGAAAACCTGTATGGCTGCAACCTTAATCCACAGTATCAACTTGAGGCCTAGTAGGCAGGGGCGGATCCAGGAATTTTGGTTGGGGAGGGGGCGTGCCGGCCAGACAATTAACACGACACATAATTTCATGACAAAAAAGCTATATTTATTCCCCCCCAAAAAAAACCAAGTAATTCCCCCCAAGGGGAGGATTGGTCTAGTAAGCAGATTAAGCATAGGAATGATAGATTAATTAAAATATATAATTTTGCTAAAATAGCAGAAAAATGTAGCAGCAAGTTAATTTTAAAATAACCTAATGTAGCAATAGCAGGCAATTGCTTGTGTGCAAAACTAATGGCATACTGTAAACAGTTGCAACAAACTCCAATAGTTGACAGAGAACAGAGGGGCGCACAATTGCGATAAACTGCCATTTAATTCTGCGTCAGTCTTGATTGCTATCTGAGCGGCAGGGAAATTTTTGATCCTCACATCCAGTGCTGGTGGTGCCATAATCACATGACTGCTGGTGGCGAAGAAAATTAGTTGTCAGTGCAATGATTTTATTTTCTTCAATTAAATTTCAAACAATAGGAACGTTTTTTTGGGGACAGCGCCGTAATGCCAGCAAAGCAACGCCAGCAAAACTGACTACATACTGCCAATCATCACAAATGTATAACATGACTTTTAGATACATGAATGAAGTACAAAACATATGGAACTACTAAATTCATCAAAATTGTATCTTTCACATTAAGCATCAGACAGTAGATTTAGAAATGTCATTCTTCTGTGGTGTCTTTGGGCATACATTTGCACACTTTTGTCATTGTCAAGCTTAATGGCTCTGTGTAGAGAGTGGCATCAGTGCATTGAAACGGTCTTCTCTCATTGCTCCTGCAAGGTGTTTTGATCAACTTGAGAGCAGAATTGGCCCTTTCCACATTAGCAGCATGATCAAAACTTCATAGTCTTCAAAGCTATATTATTTATTAATATAATGATAATCAATAATAAATTATTATATTTACCTTATGACTGAGGTTTCAACCACTAAGTGTAAAAACGTGTCAAGAATTAAATGACCTCTAAGGCTCCAGACCTTACGAGTACACGCTCATAATTTATTTCGCGTGGCATGGTTATCAGAACCTCGCTCGCCGAATTTCTAGGGGGGGGGGGGGGCGCCGGGTCCGCCCCTCTCTGAATCCGCCCCTGGGCCTAGGGAACATTATAAAAGGTTGAGTATGCTTCTCTGTTTATTTACAAGAGTGAAGCCCTGTAGGCTGTACTCGTGTCCCACCAGTGCAAGCGGTATATTTATATTGTTGTCGTATAGTGCACTTAGAAAATGCTGTTATACCTGAGTTACCTATATATTGTACATACTTTGCTGCTCTTAATTATTCAAAAAATGTAATTTGCCAGGGTTTGGAGGAGCAGAAAGCTGTGGTTTATACGTGCCAACGCTGTTGAAAGAAGCGGCCGCCAGCTTTACTATTTCTCCACTGCATTAACCTAGGGGCTGGTGACTAAGTGTACAGTGTCACCCTCTTGTGTTTTAATCGCAGCGTGATGCATGTCGTATAAGTGATTGTTTTGTCGAAAGAGTTTTATTTTGGATTTTTTAAATTGGCAAAATTATTCGAATAAATGATAACTTATATATATGTATTTTAAATTAACGGTTTTTAATGCTTGTCGATGTGATAACGGCAGCGTCGAGCTCCAGTGAAATCCAGTTCCGGTTTGTAGTGTGACACTCTGAAATCCGTGATAGCTATCCCATTGAATTCATTAGAATTCATAGCTATCCCATTGAATCATTAGCATTATGTTCACATACGTTACCGGAAGGAGCGTCAGCTCTCGAATTGTTTGCAATTATCATTGAACTCAATAGTCGGTTGACTGAGTTAGTGTAGTCAGATTTTAAAAGTAATTCTTAAAACAGCATTTATTGAGTAAAGACCAATTTGGTTGTGATAATACAGGTGACAGCGAGTTGCTAATTAGTAATTCACTCAGATCTGCACTTGGGTAGTGGGCAGCTGCTCTTTAGTCAACTGATAGAAGTGCAGGAAAGTTCCACACAATACTATTATTATTTATTTAGTTAAGATAGATATCTGATATAATTAAAGTTGCTCAAAAAGCATCTTACACAGCTGTCAGAAACACCATCTGAGCTTACTTCCTAGGTATTGATTTTGAATTCGATCATTATCATATTGTGATATCCTTGGATGAACAAGATATGTGTGAAGAATTTTCGAAAGAGTATGCAACCCAAAAAAATCAGTTTGTATGGTATTTAGTAAAAAGAATCACTGTATACTTGTATGGGTAAAGAATGTCAAACACCTTGGCAACTACTTAGATTCAGATATGTCAGAGACCACAGAAATAAGAAAGAAACATCTAATATAGGCTGTTCTGCAGCAAAACCCTCAGCAAATCCCACATAGCACACAGGCATCATTAAATTTGAGGGCAGGCGTTACACTTTCGTTTCCAGAGCAGAACTCTAACACAAATGCACTTACCATAATGAAATTTCATACAGTAACACTATATTGTCCAGTGGTACCTTTTGATAGTCACACTGATATATCTCAGTTATGTTTTACAAAATTTGGAAAAAAAACTAAGAAATGTTTTCATTTCCAGAGGAGTACTGACACTCAGTGTTTGAAATAAGCAGTATCCAGTCATCCAAAACGACTATTTTTGGCTACGAATGACCAATTACATAACCCAAATAGTCTATCGGACAACCAATTTATTTACTGAGTTTCCATAGTGTGTGCAATGAACCGAAACAATTGCCACCTGGCCTACTTAGCTTGTTACGCAATGGTAGAGTCTAAGATATCACAAATTTGGAACTCTTAAATTTCTACATTTGTTCATTATCAATCCACTTTCTTCAGATTAAAGCCAAATGAGCAACACAAGTATTGTATATCCTTTTCCTGCCATTTAATTTTGTCTGTTTCAAAAATTCTTAGCTCAGTAAGCAGTATTCTGTTCGCTAGAATTATCAATACAATAGCATGTTCCCTTAAATAATCTACACCTAAAATTATCATTTCTATGTTTAAAATGGTCATATATGGGCTATGATAATGCTTTCAGGAATATATATGAAATGCATCAACTATGTTATACCACATAAAGATGTTGGGTATAATCTCACTGGGGGCGACCGCGCGAAGGTAATCCAGATTACTCTCGTTCTAGTGGCAATCATTTTAATTGTCAAAGATACTCAAGCCAATAGCACTGTTAACAAGAACTAAAACTTCCCAATAATTAGTTGTGGATGTGTTCAAAGTTGCTTTGTTCATATGTTGGTTGCACAGATGGTTACTGTGTTAACTAGAATTAATAAAATTTTGGCAATGTGGATTTGAAGGTATCCATATGCATTGCAGGGATGCGAGGGTAATCTCGAATATCATCGAGGGCAATCTTGCTTTATTTAAAATTTAAAAAAATAAAGTCGCCAGCTACTTACTGTACAGTAATTGTCCGCAAGTATTTAGCCTGTTTCAAAGATTTGATATTGATATATAGAGTAATCATATATGGTAATGGGAAATATTAAGCAAGTTTATATATATACAATTTCAATTCACAACCTAGCAGCTTGCTGTGGCCAAAAAATACAACAAATACATATAGGCCTATAACCAATATATAACGGAATACACTTGGAACCATTTTTGCAACTCGACTGACTGGCTGACTGATGCAGGTAGATAGATAGATTTTTTTAACTACTTTTGACAGTACATGTATATATCACAGATGAAATTATAATGTGTGTAAAATTAATTAATTATAAAATACATAGGTGCTCAACTAGCCCAAGTGAAGACTCTAAAAAACAGTCTCTTCAAAAAAACAAAAATACAAAAATACAAAGCAAAACAAGTTTCCTCATCTGCCCGGTGGTATGATATGGCCTATCAGTCATTGATAGAATCTAAAATTTGAAGATTATAAAATGATGCCATCCTTTTCTAATCTGTGTATTCAACTAATCAACATAACTGTGTGTATTATAAAATCAGGAAGACTAAAAAAATATTTATTAGTTTTATAAATTGTGTTTTTGATGAATCCAACTTTTTATTCACCAATTGCAGCCCACTATAACGTGAAATAGTGGGTGATACGGGCCGGGTGATCTGTATTCTAATCACACAGAATGACGTTCAGGCATGCCCAAATAAGGAAGCTCAAACTGTTGCTATTTCCAAGTAAGGGCGAAATGTGTATGGCCAAAAAAATGCCTGTGCGATGGCAAATGATGTGAAAGGTTAAATATATATATTATAACAGTACATGAATTTATGTACAAACAAGGTTTAAATTTTGAAAATCTGACAAAAATTGACAGAGTTATGGCTTTAATATATGTCGCGAATCAAAGACGTACGTGCCGCTGCATTCAGTCTTGTTCCCATACTTACAGCAACTTGCTTCATCACACATTTTAAATAACTTTGTCAATTTCCATCCGATTTTGAAAAATTTAAAGATCCTCATGGCTGAAATTAATTGGGGAATAGGAGCAAATGATCTGTCAAACAGATCAGGGCCTCATGTGGTTTACCTATAATACTTCACAGCAGGCTGCACAGTTTCTGCATGGGGATGTGTTCAAAATGGCCTTGGAGGGAATGGAGGTCGGGGTAGGGTCAGGCGCTGTGGACACTAACTTATTCAGTCAAATATTAAGATTACCCTTGATTCAACAGAAGCTTAGAAATAGATTATCCTCTTTAAAATTTTGGATCACCCTCGAAATGATCAAAGCAAGTTTTGTCATATTTTTCGCAAATCAGACCATTCTATGTGACACTAACCTTTGTATTACATGCCTTACTGTTTTATCAGTTGTGTTGCCATTGCACATGCATCAATTCACCGAAGAAATGATTTAAAAATGACGTGTTACCTGTGAATCGAGACACAATATAGATACCACAGGACCAAGGGTATTCCGGATTACCCTTGTGCGGTCACCCCCAGTGAATTTCATACAAAATAAATCTTTAGGATTTTGTATTTATTTGTATTTAAATAAATAAATTTTAAATACAAATACACACAAATCTTAAAGGTGTTTGTTTTTAAAGAAAGATACTCAACACACCCATTTTTATGCCCTCGTAAGTCAAAATATATTTGTTCTTCTCCCCCAACTTTGTATAATTTTGGTAAATTCACTTTTTACAATATATTCTGGTTTATTTTGAACAAATTTATAGACATGAAGTCCAACCAGAAATGTATCTTGATTTTTCACAGTGAAATGGTGAAGCCAGTTTTTTAATTTTTTTCGCCAGCGGTAGGAAGAAAACGACATTTTTAGCCCCTCGGCTAGCACAGCTTACAGTGCCATCCAAGGGGAGCGTTCCATTGACTTGACACCAGCGTCATCTCGTGGGAACTCCCTGGACAACAGGAAGTGAAATAGAACTCTCATTCTGAAGTATTACATCTAAGCATAACTTATTCTACAAATATCTTTCTGGATTAGACTCACGCCTGCAAAAACCTTTTACGCTTAACTTGTACACTTACATGATTTGGAAATTTTGGATATAGGAACTTAGGAAGGGGAAAAGATGTACTATTTCTAATTTCCATTCATAAACCAGAAAACTTCTCATAATATATATATGAATTCCTATATTGCATGTTGAGTTTTCCAGGTTGTCAGGAGAATTACAATAAAGTATTCTGTTTTCAGTGTATAGGCAATTTAAAATTAACAACTTAAGTGAAGAACAATAGTCTATTTATACGAGATATATATATTTATCTCTGTCAATGCCAAATGCAGATCGCTGATTGGTCGAGAGCTGATAAATATATTCCAGTATTCACAAAATGTTTAGTTTAGCCATGCCCTCTCAATGGATATTTTCAGTATTTCTAAAATAACGTCATCCACAGTGTGTTCAACTCGGCGCTCTCACCATGCTGGTTTACCAAAAACCGGGTATCTACTTGTTCCAGATTAAATAATATATAATTGCAACATTTGCTAAATTATATTTCTGGGACATTAAGGAGCCGGGCAAATAAAGATTATTTTCAAATGCTGTTTTACCGCAATTTTCACTGTGGATCCAACACAGCTCGAAAATGATCACGAGTGTCAAATATGTTCCTGCCTTATTTTTTTAGCTGTTTTTAGACAGAGGATAAAATCATGATCACATATTGATATCTTGAATACAGGAATTTATTCCACTCTCACTACACTGGAAACATAAGGAACTTTGAAAACAGTCTGGAATGATATGAAGAACATATAACTCCATGATTTAGTGCTATAATATTTTTTTAATAGATCAATAAATGTGTAAAAATGTGAGCAATGAGTGGAGCATAACGCTCGGGACAACAGAAGCTGTACACTGATTGATCATTACCAGTGACACAGGGAAAAAGCTAAATTAAAGTCACAGATATTTCCACAACTATTATTGCAATCCTTCAACAAAATTTCAGCAATCTATATACTAGGTTACTGGCATAGTTTCTTCGATAATGCATTAAATTTGGAAATGTTTTGTATATTTAGTATGGAGAGTCTCTTTTGTAAGGTGAACAGTGAACAGGCAGAGCAAAGAATAACCACAAAATTATTTTAGTTTATAAAACTAGACTAAAAATATATTACAAAATGTTATTTTGAAATATTAAATTATTAGTACAAATTATTAAAATTTATCAATGATATTTACCCAACTTCAAGATGTCACACTGAGAATGGTAAAAAATGCCATTTTTCTGCAGTTCATTCTGTTTTAAAATGCAAAGGGCTCAATTGATTTGCCTCAACCTTTTAGAGAATACTCACATCTACCAAATATAAGATAAATATAATCAACAACTGAAGAGTTAGTAGTATAGATGTATTTTATGTGAGACTTAATATGATACCAAGGCTTCTTTTTTTTTTTGCACTTCTGATAGTCACATCGACATAAGTTGGCTATGTTTTACAAAATTTAGAAAAAATAGAAAAAAATTAATCTTTTGGTTTCAGGAGCTGAACTCGGACACTACTGCACCTACATGCGTAAAACTTTGTCATGATATGTCTAAAATATTGCAGTGGTGCCTTTTGGGGGTCTCATGGCCGTAAATACTAGAGAATTGTCAAAATTTGGGGAAAATAGGGAAAATTCTTACTTTTTGAAACCTCCATACCAAAGGCACTATTTAACCTACATAAATGAAATTTAGACAGTTACATATCTAAATTATAGTCTTTTTTTTTTTCAAACTTCATTTTTATATAAATTTCATCCTGTTTATATAATAATGGGAAATCTGAAAAAAAATTTAAAAGTTGTGTTTCTGGAGCAGAACTTCAGCATTAATGCAATCTTTCAACATAATTTCACTTACCCTAACAATATTTTATATGGTATTACTCTATTTAGCTTAGTTGTGCATTTTCATAGTCACATTGATATACCCCAGCTGTGTTTGATAATATTTAGAGAAATTTTTTTTTGTTTGTTTTCAGAGCAGAACTCCCACACTACTGCACCTACATGCATTCAAAACCTTGTAAGAATATTTCTAAAATAGTGTAGAGATACCTTTTTGGGGTTTCATGACCATTAATATATATGACTGATAATTTTATATGATAAGGAAAATATGAAAATTTGATACTCTTTCAAACCCTCATATCAATGACTCTATGATCCTTACATCAGTGACATTTTGCCAATGATATATCTAGATTAAAGTACTTCACTTTTCAGGCTACATTTTGGCATAGATTTATTTAATCCTTTTTTTTTTCATATTAATGGAAAATCTGGAAAAATGCTAAATATGTGTTGCTTCCTTCATATTCCTTAGCATCCCATACTCTGCAAAGACAGCCATAAATGTTGTTGAGTTCACGTGCATACAATATTAAATATTTAGTATTGCCATATGTGTTAAGAGTTCTGCTCCGGAAACAAAAGTGTTAGTTCTGCCCGTCCGCCGAATGGACATTGATGATAACAATAACCCTCTTTGAATTTTTTTCGCTGAGGGTTAAAGAATAAAATAAAATACCCAAACGGATAAAATATACATATGAAATATTGTATGTACCTAAATAATGGTGCTGTATTTGCCATGGTGCTCATACCTTTACAGTTATTTGTGGTATAGACTGACACATGGGTTTAAATTCATTCATCATTGTTCATAGTATGCTGTGTAGTTACTGTTATACAATTGAATTTAATTGAGAATCTACTTTATTCAGTCTTGCAAAGGTACAGTATATACCTGAAAACATTTTTCGATTCTCCATTGAACCAAAATAATTGATCGATGTCATTAGCATTTGATTAGACATGCATACTTGGTATCTCAGAAATTACTTAATGTACACAAATATATACCTAACCACTGCTAAAAGCAAATCAATACACAAAATTGACCCCCTACAGGGCCCTGCTCTGTGATACCTGGGATTAGGCAAACCGTTCAATTGTCTGTTATGTAACACCAAATGTGGCTGTCAAGACTGGCAGGGTTGTTATATAGACTCCTAGTTCAATCATCAAACTTTGCCAGATATGCATGTTTTTCATGCAAAATACAGCATATTATACAATATTATATTCATTATCACATCCTACAGTAGAATGGGTATTGATATTGATTTTATTTGCCTCATAAAAAATGTAAGAGGCAGTTAAAATATACAAATGGGATAAGAAAAGACCGAAGGTTTCATGTTTTATGGTAACTTTGCAGACCATAGGTAAAAGTCCATGTACTGTGCATGTAGCTGAATGGTGACAACAATATAGATATATTTTTACTGATAATCTATTGTTGTCACCATTCAGCTACATGTGGTCCTTATAAAAGTAAACAAGTGAATCATCTCGGTGATAGATTACAATGTGTACAACCCTCAGCAAATGGCCACAGCAAACTGGAACAGTGTATCTATATAATTATCACACAGCTGTAACAAACACTGTCTGAGTTTGCTCTGCGTGCTTTCTATTGATTTGGAATTCGTTCAACGTTATCAGTTGTGATTGTCTTGGATGGACAAGAATAACATACAAAAGGTAGTATAATGTCTAGTTGCTGAACTTCATTAATTTGTTAAACAATGTTAAAAAGGTTTTGAACAATGTTGATGGTGCTTGTGTACTTACTGTGTGGCCATTTGCTGAGGGTTTGCTGCCGTGCAGTCTATATTTCAACTGATTAACACTTAGTCCCTCTCTGTATGCACATTGTAATCTATCACTGAGATGATTCACTTGTTTACTGTTATAAGTACCACTTCACAAATCTTTCTAAACATTTCATCAGCACTGAAGTTAGGGCCACTGGCATCAGGTCATTTTTTACAGAAGGCAGTTTTACTTTAGGTACAACACTATTTCTGATATCTGCCACATTTTAATTTACAGAGAATCCCTTGGTGCTGGAAAATAGTTAAACTCAAAGATGTCCTTGGATGGGGAAGATGTGGTCAAGCAGGCCTACATGGAGAAAAGGTCAATCATGAAGAAGTCACTTTTTACTCAGGAAAACTACAGAAAACGATGGTTTGAGCTTACACGCACATTGCTACGATACTATGATGGCACACCAGAGGTCAGTTGTACATTTAAATTTGTCTGTTGTTTGTTGTTTTTTCCTGAATTAATGTCTATTGATTTGCTCATATATATTTTCCAGTCAGGACCAATAAAAGAGAAAGGGAAAATTTTGCTAAATCAAATCAAAGCTGTGGAAAAAGTAGATAATGATGCTCTCAAAAGCAAGAACAATGTATTCCAGGTGAGTGTAATTTATTGAAAAATTCGTACACGGCTCCAAATATTCCTGAGGCTACAAAATGTCTGAGATGTCATGAAATTGTCTTCTTGCAGGTTTCTTACTTTGATGAGGTTGGCAGCCAGCTTCATACACTGTACATTATAGCGGAAACTGAAGGCCAAAGACTAGAATGGATCATTTCTTTACGTGAAGGTGTGAGGTCTTTTTTCAATTCTGTAACATAACTGTAGTATTATTAATGTAAAGTGTGAGCAGTCCTTTGCTGCTTACAGGGGTATATTCATGAGAGGATGAGAGAGAATAATGGTGTCCACACTGTGTGACGCCTGTCATAATTCGTTAATTTACGCCAAGTGTAGGATTATTCACTTGCATAGACTCTTTGAGTTAAAGCATGACTCTAGATTTTTTTTTTATTGTGTTATTAACGTCCAGCTAATGTTTAGTGCCCAGGTCAGTGCCAGTGGGCTTCATAAGGGATATTTTGTTGCCAGAAAGCTCTGAAACCTCATACACATGCTATACTTAAGGTATGATATTCTGCTCATGATTGATTTTTTTGGTAGCTTGTGAAAACTGTGGTGCCTTCCTTGCCCAGATGTACCATCCAGGGGTTTGGCAGCGCAAGGAAGCGGAATTTAGTTGCTGTGGACTCAAAGTGCGCCAATCTCCAGGATGCAAGTCAACTTATATCGTCCAAAAGAACAACGGTGACCCTTGTGAGTAGTGAAACTACATTTCTGCATGATCTTTGCTGTGTTCTATGCTTGATATTTCAGTACTGATTGGTTCTCCTTATTAAGCAATTCACTAGAGAAAAAAAAGAAAATTTAGGATGTATACAAAGAATCAGTTTACTTCCAACAGGGAATGGTTTTACCGATAACAGGATTATGTATTGCTCATATTCATAATGAAAAAATAAAAATAAATTAATATCTATACACTCAGACCTCTGTATATCGCGGCTCTTGGGGGGACACAATATGAGAACCTCGATATAGCCGAGGTTATCTAATTAACGCAATCTATACTGTCATGTCCTCTCGCGGAGATTTGCAATATGTCAAATCAATGGAAGTGATTGCGATAAGGCCTACCTGGCCAATTAAAGTAACAAAGTGTGCTAAGGATGTTTGAAAAACAAAGGAAAAGCCAACAGATGTGAACCACTTCAAAGATTTTCTTCTCTTTCAAGGATGTCTTTCATTATAATTGCATCATTTGCATATATATTGTGTCATGCCTCATGCTAGGGAACACTATCTAGAACTGCTTGGTTCTTTCAATTAATTTGACTACAGTAATTTAATTGTTATAATTCATATTTTGTGCGCTGATAGGCTCTCGTAATAGTTGCCGTGATTAAGACTTACTGGATATTGCCTACTGAATTAACCATGGATAATGTGGCGTAATATTAAATTCATCATTCATCAAACTAATTGATTATTCTGCTGCAGGTATTTTGCCTTCGAAAAGGTAATTCCTTTGATATGTGTCCTAAGTATCATTGCGTGCCAAATATACTTCAGGGCAAAATGAATGAATATTTATAACTGCACTTCACAATTGCCATTTAATTGTCAGACAGGTCAGTTCAAAGAGCTCTGGCTTAATTTCAGTTCACAATGCAGGCCTGAGCTTAACAGGCGAACGATCGTTTCGTTCTTCTCGAGGTTACCTTAACCTGAAATGCTGCGAATGCAATTTTGTTTGCCTTGCCCTAGTTGCAACCCTTTGCGCTGCCATTTTTTGCAGTTACCAATGCACATTTTCAGGAGAACGATGTGTGGGTTACCATCTTTTTGCTTATGCTCAGGCCTGCAATGTTCAGTAAAGTGTGAATTGCAATTATCCATTTAATTCCTTAAGATATCCAGAAAGTTAAACTGCCATACAGAACGTTAAACTGCGATACTACAAAAATGATATTAACCCCAGACCCAATGTAATATGTGATTTAAGTAAAGCGCAAGGTTCAACATCTGCACAATTTAGATCAGGCATCTTGCCATTAGCTATCGAAACAGGCTGCTTCAATAATGTTAATATGAATAATAGGATCTGTTTATTATGTAATAGTGTTAGTATCGAAGATTAATTTCATTTCCTATGTGTTTGTGATAAATATTCAACTGTACACAAGAAGTTATATTTTAAAGTCCAAGCAATTTTCAATAATTTGAGAACCCCCTCTGTCATATCCAGTTAGTCTATTGGCAAAGCTGTCAGGTTCTTGAGTGGTCAGAAGTAAGTTTTCTCAGCAATGAGGCTGCAATGCAAAAATCTGGCCCGCATTAATTGTTGTGCTATGTGAACGGTAAATTTAGTATGTAGTCTTCAGTGTCAGAGAGTTGTCCCTGAACTGGGAAATACTTCTACTGATGTGTGTTAATATAATATCGCTCATATTCATGCACGGAATCATTCATGTTCAGTCATGCTCCGAACGTGGAGTGTATTCAATTCAAAGACCCGCCAGCTTACTGCATGTAGTTGAGATGCGCTAGTGCGCGCTCAGCACATCTGCCCACTGCAACTACAAATCGAATGCTCTCAGTTCGCCAGAATGGCGTCACTGGGACAGGTGCAAGGAGGAGGGCTAAATTTGCTTGGATAACTACCAAATAACAGCTTGACAACTCATAACATTAGTTGTCGGAGCAAAAGAAATCTTAAAAGTAAGTTTTTAACCAGAAAGACATGTACGCCACGCCGACAAACAGTTTTCTCTGACTTCATGTGATGAATATGGTGGCAGTGATCATCTTGATTGCTTCAGATCTTCCAGCAAAGATTTTAAAGGCTGTCGGTAATGATAACTCAGCATCTCAGTGACAATGAATTCAGTTTTTAAAAGGTGTAGTATACGCGCTGAATTCACCTCACCAAATTATTCCCCAACTCTAGCTAGGCCAGAGTCGTGGCTATCTTCAACCCCTCTGTCATGAGTACCGTCAGGTCTAGTTTTAGTACTCTAGTTGATATTGACAAATTTTTCTTTCTGAATACAGACTGTCAAATTGACCCTGCAGTTTTTGAGAAATGTATTGCATGGATAGTGATTAGTGACATATGTTGACGAGGCATACTTAATAAGGAAAAGAGCCCTTTAAACTTGAATTTGGAATTCTGTTTACCCACCTATGTACTTCAATTTTATTCTTTAATGGTCTAGGTGTGACTAATGAGCTCACTGGGGCTGGGTAACCTTGTAGTTTTTGATTCGCTCAACTTAGCGAGCTGTCGTGGATCATTACGATTGGTTGGGGTAGATATAAAGAGGAGTATATATCATCCTCATACAAGGGACTTGGGCTGTCAGCTGGGCTGGAGCTCAGCACTAGGGGCTAAGATTGTATCTATAGGGAAAAATTGAAATTGAGGGGGTGGCAGGCACCATTTGAAGTGTTTTCTCATGGAGAGGTTATCAACTCAAACCGTTTGGAAGTTACTGAAAAGAAACACTTTTATACGGCTAGCAGGCCGTATATATATAGAAAGGCAATGGCGGGCAAGTCACGTCTACACGACTATAACCAAAACGTCTACACCAATATTTGGGACATTACCAAAACGTCAACAAGATTTATTAAGCCTTTAACCAAAACGTCAACATGCAAAACGGCAACAACCACATTACCAAAAAGTCTACAGACCAAAACGTCTACATCACATACTCTGTTATTCACTGGAGACAGGAACAAGTCAGCATCACATACGAAATGGTGTCAAACATTTATTGCAATTGCAGGTCCTTTAATTGCCGTCTGTCGTACATTCAATGACGTGCGATTGTGGCTTCTCCTTGTGATCGTAGCTTCACTTTGTTTTATAAAAAAAATTAAAGTGTAGCTGTTTTGGCCTGTAGCCGTTTTCCCATGTAGCCGTTTTGACTGGCATTCGTCTACACATTGCATATATTGTAAAATGTAATTTTCAGCTCAGTCGATCTACATATCTTTCTATCTATCTATCTATCTATCTATCTATCTATCTATCTATCTATCTATCTATATCTATCTCTGTCTGTCTGTCTGTTTATCTATCTATCTATCTGTCTAGCTGTCTGTCTATCTATCTGTCTAGCTGTCTGTCTATCTATCTATCTATATATCCATCTGTCTGTCTGTCTGTCTGTCTGTCTGTCTTAATTGTTGAATTATATTGCAGACTGCTAATGGCTTATTAGGAGTCATAATCATGAATCCATCCCAAGAACTAACAAACATATTTTATCCAATAAACATGGCTATACATATACATGATATAGGTATAGTTAGGTTAGAGCGTGGAGACAAGAGTCTACTCTTGTCTCCATGGCTAGAGCTATGCAGTGCATGAGTGAGAAACAAGCTCATTTCTATCACATTGTCAGAGAAATTATTTTTCGATAATCCGCACCTGTCAAACATAAAATTAGAAATAAAATTGTTTCCCGATATCTGAAACACAGATTTTTGCCATTCCCAGCTGTTTCTGTTAATGCCATAGCTTTTTAAAATAAAAGCAGTGAACTGTGCCAAAAATGGATATGGCTAAGTTCATATGCCACGACTGTATGTCCCTTTACCAGCAGAAATTGCCGAAATTGCACAAAATAATTTGAATACATTATATGACCCTGATAGTGTAGGTTAAGAACATGTCACAACGTCAGAATTTGGATTACCAACAGTTAGTTAAACAGTTTTGTTTTTAAAAAGCAGTGACAGTTCCAAGAAGTAGTCACTTGGTGCACTCTAATACAGGGAGAGTCTATTTTCACGTGCAGGCCCTATTCCTCCATGGCAAATTGAAGCATGACATATTTTTTGAAAGTTACTGAATATGATGCTTTTTCCTCTGATTCAAATGTTCTGACTGCATTTCTTGCCTCATTATAGACACTCGCTTCCATTTCTCAGCAATCACGGTTTCATCTACTGGATCTGCCTTGCGAATCTCCCAACCCGTGGGTTCTAGTCTGTTTACTTGTTGTTTATTCACTAAAATAATTACCAGAAAGAAATGGCATGATGACCGTGTGTCACACTTGGACGCTTATGTGTATTACATAACATTACATAATCCATGTCAGGTCCGATTTTGGGACATGAGGGTACTGTGAACAAGAACGGTTCACGTTAATTGGAGCCGCTATATAGGAAGGTCGGACTGTATATGTATATCCCAGGATGAACATGTGAAACTAGGAACAAACTTGTATCAAGTTGCATAATTGGCCTCTATTATTGAGGTAGTTTAACTGTAAATTGTGTTTAATTTCTTCAGCTGGATCTCAACGACAATATGTTCTCCGAAGTGAGTATTAACCCTAAGGCAAAGCTGCACGAGTAAGTGCAGTTACCCGATCCCAGTACAGTTACCCGATCCCCAGCATTATGCGTCACAGCTTAATTTATGCAAATTTTTCAAGGTAATGCTGATTGTTTTAAAAGTGGATTTCTTAGGAAGATAAGTTACTACAGTCGTAAGACCTTTCGAATCGAGCAACTCAACAGAAAAGTTCTGGGATGCTGGATTGCTGCTGAACAGTGGCTTTTCCAATAGGGTAACTAATTTTTAAATTAAAAAAAAAAAAAAAAAACATATTCCACAAAAATCAATGGAAAAAAAATGATATAGGAAACAATACTGTTGCATAATCAGCCTAAAATAGGTAGATTTGGATGTGGTCAGCCATCTGTGATCGGGTAACTGCAGTTAACCGTGCAGCTTTCAGTGGTGGTGCCAGGATTTCACAGGGCGCAACTGTGGTGCCCAAGGGCCCATGCGGGGAAGCAACAACTTAAATATGTAAATTTAAATCTGGGTTTATAGTGATCTATATATTGAGTTATCACTCAAGAGACTTCACAATTACATCCTTGGCAGGTCGTTGTAGAATCTTTCTCAACTCCCTGGGGAGTATTCAGCCTTGAACACTGGGTTAACTGCAGGGGCTTAAGAGCTCACGCCTGTACCATTACTATAGGTGCCTAATGCCAAGTACCCATTGCACCTAAGTGGGGTGAGGCAATGGTTGATGAGGATCTGCCCAACTCCTTGATGCCACGGTGGGGTTCGAAACTGTGATCGTATAACTGTGATCGAGATAACTTAATATTAAATAGGCATGGGCTTATGTACCAACAATATGAGCTAATATGTTGTTATTGAATTGGTTGCTGGAAATGTATACATTAGAATTATTTAGCAGTTCCCTAGAGGTACTCCTTGACAGAGCCATCCTGTGCTTCCTTTGGACACAATTCGGCTTATTCTGAACTGGACACACTGTGTTTAAGTTTTATATGGCAAGTGAAAACATTGGTGCTGGTTCATTTGTACATCAAACAGTCTTTACTAGTTTTGTTTGATTTATTAAACAGCTGCGTCATCCAATTTGTGTAACAATGATGATGACGATCAAGAAGACGGTAAATAAAAGTTTTATTGTTTCAGCATCTGCTTGTACTAAGGCTCTTAATGTTATGTTACCAGTTTAAGTAAGTAAGGTTAGTTTATAAGCTGATTAAAACTGTTTTTTTTTTTTCAGTGGTAGATTTAGAATGATCTATCATGTCATTGTTTACACATTTTTTCCTCAAATTATACATTGTGATGTACATGATTTTGTGGCAAATGATTAGTGTCTATTGTTTTGCCTTAATGTGAATTAATTATAAGCCAGAATTGATGCCATTTTTATGTTGTGATATCATCAATATTTTCATCATTTGAAATACTCAGTGTACTAAATAATAAGAAGGTAGCGCATTCCACAAGGCTTTGGAATGCTCAGCTCCCCTGGAGAAACCATCTGACAGTTGCGGACTTCAGAGGAGACACCCACGGATGTTAGAGGAGACATTAGTTTTTTTTACAGAGGGGGTTATCCGATTTAGAGACCCGCTGGCCGTGTGTATAACTCTATCTTTAGAGTGTGCTCTTACCACAAAAATGGCAGGCGTGGGAGTTCATATGTGCACAGGTTATGTAACATTACATACATGTTGCAAAACAGCAGTGAAGTTAGCAAAACATGACACATTATCACATCCTCAAAAATTGTGATGATTGCAAGTTCCATGGGGGTTGAATAATTCTGATTCCAACTGTAGTTTCTCCCAACCCTGGTCTAGCTTATGCAAATCAGGGTCAGGTCACTCTGGGCAGCAGAGAGTTCCCCAGTAACTGGGAGTGTGCTACCTTCTCAATTATTATATTCTGTGTCATTCAATGGTTAAAATCACTGGCTGAAACCTGTGATTAAAGTGAATAAGTATAGTATTGTAAGCATGAAATTATTTTTAATGTTAAAAGATCTGATGACAATTTGTTGAAAATTTACTTTTCGTGAGTATAGCATGTTCTGTATTATTTATTTGTTTTCAACTAGAAATTCGAATAGTTAACTTTTTTATGAATAGTGATTATTTGCACAATTTCATATGTGCATAATCTCTTTTTGACCCTCAGGGAACAAAGTTTAAAGAGGGTTATTGTTATCAGAAGTGTCCGTCTGACGGGCGGGCGTAACACTTTCATTTGTGGTGCAGAACTCTAACACTAATGCACTTACCCTTACAAAATTGTGTACAGTAATACTCTTTATGGCCTAGTGGTGTCTTTTGATAGTCACATTGACATATATATATATAGATTTTTATTGTCAGCAAAATATCAAATTGATACATGTGTCAGCCTGACAAAATAATAAATGGCAAAAAATAAAAATAAATAATAGAAATACATGGATCAACAGTTAAAATAATTAAATAAGTGGAGCTATATTATGACTAATATACTAATCAACTAATACTAATCAACACTACATAGTCTGTCTAAGAAATTCTAAAGCACCCGGAACTAAACAAATAATAGTAATAATACTGTTTAAAAAGCACCAACAAATAGTTTTAGCACAACAATTCAGGTTCAATAACAATACTAGACACTAAGCATAAGATATATAGATATATATATACATGATGTACTCTTAACTGCTATCAACATGGTAAACAATATGAAGTGATATACAATATGAGATGGGAATGTTGACATACAATATGAAGTGACATACAATATGAAGTGACATACAATAGTAGATATTTACAAATATACAAAGTCATACACACACGGAAGCAGTTTCGTCAATGTGCCGCCAGCCACTCAGTTCCAGGAGGAACATATTGACTACCCTCATAATGTCAATCTGCACAAATAACACAAACCCTTGTACCCCTAGATCAGAAATGATCAATACAGATTTATTCAAAATAAATAACTTGTTAAAAACAAACAAAATGTCACTAAGCAAAGAAAAAACCAAATTCATGCTTTTTCACCCAAAAAAAAAACAAATTATAACGCCACCCACCCTCCAAATTGAAAATACTAAAATTAAACTTACCATTTTAACTTTTTAGGGGTAACCTCAGATAAAAATTTTGACTGGAAACACCAAACAAATAAACTAGAGTCAGGTCGGGTAATGCTGTCCAGGAGGGTAATCCCATACACTTGCCTGTTCAGCACCCAGGGAGCTCTGTTTATTTACTGTTATTACAAACACTCCTGTCATTGCAAATCGCTTAATGACTTCTGTTCATCATATTTCTTGAAGAAAAGCATTAGAATTCAATTTTTTGTCATGAAAAGAAACAAATCTACGTTTCGCTAAAGTTGCTCCTTGCCTTTGAATATGACGAGGGCGGGGGCCCAGCTCAGAGGTAGCGCTCTGGGCTTCCAACCGCTGGGTCCCGGGTTCGATTAGGTCAAGCCTAAGTTGGATGGCTGTTTCATCCTTCGTCTCATTGCCATGGTCTCTGCCTGTCCTAATTAGCCCAACTGGTGCAGAAATACAGGACGTAAAGCCCTAATGACCCACCCCCACCCCTTTGAATATGACGTCATCAACAAGAATTTCCAGAAAATGTTTTTTTTTTAGATCTCAGCTCGTCTGGTGGTCAGGGACTTTTTTTTAAATGGCAAACACTTCAAAGTTGATAAATTAACTTAAACCTAGTTCCAAAGTAATAGCCAATAGTTTTTTTATGCACATTGCATGCAAATAAACATCAATTTATGAGTGGACAAAATTACCCTCAATTTTATCAGGCAGGAAAATGTTGGGAGGCTAATCCCGTCCACCTAATCATTTTGCAGCATGGACTACAGTTTAGCCAGTGGAGGTGCTATTGATAGAGTTTAAATTAGTGGAAAATAAGTTGGCATGAATTATTGATGTATTCCTAAATTAATATGCATTTTCCTCCACAGAATCACTTAAATAAAATCATACAGCCAAAAATATTTTTAAAAATCCAAAAATTATTGGATTAGGCAATCCCACTGGTAATTTTATCAAAGCAAAATATCAACTTTTGAGAAGACCCCTTCTCTCAAACTAGGACAAGTGCTGTCATCTATAATGCAGCCAAAGCATCTGCAGGGAGCATACATTTTATGGGTTTACCCTCCATATGAACAGAACTCTTTGTACTTTAAAAATGAATTTATTGATTTCTCAAAAAATAACCATGCAAAAAACGATTTTCACCATAAAATAGCATAATATGCTATCTATCTGCATCCCATCAGTCTTGACTTTTGACATGGGTATGCTCCCTCGTGTGACATCATTCTACCAAAAGTGGATGGAATTACCCTCCTTGACTCTAAGCAATAAAATCTCCCATGGTAATAGGAATAATGAAGCATCTTAAACACCAGATACTAACTCGTACATTGAGACCCACATTAACTATGGCATTCTGGCATGGGGACAAAATCTGAAACAATTAACCAAATTGCTAAAAAGTGTGCATCATAACCCTCAATAAATACAATGCACATACAGAACCACTGTTCAAACAACAACGTTTATTGAGAATTTAGACATTATTATTGGCACGCAGTGCCAATACTTACGTTGCTTGTAGGAGGCGTTTTCGCGTAATGCGTCCGGTTTGCCATTTTGCAAGCGGCAAATTCGAACTTACATCTTAATCCAATGGGGCCAGTTCGGCGGAAGGCTCAAGCGTGTATAAAGTACATATGCACTCAAAGTACGGTCCTGTCGGCGTTACCAAAAGGTTGTGTAGAGCTTCACAGTCTACCGCACTGATTCCTGGGCTTATCTATCCAGTATATTTCTCAAAATCTTCATTTTGTGTGCATGCTGGCCACTCGTTCATCTCCGTGTATCTCCGCCAAAGCCACCACTAAACGCCAGGTGTCGCCACTGTGTTATGCTGAAGTATACAGTGTAGCCCTCTCGTGTTTGAATCTTATCATGATTGCTATCGAATTGCGCTCAGCTTGTTCGTCGCACAGAAATTTGGTACACACAGATGGCAACTAAAGTGCTACATTTTAAGGCCCAGTTCCAGTTAGCTCCAATATTTACTCTACAAACGTCGTTGGCATTGCATCATACACACAATTTGCATAATTTGGCGAGCATAGTCACACTTTAGAGTGTAGAGATCAACGTGCATGACTTCACCCACGAAAACGAGAGGAGGCCAAATACAATCTACTACAGTAGTTAAAACGAAAAACTTAGATCATTCATGAAGTTATGCGCTCCGTTCGTCGTGGTCAGCGAACGTTCTCCTTGATAAGGTCAACTGTCAAATGGTACCTACGGCAAATTTTGCAGTTTCGAGAGCAAATGGATACCGTTTCTCTTCAGAAATGACTTCTATGATGTTCTGCCTTTTATTAAATGTATAACTGCGTGCCAATTTGCACATTTCTATGTGCTCTAGTTATTTTATATGAACTTAAATTATATTATAACCTGGTGCATCAAAATCTCCCTAGGTACTTTTCTTCACATAGATTTTTCCCATGCAAGAAGAACTACATAATCATAATACGAGAAATAATAAGATTTAAAGCCTTGGCGACCCCTTTCCTTAAATATCAAACTTCAAAATGTTCAATAATTAAGCGATAGCCAAAAATCATAAACCAAACACCCTCAATAATAAGACAAAAATCTTTCACAAAGCTTGGCAGGTTATCTAAGGTATATTAAAAATTACATCATAAATAATTACTCTGGAACATGCAGCATTTCAAATGGCTATGTCTCCCAAAATTGAGAAGTAATTTATTCTGACTCACGATCTTGCACTGATACAGCCTAATTTTTATAATAATATTTTATTCATTGGGCAGCCGTGTGGCAGCAGCATTAATTGCCATAACAGGGTCTCCTGACTATATTTTTATCACGAATTATGTACCAAATTAAGTCAAATAAATTTATTGTCTGTCTGTTTGTCGGCAATGTTTTACAAATTTTTTTGTTTTGTTTCCGAAGCAGAACTCGGACACTACTGCACCTACATGCTTGAAAGTTTGCCATAATATGTCTAAAATAGTTTAATGGTGCCTTTTGGGGGTCTCGTGGCCGCAAATACTAATTCATACTTTTTTCAGACCACAAAACTAAAGACACTATTTTCACAGGTGATTAGCGGAAACATTAACCAATCAATAATTTATCCTGGGAAAATGGCGGTCATATTGGCCTTCCGTATTTTACTTGCCATAATTGTGTTCGGCTCATTAAACTTTCTAAATCCAAAGAGTTGTTTGTTGTGAATAAACAGACTGTTTATTGTGTAGAACCAGATTGTTTCTCCACTTAAGAAGGCATGTAAGAATAGATAACTATGCAATTGGAACTTTTCTTTATGCTTATCTTGTGAAAATTGACTTGGCTTGAGGAAATATGTAATAATGTCCAAATCATGGGTGTGTTTTGAGACTGAGGATACATTAACTGGTATTCAGAAAAACATTCTTGTTAGTTTTTCCATCTAGACAGAATTTGCCAGTTAATTTATTCTTCAACATATTTTCAAATGTGAAAATTAGAAGTTATCCTCACCTGTTGGTATTTCTTACTGCTCTGCAACTTTTCTTACTGTCTTTTATACATTTGGACACCACATCTGGTGCGGAATTATAATGAATAATCATAGAAATTTATGAAAATATTTGCCATTTCCGAGGAAACATTAACAACTTGTTAATGTTTCCGCTAGTTACCCATGATTTTCCCTACGTGAAATTTTGTTTGTAACATATTAAAATTATAGTATTTTCTTCTTTTTTAAACTTCATATTGACATCCATTTTATACTAATGGAAAATCTGCTAAAACTTGTGTGTTAAATCGTGTTTCTGGAGTTGAACTCGAGCATTAGGCACTTACCTAAACAACATGTCATGTGGTATTACTCTATATAACCCAGTTGTTACTTTTGATAGTTACATTGTTATACCTTGGCTGTGTTTTACAATATTTGGGGGAAAAAAACTCTCACACTATTGGTTATACATGCCTACACAAATTTGTCAGAATATATGACTAAACAGTGTAGATGCCTTTTCGGGTTTCTTGACCATTAATGATATATAATTTGATAATAAGAGGAAATTATGGAAGATTAATGCCAATCACATTATTACAATTGGTTCAGTTTGAGGTGAAATGGAGGAGGTGAGATGGACATAAAAAAAGAATGGGTTGTACTAGCACAAACCCGTGGGTATATAGAATAGGACATGTCCTTATGCAGATATTTATCCATGTAGAGGGAATTAAGATTGGTTTATTCCCCATACTCTCAATAATATCTCTATGTTAATCATACATTAAATGACAAAAATATAGAATGAAAGTTGTGTTGTGAAATGTTTCTCGTGGCACCAATATATGCAGAAGTTAATTATTTTGGCTTGAATGTATATAGTTTATTCAGCTCAATGCATGGAAGAATCACCTTGTGTGAATCACTTGACTGAAGGTGATTTGTAAATGGGTGGAAGTCTATGTCAGGTCATAGCTACGATTCAGATCTGGTGCTACTTCTTTGCAGCAATATTTCCCGTAGCTATCATGATGAACTTCTGTAATGCCCATTGTTACAAACACAAGTATTAATATGTACCAGAAATGATGTCAGTGTGACCCCTTTTTCATAATAATAGTTGCCTGAACTGAATTTATGTGTTTGCTGGTGATGCAATAGCATTTCAAAGAAAATAGACAGGTAGATATGTTAATGATGGTCTAATGTGAATGGCAATGTTTTTTTAAGGTATCATATAGATGATAAAATCTTGTTTATGAAGAAAACTTTGTATTTTCAGACAAGCCCAGCCCTCCTCCCATTCCACAGAGAAAACTTGGCATTCAAGTTGTGGCAATTTATTCTTATGAAGCTATGGACGACCAAGATATGAGTATAGTGAAGGTAAGTAATGAGTTAAGATAAACTAGGGTGATTATTGTTTTAAAAGACAAAATGGTGTTGGAAAAGAAATTTTGCCTTTCAAAAATCATATTTTGCTGTTTTTAAACCTCAGTGAACGAAGTTAGAAGAAGGTTTTGTTATCACCAGTGTTCGTTCGACAGGCAGGTATGTAAGTGGGCAGCTATAGAACACGTTTGTTTTCGTGAGCAGAACTCGAACACTAATGCACTTCCCCAACGAAAGTTCAAACAGTATTACTATATACAGACTAGTGGCAGGATTTGATTGTTATATTGATATATCTCAGCTTTGTTTTACAAAAATTGGAAGAAATACTTTCCGGAGAAGAATCTGATGTACAGTTAGGTGCACAAAAAGCATAAGTGCCAGGTCTCCCTAAATGTCTCTGACAATGCTCACCCATTAAAGTGATGCCTGTCTTATGATTATACTAGTCAATTGCAATTAACATTGCAACTCACAGATCAAGGAAATTTCAACTGAGCAGTCATTATCGCCAGTGTACTTCTTTGTCTTTTTTATAATATTACAGCCCTGCTGATTGAGCCACCCTTTTAAAATCAATATATATTCCATAAATAGATTATTTAGATATTAAATAAACTGCACTTCAGTTTATAGATCAAAATTTGTTAATTGTTAGGTCAGGTTTATGATAGTAGATTTCTTCATGAAAGTGAGGTTATTTTGATATAATAATTTTTTTTATTCACTGCAATAAAGACCACACAAGAGACCACTACCTCAGTGCAGATTAGGGATTACTGTATGGTATAATGCCTCTGGAGATGGTCAACTACATCTGTTGCAGAAGTGTTTTAAACTAACCTAATGATGTTTGTGTGCTACGTTTGCTGAGGGTTTTGCTGCAGCACAGCCTATGTTTAGTTTAATATTGTCTAAATATTCAGTTGTTGCAAGTTAAAGTATTTCTAAGTTATACAAGGTCTGCTTGCTTCCAGGGAGAGACATACGATGTTCTTGATGATTCACATGACCACTGGTGGAAGGCATCTGGCAGAACAGGGTAGAGTTTCTTTTCTCATAACAAATGGTTCCAGTACAATGGATATCAATACATAAAGTACTTTAGAGAAGTGTTCTTGATTCATATTGTGATTTTTACAAATTCTTCATCTTATAATTTTATCAGGGACATGGGGTACATTCCAGCCAACTATGTGAAGAAGCTAGAAAAGGATACACTAGAACTTTATGGGTGAGTCTTTTAATTCTTTCTTTATATGCAGTGTAATCACTGTAATGAAAGGACTGCAAATTGAAAAGAACCAAACTGAAAACCAGCCTTGCTGATAATTCCTCCTAGATATTTATGCCTGTAACTCATTCGGTTTTCAGATGGTACTTCAAAGGCTTGACAAGGCACCAGAGTGAAGCAAAACTGAAGCATTGTGGAAAAGAGGGGTGTTTTCTGGTTCGAGACTCCAGTCAGAGGGAAACATATACCTTGTCTGTGCTTTGCAATGAGGGGTAATCCGGACTTTCATTTTAGTTTCAGCCACTAAAATTTTATTGACAAATTTTTTGTTGTGAGAAGCACAAATGTATGGTAAAAGGTGAACACATTGGATAAAAGGGGGGCTTTGGTAATGTTATGTTTATTAGTTCATAAATTTATGAAACTTACAATTTTCATCCCACAAGAGGAATGGTGTACATAGTTGTCTGGCCCCATAAGCATGGCAACAGATCATCATTCATTTGGAGCTGTTACTGAAAGGTGTAGACCAGTATTCTGCACTGCGGATGCAGTTGCAAAAGCAATTTGGCTATTAACAATGGCTGTAGACGGTTTTGGCTATTGGGCATTGGCACTGCGGATGGTAAGGTAACCTTCGTTAAAGGGGCTGTCATTTGAAGAGAGGGGTACTCTAGGGAGGCTGATGGACGCTTCTCCCACCCTTTTGCATGAGTGTCTCTCGTTGGTGGGTAAGGGGAGGGGGAGGAGCAACCCTCCACAATAGAGGGGTCCAGTGAGACCTAGTTCCCCTGGACCTTCCAAGTGAAAGGGCCAACCAAACTTCTCGGTGACTGGGGTAAATAAACTTCTTACATTGATTAAGTGACTGAGGCATCTTTGGGGAAGGGGAGCGTTGGTAGATGCTAGATTCCCCCTATGAATGCATCCTTGCAAGCAAAGTGCCGTGGCCTCTCATCAGACTCAGCCGTGTATACAGGTAAACTATGCATCATTCATGTGCTTGACGAAACCGCCTTTCCTAGCCAATGGGGGTGCTGGACGAGATTTTGAAAGGCTTGGTGTTTTGCAAAGCATGCTATCTGATTGGCTTAGGGTAGATTGACCACATACAAGGATGTTTTAAGTGATAGATCAGGGTGCCCCTGCTGTTAGGATGCTATGGATACAGGTAATTTCTTAGACACGCAAAATCGTCGACATGCCAAGTCGTTGACACTTTTGAGGGTCAGGTACAAATTCGTTGACAAACCAACTCGTGTAAATTCGTGAGTGACAAAGTCGTTGAGACAAAGTCGTTGACAAACTTAAAATCACTGATTGACAGGTCATGACCAACTCGTTGACAATTTAATGCAAATTCATCGACAGCAAATTTGGGCATATACCATTTCGTTGACAAGTCGGTAAACTCCAGAGGGCATGACTGGTAGTGCACAACAGGGATTGTGGAGAGCAATGGGCAGAAAAAAGCAACGGTTTTATTTTTTCAAACTTGCAATTGATCTTATTGATATATATTTATAAAAATACACTGACTGGTTTTTGTGTTTGTTTCGACCTCAAAAATATAAAATAGTTAAACATGCAGTATGAAAATAATGTGGAAGGTGGCAGCACTGGTACAAGTATACTGTTGCGACATCTGGCGAATTTGCATGAACTAAATAAAAACGTCAACGAGTTGGCACAACCAACTGGTTGACTTGTCAACGAGTTGGTATAGCCACGTTTTTCTGTCAACGAGATGGTCGTCCAAGGAAATAATTTGTCAACGAGTTTGTCCACCTCCTGTCGACAGGTTGGTTGTCAACGAATTTGTAGACAATTTGGCGTGTTGACGATTTGGCGTGTCTACGAAGGGACTCGATACCCTATGAATGATGTTGTCCCCTTCACAAAAACTTCTTAGTGAAGGGGCCGAAAGTTTTGGTGAATGGGGCATCATCATTTATGGGAGGGGGAGACTTGTACTTGCCTGTAAATAATGTTGCCCCCATCACCAACAAGTCTGCACATTCACTGAGTAGTTGCTTAGGTGTAGGTGGATGCCCCTCTGGGTTCCTGCCGGGGTTTCAGGGCAGCAGTGGCATAGGCCCTCTGCGGAAGTACTCGCGGCCGCCCTCGTCAAGACCAGATCCCATTCACTCAGTGCCTTCAGTAGGGAGGCTAGGGGAGGGGTCCAGGGAACTTGGTCTCCACAGAGCCCCCTCCAACAAGAGACTCAGGCGACAGGGTGGGAGACACGTTCATCAACCTTTCAGGGGTACTCAAATGACGGCCCCTTCTCTAGAGGGTGCCATACTATCTACTGTGCATCTGCAGTGTTCTATCAATAGCCAAAACCGTCTATAGACATCTTATCTGCAGTGCCAAAAGTGATTTTTCTGTAGCCGCTGCATATGCAGTATACAGCACTGCTATTAAGGCCATTTTTACTCAGAACCAATTTGTTATTATTAGAGTTAAAGTGAACTCATATGCTTTTTCAGATCCATGCTCGTGAGACATTACCATGTGAAAACCAACGAACATGGAAGGTACTACTTCTCAGAGAGACATGCCTTTGACAACATTCCAGATCTTATCATTTACCACATGCACAATGCTGGAGGTTCGTTGAGTGACTTCTCATCGTTTCATTGTGTTTGTCGATTTTTTGGATTTCTAAATCTTTAACCTTTTTTCCACCAGGTTTAGTGACACGTTTGAAATTATCACCAACTGAGAATGACAACCAGCCTGGCACAGCAGGACTTGCACATGGTATGGCTTCGAGCACTCTTAAAAAATAATTGATAACATTCATCCTTGTTTCATTGGTTTTTTGACGGAGGAACTGCTTCAGCAGTCTCCGCCATCCATGTCACTACTTGGTTCAGAACTTTGTGAGCGATAACGGGTTGAGCGGAACAGTTGTAATGGATCAACTGGTTCAGAAATGCAATTTAGAGGTCCCAGAACTTTATAAAATGATCCTGTATAGTGTCCTGTAGGTCGGTTATTGGGCGAATTTTGCAGGAAAGTGTCCATTCTGGAGAAAATTGTAGAAATACGTCTTTATCAGCGCTTGATGTATTAGTCCTGAAAGTGGCCGCTATGAGCGCAAGCGTCGCAATTGCAATTGCGGTACCCCTGGTGGTTGATATCTGAATTACATTTTTCTAATGGATTTAATAGATTAGGACATTAATGGCAAATGGGAAAGTTCTGAGATAAGACTGAACAAGTTATTAGCCTCAGATGCAATTGGGATACCTCAGAGTGACTAACTGAGTAGGTCAGTCCTCAGAGGTTACATTTAAGTGAGAATTGCAATTAGCAGTCACAGGCCTCTGATAACAACAAGAATTGGATTTAATGAATACTTGTTTCCAGCAACTGTTCATAATGTGTGTTGGAGATCCAGTGAATTGTTGCATTTGTGTGCAATTATAGTCAAACTAAAATTCTCAGCTGTTCACTCATCTTTAATTAAAGTGACACATTCAACTTATCTCTTCCTCCGTCATGAGAGCCATCAGGTCAATATTTGTCTTACAACTTGGTTCATAATTGTAGGTAAATGGGAGATCGATCCATCAGAGATAGAACCTTACATTGACAAGCAGATAGGCAAAGGAGAATTTGGGGTTAGTGGAAACTAATTCAACAAGAATATTACTACAATTTCAATCAAATATTACTCTTATGTACATTCCTTGTGTCTACTGTTTTGAATGAACTTCATGTTACAACTTCCAGGCTGTCCATTTGGCAAGATGGAAAGGTCGAATTCTTGTAGCTGTGAAAATGATGCACAAAGATGCCATGTCTGAGGACAGTTTCATTGAGGAGGCTCAAACAATGACGTAAGTCTCTGTCAATTGATTTTTATTCAATACAAGGAAAATTGATAGGCGGGCGTGACACTTTATGAAATTTTGATAGGTTCAGTGCATTGGTGCTGCAGTTCTGCTCCAGAACAAAAAATTTAGCATTTTTCCAGATTTTCCATTATTATGAAAAAAGCATTAACTGAATGTCAAAATGAAGTTAAAAACGTGAAAATACTATAATTTAGATATGTTATTGCAAAATTTCACTCATGTGGGATAAACAGTGTCTTTGATATGGCGATTTGAAAAGATTGGAATTTTTCATATTTCCCCCTTTTACAAAGTTCATATTATTAACAGTCAAGAGACTCAAAATGTGCAACTATACTATTTTAATCGTATTCTGGCAAAATTGTAGGCATGTAGATGCAGCAATGCATGAATTCTGCTCTGGAAAAAAGAAAGAAAGATGAAAACAGAAGTTAGTAGCACTGCATCACTCTGTTGCTTAGCCCTATGTAGGTAGATATTGCTGAGAGCTATATGCTGATAGCAGGCTATAAACCCCCACCTTTACTTATAGTACTTTCACTTTCCAAACTTCATTTTGACATGTAAAACATGGGTTTTTTTTGACAGAAAGTCTTCTGGTTTTGTCTGTCCATCTAAGCAGCACTTGACTGAGATGAGTGAATTGTTTTGATATGGTTGAAATTCAGCCACTGCGCATACAAGTCCAATGCTCTATCCGCTAGACCACGACACCCTGTTATGTTTCAAGCTATGCATCAGAAATATCTATCTAAATGCTAATTAGCTTGAAACATTATTTGGTATGGTGAAGTTTGTCTTTTTTTTTGGTCAAATTCTTGTAGCTGTGAAAATTATGTCACTTGTCTGTCAACATGAGAACTGTCGGTTCGAGTTCAATATAAAAATCTGAACAAAAATGCTAAAAATTGCGTTATTATCTCTGGGCACTAGGAGGGGGTCAAGCTGTTGCTCTCAATTTGGCGATGCCTACAATGTCACCATTCCCGCCAAAGTCCGCGATCGGTTTCCAGATGAAAACAGAAGTTAGCAGCACTGCATTGCTCTGTCGCTTAGTAGGCCTTATGTAGGTAGATATTGTTGTATAATGTCTAATACAGCTTGTCAATGAAAAAAGTAATGTAAGCATTTAAAATACTGAAGGGTTAAAGCCACATACAAGAAAAAGCATGGTGACTACTATAGATAAATTAGATATCTGATATAAATATCAAAGTTGCACCCAAAGCATTGCATATAATTGTCAAAGTTGCTCAAATAGCATCTCACACGGCTGTGAGTTTGATTTAGAATTTGTTTACTGTTGTCATACTGTGATTACCTTGGATGGAAGAAGAATAACGTACAAAAGATAGTATAATGTCTAGGTGCTCAACAACGTTTGTTACAGATTTTTTTATAACAATATTGATGATACTTTTGTACTATGTAGGCATTGCTGAGGGTTTTTGCTGTGCAGCCTATGTTTTTCTTTGGTTGTAGAAATTACTTATTTCTTATTCCAGGCAACTTACACATCCTAATCTGGTTCAGCTTTATGGCGTTTGTAGCAGACTACGTCCTATTTATATTGTTACTGAATATATGAAAGACGGTAAAGGCACAGCTATATATACATTTTGTGTATTTTTCATTTCATGATGAGTCCTTTTCATTTTAAATTTAGTGTCACCGAGCTACTGTATCTCATCGTATTTAACATATTTTTTTAATGATTTACAGGTTCTTTGCTGCAGTATCTACACAAGAGGAAGTCGACATTGATGAAGCAGGCAGTTCGCTTGATAGACATGTGCTTGCAAGTCTGCAGAGGAATGAGTTTTCTTGAGGAGAAAGGATTTCTGCATCGGGACTTGGCTGCTAGGAATTGTCTGGTTGCTGATGATGTAGTCAAAGTGGGCGATTTTGGTCTTGCCAGGCGAGTTCAATTCCTTGATTCCGAATTTTGCTTTCAGGAGATGTATCAAAACAGATGTTAGTCTGGTTTTTACCCTCGGCCATACCAATAGCCGAAGGGTTTTTGCGATCATCTGTGTGTGTCTGTGCATCTGTCTAGCTGTCTGTCCATCAGCCCTTTAGAAGCAATAACTTAAGAAGTATTGATCCTAGGATGATGCAACCAGCAGGAATTATGCTTTGGGGGTAGGCCTTGAATGAGTTCGAAGATGGGTCACCTTGACCTATTTTAAGGTCACAGTGGTCAAAACCTTTCCAAACCTTGTAGAAATGATAACTTCAGTTATATTAATGCTAGGATTATGAAACTTACAGGGATTATGCCTTAGGGGTACATCTTGGATGAGTTTGATGGAGGATGACTTTGAGCGGTTTTTGAGGTTGCAGGGCTCGATCATTCTGGCTTTGTCGAAAGGATAACTTCAGTTATGTTGATTTGGCATCATGCAACCACCAAATATGATGCTTTGGGGGTATACCTTGGATGAGTTTGAAGTGGGTGACTTTGACCTATTTTTTTAGGTCACGGGTCCAAACCGTTTTGCACCTTGTAGAAATTTTAACTTCAGTTATGTTAATGCACTGTGCAACTACCAGGGACTATAATTTATGGGAAGACGTTGGATTATTTCGCAGTTGGGTGACCTAGACCTATTTTTGAGTTCATAGGGGTAGAAATTGCTCTGCTTCTTGTAGAATGTACACACAGTGGTCAGCTGAATTCCTCCCAAGCAAAATACAATGTAATTGCACCTGGGCATAACAGCCACCTGCAGACCGAGCTTAGGAGTGTCGCTCAGCCTCTGACAGGCATTAGGTAACATTGCATAAGTGCACATTTTTAGAACACAAGACTTCACACTCTTTGTACTCTACAGTGAACAAATTTATCTTTGGTCATCATTTATGGTTTTGACAGTCGGACTTTTAATGTTATGTATCCACTACACACAGCCGTCATGCATATGCATTGTCTCAGAATATCTCAGCTGAATAGCCCTTCATTATAAGACAACTCAAACTTCATTATCATTATTAAATATTATATTGTGAAATTAGACCAGAGCCTGTAAAGTGCAATTAAGTCATCGCCAGATCACAAAGAAAATGCTTTTGGAGGCAGACTATATTGTGCAGAAGAATTTAAGAATTGACAAGAAAAGGTGTTACAATTTTTTTAAATGATATATGAACCTTTTTTCGGATTCCAAAAATGTTATGACGACAACTGAATTGCTTTTGCGTAACAGGCCAGATAGGCCAAATCGCGATCGTTACGGCTGAGCAAACATGTCCCAAATATTGGCGAGAAGGCGTGGCATGTCAACACTGAGACATTCCAGTGTTACCTGCAGCCACTTGGCCATAGCTGCTTACCTTGACAGACCGTTGTATGCAGGTTGCACTGTATATGTTGATGCTAGGATCATTCAACCAATTTAGTTTATGCCTTGCTGAACTCGCGAGCCCACGTCTGAGTGATGACTCAGTGATGTAGTATGATGTCATCACACAAACCCCGAATGATAAACTGCGGATATCTTTGCATGGCAGGCCGAGGGTTCATGTGCTTTGCACGGTACTTTTCAGTTTGATCCAGCTAATGCTTTCAGCATAGTTGGCTCATTGCAATCGGTGAGCTGGTGGAGGTGAAATGTCCAGTTGACAAAATGGTTCCCAAAATGAAAGGGAATGTTTCAAAATCACATTAGTTATTTTGAAGAGATTGCTAGCTGGTGGCATGGCGCCAAAGTGACCAGAATGGGCTCAACTTAGTAACGTTCAGGCTGCATTTTTTATGTCAGAATCTAAATCCTTAAGATATCCTATGTATCAGATTTCTTATAGATTGATATACATACTCTCAGAATAAAAGGAGTTTGTCCCGTTTTGTGAAGATTGGCTGTGACATCACTGATGTTTGTGTACATTTAGCTGTGGGCTGATCACTCAGCTTGGTTTAATCTTCACATCCTTGATGGCTTAACAAAAAGGCCTAAATAAGGCATGATTGTCTTCCTTGAATAATATTGCGCAACTTTGAAATGAGGACCATAGTTAAAAAGTGGCGGGGTTAATTATGCAATGGTTGTCTCGTCCCTCAAACTAGTAACTGCTTAATTTAATAGCAATTTCTTTTTTCTTTTTCAGGTTTGTATTAGACAATGAATACACCAGTTCCAATGGTGCCAAGTTCCCCATTAGATGGGCTGCCCCGGAAGTATTGAAGTTCTACAGATTTAGCTCACATTCAGATGTCTGGGCTTTTGGTACGGTTTTATACACTGTTATATGATGCATAAATAAAGATATTGTTTATGATCTTTAATTCTAAATGAGGTTCAATAACTGGTGGTAATAGGATCTTGTTGGTTATTATTGAAACTCAGTAATGATTTGTGATGAAATGATTCTAGAATGTTATTCATATACATGTATTGTTGTTCAAAACACCTCATATTAGACTCAAATATACGCTGTTCACTAAGTACTAGTAATTTTGGCTGCAGGTGTCCTGATGTGGGAAGTGTTTACAGGGGGCGAAACGCCGTACACCAAGAGGGTAACCAATGCCCAGGTGGTGGACATGGTAGTTGACCAGTGTCGTAAGTTGGAGATGCCAGCATATTGCCCGATGGATGTATACAACATCATGTTGAAGTGTTGGTGTGAGGTAGGTCAACTTCCTTTCTTTTTATTGTAATATTAAGTCATTGGAATGATGCAGAAGTGTGGCCCACTGGTATTAGCTCTGCCCCCGGAGAGGGTAGAGCTTTTGTTTTCACTACAGTCTCGCGAGATGATGTTGCCTCCTGGGTGATGTCGCCATCCCGCCAAAACCATTTCCAGACGAATATACAAGTTACACGCTCTCTTCCGCTACATGCCGTTGTTTTACGCTACATATTCTTCTTGTACAGCTGCGCATTGCTTTTGGCCCTGTTCAGTCGCTTCATTGTCCTACGCACAGCCATTTTCTACGCCTGTTTGCGTCCTTCACGTTGTGCCTACTCTCTCCATTGCCCGACACTGCCATATGACGTCATCAAGAGAATTCCCATTGTGGGAAGCCCACGCTCCGCGACGTTGCCAGCTAGTTTACAGTTGCCAGCTAGTCATCAAAGTCTTCTGCTGCTATGGGCAGAGCTCCGCACATCCCATATGCATTCTAGTTTATTTTGCGGATGACTAAGATTGTTAGTTCACTCAAAAATGTCGATATAGCTTTTTTGGAAATTTTTATATATTTTTTGTTTCCGGAGCAGAACAAGAGTGAAAAGGACTATAATTTGGAACAAAGTGAAAAGAACTATAATATTGAGACTTCCGCACCTACATGCCTAAAACTTTGTCATAATTGTCTTAAAGTGTAGTTGTGCCTTTTGGGGGTCTCATGTGCATATTATAATATAATATGGAATTTGCATAATATGTAATTAGGTGAAAATACCCAGTTAGTCTATGTGGGATATGGGCAAAGCTGTCAGGTTTTTGAGTGGGCAGAAGTAAGTTTTCTCAGCAATAAGGCTGCAATGCAAAAATCTGGTCTGCATTAATTGTTGTGCTATGTGAACGGTAAATTTGGTATATATAGTCTTCAGTGTCAGAGAGTTGTCCCTGAACTGGGAAATACTTCTACTGATGTGTGTTAATATAATATCGCTCATATTCATGCACGGAATCATTCAGCATGGTCATTCATGCTCCGAATGTGGGGTGTATTCATTTCGAAGACCCGTTGGCCGTCGTTATAATTTAGCTTACTGCATGTAGTTGAAATGCGCTAGTGCGCGCTCAGCATGTCCGCCCACTGCAGCTACAAATTCGCTCCCAGTTCGCCTGAATGGCATCACTGCAATATGTGCAAGGAGGAGGACTAAATCTTCAACATGAAAGTATTAATAACTTTGCTTCTAACGTAATTTAACGAAACCTACATCAAAATTATCTGAGAAGTGTGGACAATCATATTTAAAGATGTTCAGAACATGACAACTCCCTTAAAAAATCCTATTTGGCCTAAACCGGACACAAGAAAGTTTTGACAGTGCAATCGCGATTAGGACGTCATTCTTCGCTCACCTTTCTGACTTCAAATGGACTTTAGACCCACCTAAAATGGTCATCAATTTATTCTAAATTAATCCTTGGAACTTCAAGAATTCAAATATAACTAGATCTAGTTAGTCCTTTCTGATTCATACAAAGCCATCTTAGTGAGCGAAGCGAGCTGGCTGTCAAAAACATCTTGACATCAACTGCTTATTGATTATTATCTGTGAATCCAGCCATTTGTGAATAAACATCCCCAGCTTGGGCTTAACGGGTTCTCATCTGTGTCACTCCTGTGCACTCTAACCCTCTCCCTTCTGTCATGAGCACCGTCAGTTCTAGTTTTAAAACATGCTTCTCAAAGACACTGTCTCACATGAGTGAAATTTACAAATGACATATCTAAATTATAGTCCTTTTCACTTTGTTTTTTAACTGCATTTTGACATCCACATAATTCTTTATTCAAAGTAATGTTAATGGAAAATCTGGGGGAAAAAAAAAAAATGTTGTGCTATCAATAATATAGAATACTTATAATTAAGTGACATATCTTGATTATAGTACTTTCTCTTCCCAAACTTAATTTTGACATTTTCTTCACGCTTTTTTCATGATGATGGAAAATCTTAATATAATGCTAAAAATTGTTTTACTTCCTACATTGGCTAATCTAGCATGCCATATTTTATAATAAAAAGGTATTATATGTTAATTTTTCATCTTACTGCTTCATTCTTTAAGGGATCGAAATAAGTCGAATGATCGTTTAGGTTACGTGGAGGTTACCATAAATATTTTTTTTCACGTGAATGCATCAAATTATTTGGTCACAACAGTTGCTACTTGGGGCTGTTACCACATTAATATTGAACCTTATTTTGATCCCTGTTCTTTATATGTTAGACATTGCATATCACCTAAATCATTAGGAAAATGAGTCAAAACTACACTATTTCCCTCAACTCAATACAAAAAACTTCACCCCCTGCAGGGCCCAACTCTGTGACACCTGGGATTATGTAAGCCATGCCGTTGTCTGTTATGTAACACCACATGTGGCTATGTTATCAAGACTGTCAGGGTGTTATTTAGACTCCTAGTTCATAACTAACCTCAGAAACATGTTATTTTAACAACTTTATTCCTTCAAAACAGCTACACTATATGAATAGAAAGACACAATCTTTTTGACGTAGTACTTCCTGAATGTACTGGAAAGGGACCAGCCTGCCGTGTCCGGGATGTCCTGTACGACTGCCCACCCCTCCCCTCTTTGCTGCTGCCCTCGAAGGTCCTGGGCCTCCATGCGGCGAGGGTGGAAACATTTGGGGTGAAGTCCTCTATCCCCAGTGGCTAAAACAGGACAGTGCGCATTGCACAAGCTGCTCCAGCTATCCAACGCAGACACTTATTGATTTTTTACATGCTTCTGGTTTCTACTACCAACTATAGATAATCAATCTTACCCTAGAGAGCCTCTACATAACCCACTCAGGTGCTGATGAGGCGTTAAACAATAACATTACCTACTACCTACTACCCCTCTTTGCTGCCGATGAACATGCGGCACGGACGGAGTGGGAGCCATATTTATAAGTATCTATACCGGCCGCATGAAGAACCTCTCTTACCCAACGACTAATTGTATCCTTACTAGCTTTTCTAAGGGCGGGGGCCTAGCTCAGAGGTAGCGCTCTGGGCTTCCAACTGCTGGGTCCCGGGTTCAATTCCAGGTCGAGCCTAAGTTGGATGGCTGTTTCCTCCTTCGTCTCATTGCCATGGTCTCTGCCTGTCCTAATTAGCCCACCTGGTGCAGAAATACAGGACGTAAAGCCCTAATCACACACACATACTACTAGCTTTTCTATGAGGTTTCTGGAAAGTTAGCAACAATGCCTGCTCACCAGATCTAAGTAGTATAGTACGTTTTAGGTATTCATTCAAATACAAAGAGACACACAAATGCCTACCTATCAGGACGTAAGCTTGCAGTTTAATGGCGGGCCAAAGGGTTTGCTGTCTGGCCCGGTTAAGATGGACGACAGTGCACTATAACCAAGCTTTTGGAGCACCGCAGCGACTCTAACAAGTTTACTGTTTCTAGAAGCGACGCTTTTGTCGGATTGATGTTGTGCATGCGGGTGTGTGTATACCAAGCTGATGGGTAGCCTGGAGAGCGAGGTGTATGGCTTTGAGCTGTAGGAAATTGATATCCATCTTTTGTTCCTTGAGTGTCCAGCGACCGCCCACAAAACTATCGTCTGTAAAGATTGCAAGGTCTGGGTTAGGCTGAAAAATTGGCCAAGAGCAATTGTCTTTTTCAGCTTTGGGGGTTAAGCGCATTGGGCATTCGTAATTGCATTTGCTTTTACACAAAGCTTTTGCCTTGGCCATCTTAAGTGCTTCAGGAAAATTCTGCCATATCGGTTGGCATGTAACGTTGCAGTGAGTCTACCCACCACAGTGGCGAACTGACGGAATGATATCTGATGTTTAGTTTTTATATGGGCAAGCAAGTTTTGAATAAGGACTGTTTTTCCACAGGCAGAGTAACTCATTTAAAGTGGAATTCAGGGCAAAGCCCAAGAAGGTTATGTTGTAGCTGGGAACGAGGGTGCTCTTCTTGAGACTAATGGAGAAACCTAATGACCTAAGCAAACTTTGTGTAACATCCACGGCCTTGAGCAGTGCGACTATAATAAGGTCGTCCAGGTACACAGAGATCAAGAGCCCGAATTTAGTTCTCAATTTTGACAGAGGTACCTTCATTAGTTTTGTAAACCTATGTGGGGCAGAAGAAACTCCATTGGCTAAGCAGGTGAAACGATAGTGGTTCCCTTGGAAGGCGAACTGCAGAGGTTTTCCTGTGTTCGGGGTCAGCGTTAACACTATAATATGTCGGCCAGATCCATGCTGGCAAAGACGCAGTTTCGAGACACCAGGAAGAGAGCTGAAGACAGATTGTCCATTTTGAAGTGATGGTAATTAACATGATTGTTCAGTTGTTTGAGATTGAGGATAAGTCTGTGGCCCCCGGAATGTTTTGGCTGTAGGAAAATATTGGATATAAATCCTGATGGATCAGGTTTGGTCTCTTCAATGACTCCCTTAGCTAACAGTTCAGCCGCTATAGTAATTTCTGATTGCCCAAGCAGAATTTTGCCTGGGGTGCGAGTTTGTCGGAGCAAGCTTAAATCCATGCACAAAATCAAAAATGTGCCTATCCGATGTCAACTCTAACCACTTATTAGTGCATTGTGACAGTTTGCCAACCTGGAATGGCGGTTGGTTGGAGAGGAGGGTGTGGGCAATGGAGTCTGTTACAGTGTTGCAGTCGTACCTGCTGTACATGGTCTGGCCCTGGACTGTTATCTAGGCGTTGAGTTTGTGCTGCTTCGATTGGTTGGCATTCCGATCCTGAGATTGTTGCTTGCCCTTTCTGTAACCTAAAAAAACCAACAGCAATTAGCAAATGCTTAAAGTTCTACTGAAATTTTTTGTGGGACAACATTGACTCGGCTCCTGACTGAGGGCGTTTCCTTTTGCCTGCGTATTGCTAAGGACGGTTTGAGTAGCCCTCTTTGCCATAGTTGTTGAACTGCTTGTAGTTCATTGAAGGGACCATAGGCGAGCGGAGGCCTGAGTTTGTCGATAAAAAATGATTTTTACTAGCCCTTTCGTTTCTTTTGCAGAAATGAAAGGAAGACATTAACAATGTCTCAAGGTAACTGCCTCACCTTTTTTGGCTTGAGCAGGAACATCCTCACCAAAGAGCATATGGGACTCACTGATTGCCGCAATTGATGCATTCTTGGTGCAGAGTTTGTTCTTCTGGAAGCAGGACTGCTTTGATCTGGTTCTTTCTCAGATTATGGCAATTCTGTGCCCCATACGACAAAATTCTCTGAGCTGACACAGCCTTATCTGCCAACTGCTGTTTATTGCTACGGTTGCTTTAGATGTCACTGAGGAGACAAGTGACAGTTGTCACTGCCCAAATTATATTGTGATGAACCCCTCCTAATGCGAAGTCCAGTTCCTTCATTTTGGGACGTTTGGAGAGGTCAGACAAAATCTCTTCGTCCAGAGTAACTTTCTGTAGACACGCAATATTTGCTGGTCTAGTGGCCTCGAAAACAAGGTCTTAATGTCTGAGTTTTGATCTTTGTCCCAGATCTTGGAACACCAAGTTGGCCACTTAAGCGTTAACCTCCAGCCCCATATCTTTTCGGCAGTTACTGTTTTAAGGTGTTTGTCAAGTGACACACCCATGATACCCGAGCATGAGGCCATTGAGGGGGCTTTGTTTGTGCCATGACCAACTGGATCTTCAGCTGGTATGGTAAAGTGGCAATCATCCCTCTGCCAATTGGCCGTCTACAGGGTCTGAGTCCACCCTTGATCTGAATAGGCCCCAGGGCCTTGCATCTGCCAATACATTGGATGCATAAACTGCCACAGTCCCGGCAGGAAAGGGAGGTTCCACCATGTTTGCTGGTTGGCTGAGAACCCATCAACACAGAGCCACGAGGCCGAGAAGTTGAGCTCTTAGAGCATTTTTCTTGGATCTGTGAATGGCCTTGAAGCTCAAAAACTCATTATCAGAGTCTATCGCTTGCACTCATTGCAAAATCACTGACTGGAGTAGGCGAGGGTGATTGCCATTTGTTTTCCTTGTTTTGCATCGCTGAATATGCTGCAGCATCTGCTTCTTCCGCCATTATTGCAAGAAACGCGGGCGAGCACTCAGCCAATAGCAAGCTGCGTACTGAGCGCATGTGGCAAATTGGCCAATGAGCATCCTCAAAACAAAACGAGCTGGGCTCTGATTGGACTAGTGATGTTGCTGGAGAAACCCATGCCAGGTTTCAGCTAGATTGATGCGAAACTTTGCTCGGCTATCGGAGCTAAAAAACGCAACAAGAACCTTTACCTTCTGATGCTGTATGATCCTCAAGTTGAATACCAAAGTCCGGCCAAGGAAAGAAGGGGAAGGGAAAAGTAGCAAGAAAAATTTGACGCGATTATCCGCCATCACATTCACGAAAGTCGGGCACTAATGCATGTGCACATCCTGCAGGAGCTCTGGGACAGCGAAGAATTGTGAGACAGAATACTGATTGATACTAAACATGACATAGGCCTACATGTACATGTTATGCAATATTATATTCATTATAACCTCCTACAGTAGAATTGGTATTGATATTAATTTTTTTTTTGTCTCATAAGTTAACATATACAAATGGGTTAAGAATTTAAAAGACCTAAGGTTTAATTTACAAGAAAGGCATGGTAACTTTGCAGACCATAGGTAAACTCCATGTACTGTACATGAAGATGAATGGTGACAACAATAGATTAGTAGTAAAGAGATATCTATATATCTACCTGATAGCTGTATACTTAAAAAATGTTTAAATATTCATGAAAATGCACTAAGTTCAGGTCAGAGTAGTTGGCTAAGAAAAGTTAAACCAATTATTACTGAATTTGTACAAATTGAGGACTTGAATACAATTGCTAGAACATTTGCAGTAAACATATACACCAAAACGCAAGAAAACCTATTGGCAAAAATATATGACTCTATTCAGCAACCAAAACTTAGAACATATAAACTCATCAAATCAGATTATAGAATTGAACCATACCTTCTGTTAAACTTGGGTAGAAAAACATATAATAAAATAGCTAGATTTAGAACCAGTTCCCATAACCTTCGTATAGAAACAGGTAGACATGAAAGACCATTAATACCTGTAGAAGAGAGACTATGTACGAAATGTAACTTAAATGAAGTTGAGGATGAGATACACTCAATAATATGTCCAAATAACACATCACTGCGCCTACGATTGTTTGATCTAGCTAGAGTTTACATATATGATTTTGACATAATGAATGACACCAATAAATTTAGATCTATCATGTGCTCAAAGGAATCTGAGCTACTGAGGTGCCTGGGAAAATGCTTAATTGATATTGATGTGTGAGTTATATGTTCTCCATCTTCTGACACTGTACAGTATACATACATAGATGTTACTATAAACATTATTTAAAAAAAATTAAGTCTGTGGAACCGCGTTACTAGTATAACATGCTTATCTAGTTTACACATTTTATTTGAACATTTCTGTATTTTCTGTATTCCTGTATTTTCTGTTCTCTATTTTATTTATGACATATATATCATGGATGATATTTTACTGTCAATAAAAATTATATATATATTATTTTCAGAATTTCTAAAAAAAATCTCACACAGCTGTCAGAAACACCAAATGAGTTTTCCCTGTGTGCTTCCTATTAATTTGAAATTTGTTTGACATTATCAATCGTGATTGTCTTGGATTGACAAGAAAAAAAAAAAAAAAGTATAATTTCATTTGCTGAACTACATTTATTAGTTGAAGAGGTTTTGAATAATGTTGATGGCGTTTCTGTACTCCATTCGCTGAGGGTTTGCTGCCGCACAGCCTATGTTTTTATATATTTTGCAAACAAAAGGAACAAAAACCATGTATAGACCATAATTAATCCTTCACACTTAAGACTTGTAATCATCCAAATGCCATCATTCATTCTGTGCAGTAGGCTGTAATATAATCTTTTTGTGTTTGATAAGCATCATAAATGATACACTACGAGGGAAATGTAGAAACTCGATTTGTGGTAATGAAGAAAAGGTATAAAGAAAAAGTAGTGTTTTACATTTTTTGTATGGAACAGGAGTCCAATATGTAAAGTTGCAGAAATGATATAGAAGCTGCACCACTTTCATGTATGATTACTGTAACATATTAGAAGATGTACATGATATAGGTAAAAGTTACCATGTACCAATTCAGATAATGGTAGGTCAGTGTGTGGTCAGTACATGTAATTTCCTGTTGTCTGAGGCTGCATCATACTTAACACTGCTTAATGTTCAAAAAGGTCACCATCCTATTCAGTGTTCACTCAATGTGATCAGCTGCTCAAAAAGGCTTGATTATATTGAAAACTAAGTAAACATGAAGATGACATGGACTATCCAGATAATGCCAGGAAACGCTGGTATATTACGGATAATTCCAGAAAATGCCACTGGTCATGCCAAATCGAGAAAATGCCGGGATTTCCCAACTCTGCATGATGGGGTAAAATGCTATAATTTCTGTTTTGGTGATCGGATCTTCACCAAAACTTGGTTTGTTACGGTTGGGCCGCCAGCGGCCACAGCAGTCTTGTTATCGTTTTCAGAGATTTGAAAAACTTTTCCCACCGTTGCTTGTAGAGCGAATAATTCAACAAGTACGCCCTCATTTGCAACCATACTCGCTAAATCATTGTGTATCATGGCACTAACCTGAACCTCTTATTCTCATGCAATTTCATCACAAATTTATGCCATAATTAACAATTATCAAATTTGATCACGATCAATCATTGACTTCCCGGAAGTCGGGTAAGTGTAAAATGATGACCATGCGGACCAGTGGTAAACCAATCTAAAAAACGGGTAGAGAGTATAGCAGGGTAGCGGGAAGACGCAAATAGGCATGGTGCTATATATATATGGCTTGTATGATATAAAACTGCCATAACTTCACTTCTACTAGTCTTGTAGTTATTGAGTTATTGGCATTTGAAATACAAGCGACCTGTGACCTTGAGAAATGGGTCAAGGTCATTCATATTGGGCCGAAGTGCTTGTGTTACCTCAAGGCACAAACTGACCAAGTTTGGTTGAGCAACTAAAAAAAAAAGGGCTGGAAGAAAAAATATTACTATCAACAAAATGATCAATAACGAAAGTTGTGACCTATAGTGATGGTTTTGGCTTGTTACGTTTTTAGTTATGCATTGTTTTGTTATCGTATGGGTTTTTTTGTTTGCTTTGGTTATCCTGTCTTTTCTCATTGAAATGTTGTAAGTTTATCTCTTTTTGTCAATGGTCTTTTATTGTATTCTTACAGAGAGCGGAAGATCGTTACCAGTTTGTGCGTTTGGAGCGTTTGCTGACAGATTTATCAGAAAACATGGCCAGTTCACCATGTTGATACACTTGAATTTTAGAACTTACCTCATTTGTCTTTACTTTTATATATTTACAAAAGCTGCATTCCTTTAAATGCTGTCAACTGTTGATTTAATTTCTTGAGCACATTTAACTAAAACAAATTTTTTAAAAGGTAATGCACTGCTGATATAAGCTGCATGAATTTCTTTTTATGATACCCTAGATTTATCAGAGTATGTTAAGCCTAATTGTACACTTTTTATAAGCAAAGTGTGTGTTACGTAACAGAATTGTGTCAGTTTTATTAGATCCGTTATTTATTTATATTTTTAATAATGTCAAAATATAAAACAGAATCAAATTGTTCCATCATATACTGATAGGCTATTTGACACTAACGGCATACGGGACATCATATTAATAACTATTTATATTTAATATTGATTGTCATGTGCATGTTTGCTAATATATGAAATCCTTTATAATTATAATTTTTTAAAGTTAGTCCCAATTGCAGTACAGGTGATTTTAATTCTAAGGCCAGATTAGTGCTCTATGTTAAGACTTTATTCATAGTTTTTGCACTGAAGTGCACTGAAGTGTATGGCTGCATATATGTTTATTTTTGTTGACTGTTATCAGGTGATGTACGTATATATATACAGGAAATGTTAGAGGTTAATTTAGTGCCCCTGCTGATTGTTGTTGTTAAAAGGAAAATTGTATAGTTATATTATTATTTTCTATGGACTGCTAATCATTCCAAAAATTTGTTTATTACGAAAATATGCAGAATTGTACTGGAATTTGTGATGTCATTGATGTATCCAATTGTTGTACTATTTTCAAATTGAAATAATTATATAATTATTTTGTATGAATGTTTCTGTTTGATTTCCTGACTCAGAGATTGTCCTTTATATGAATACCTATTTTGCACCCCTTTCCATTGTTTCCCCATGGAATCAAGAGAGGGGGAGTTGTAAAACTCAGGCCATACTACAGCATCATCAATTGGTCATTAAGACGGTAGTGAGCGCTGCAGGCTTAACAGCTTAACTTAAATAAATTGTATAATGTCCACACCGTATTAATTCAAAGTTGATCGTTTGTTGATGTCAAATTTAGGGCAGTTCTGGCTGAGGGGGGCACCCTTCCAAGACACTGTTGGCTTGATATAAGCAGGCTTCATTCTTAATTGACGCAGTTGAATATTGCTCTTACCTTATATTTGAAATTAGCGAAGCAAATACCCTGCAGACTTTGAACTTGTTTTGCTTTTTTTTAAAGTTTCGCATATAGCTAGATTTGATATAGAGACCACCATACTTAGGCAGACCTATTCAAATGTGCATATAACGTTTTCATTTAAAGAAATTGTAGAAGCAATCTTTGTTTCAATATAAAGACGTTTAAAATGTAATGGAGCCAATAGAAATTAAATTGCACTATCAATGTATTTACTATGGTGAGTTAAGGGGGGTGGAGTGCTAACAGCAAAGTGGTGGGGCTGGGGCAGCTGTCACACATGTGCAAACAATAAGCGTGCAATGGCGTAGCAGCCAGTATCGGTATCGGCCGATATCAAAGGAGTATCGGTTCGGTGAATGTGTGGATCGGTACACCTCTAGTGCCCTGAACACTTGGCAACAGGTTTCATCAGCAAATTTATATCATCGGTGAAATGAGTACGAAAAATAGTATATCTATATATATATATATATATATATATATATATATAAAATAGATCAAATTTGTGCATCAAGGCACGCTGCCGTGGCCTACCCCATTCTTTCTATCTTCTCCGGTTCTAACTAACTACAACTCACATTTTTCCTCCTTTTTCATCTAACTTTCCGCTGAAGTGAGCACATGCTTGCTACCCATATGGCCACCGGCCATCACTTACAGAAAGAGGCTGAATGGATTAAGGTCCTTTGGCTAGCGAAACCCAGTCAGAAAAATTAAGATGCACGTTTGTGATAACAAAGCTTTCCCCTCCTTCTCTAATGACTCCATGGTCAGTCATACGAGAGTTTGGTGGAACTGATACTGGAATGCAAGAAAGAATTGTGATGGTGGATACAGGAGCTGTCACAAAGCAACGAGAAGACAATATTTACCCCAACACCAGACTTGGTGATAACCAGTGATGCCTGCAAAAACACGTTGGGAGAGGAGTGGTCAATGTAGCCAGAACCGACCTACATTGCATTAGATGCGATGTAGGGTCGGAACGACTGCTATAGGAATTCGTGGACGTTCAAATTTACCACACATTTTTCTCAATAAACACGTTAGCATACCTTATTTCGTCGTTATGTACAGGAGTACTACTCCGTTTACTACTTTCACGCAGATTTTACTGAAAAAGCCACTGGAAACATTTTCAAAATTCACGTTCGCTTCGTTCATGCTTTCACCGGTAGCAGGTCGATTTGTCATTGCCCGATTCAACCCAATGAAATCTGGTCCGTTCGTCACCCGAATTTGGTTGATTTGTCACCCGAAATTGGTTGATTTGGCTGGTACACAGTGTATGGTCACTGCTACTATATAAAATATGTTAACTGCCGGTGAAGAACCGACCTTTTTTTGAGTGATGAACCGTCCAGTTTTTACGAAGACGAATCGTGCTGTGACAAATCGACCATGTTATTGCTGTCTACTTACACTAAAACTCACTAGAGGGCTCCGGCGACATCACAGCGCCACCCAGGTGCAATGGCGCAGATAAATATCTAATACTTTAGCTTCATTAGACCCATAGAACAGTGGAATTGTGTGGAATAGTTTATTAATGTATTTTAATTGTGAAATTGAGAAAACTACAGACTTGCCAGCGCTATTCTGTGTGCCACTAGGGGCATTGAAACGTCGCCGGCACCCTCTTGTGAGTTTTGGCAGAACTAGGGGGCCATTTTTTCTCAGCATGCTGTCAAAATCTAGTTTAAAAATAGTGCAGAAATCGATGATAATTGGAAGAAATCAACCATATCTGAGCGCGAAACAATAGAAAAAGGTATGTCTAACCCTACAGCGGGTGTATGTTGTGTGACAAACGTTTACTAAAAGGCTAGTTCCCACTCAAGCCAAAAAGTCAATATTTTTTCATCCAGGACCTTGTAACCCTGTCCTGTGGACAGGGGACTTGTAGCTAGGTCAATGGGGTCAAGACTCGTGGTCAGAGACAGAGTCCAAATTTCGCTTCAACATTTTGGAAATTAAGGCAGCAGAATTTCTGGTAAGCGCCTTTACGAAGGACAGCAAGAACGTTCATTGCCATGTTCGTTAGGACAACAAATCTTAAGCTTGTGTGGCCCAGATCAACAAGATGGGCGGGAAAAGGTCAGTGACATTGTTCGAGGCAGTCAGCACGTTATGGAATTATTGTTTCCAGAAGAAGATCACTCTTACTGCAGAGCACCTGCCAGGGACATAGCACAATAGCAGATGAACAATGATGAGTGTTCACAAATTCAAGCCTTTGGAAATTGCCCAATTAATATTTCCACACAATAGACCAGTAGGGATCATTTCAAATAGAGTGAATCGGTATGCCAGCTGGAAACCGGACCCGGACGAAGTTTAGGTAGATGCATTTCTCATGAACTGGGGGGATCGGGAAAGCATATGCGTTACCGCCCTTTCGTCTGATATAGGATGTTGTCTGGGGAAAGTTTGGAAGGAGAGAGCATCCATAGTGCTAGTAGCACTGGTGTGGACAACCCAAGTGTGGTACCAGCAAATAAGTCTTGAAAATGCTAATATATTACTCAATAAAGTCTCCAAAAAGGGCACCCACATCCTCTTGTACAATAAGGGGGGGCGCTGACACTGCCAGTTTGGAAGATGTCAGGGGATCAGGAACAGGTCCGGCTCTTTCATGCATTAGAGCTTATAATTAGCTAGAGTAACTCGATTGCGAGATGAAAAACAGCTGTTAGTTTTGTAAAACCACACAAAGCAATAGCATCTTGCTCGTTTGCATGATGGTTACAAACTGGTATGCAGATAGCAGGTATTGACACCAGCATTTATTAGGCACATTCGACAAGGAGTGCATCTGTAAAGTTATGGGGTTGTCTGTGTGTGAGATCATGAGTAGAGCTAATTAACTGGGTCAGAGAATCAACATTTAGCTGTTTAGGAGATTCTATAACAGAGATGAATCTGTACTGAGCTACCAACAGACAATTATTGTTGTAAACTAAAGTGATTAAATAGTAGAGATTGTTTCAACCTTTTTTTATAACAATGATAATCTTAAGCAATAATTATTAATTTTGTTGTAAAAATGATTCCAAAATTTAACACCATTATAACATATAAAAATCTTAGACCAAAAGAAGAATGAAATAAAAGACAGTGCAGTTTATGAAAATCACCCAATTTGTATATTTGACTTTTTAAATACCCCCAGGGTAAAACACCATATGATATCTTTGAAACTTCCCAAATAAACAGCTGATAAATACCTACAATTTGATATGTTGTTTGAAAACTCTACCATTAATATTAAGGGAGATATGAAATTTTTAATTCTAAAAGTTCAAGGTCACTTAATTGTGACCTTAAACTGTGACCCAACATCATTCATAACACCAATTTTAAGTTTATAGGCCCAATTAAGGACTATACATGTGATCCAAATATGGTTCCATTTGGATGAACCAAACAAAAGTTATAAAATTATTTTTAAAGCATATTGTAGCAGCCTCTCAACAAATCACCACCAAAAAAACCGGCTGCAATAGATTGGTCATAACACAATATAAATCTATGCTCATCACAGTTCAACCTCCGGTTCTTGACATTTCGTGAACAAATTGATTTTTGACCGCTGTGCTATTTCACCCCTTTACCATTACCCGGACCATTAAGGTCACACAATTTGATGGTGGGAATTGAAGACCCTATAGCATCTACACCTCACTCAAAGCTCACAAGATGACATCACAGGATGACATCACAGTTAGCTCACCATGAACTCACCTCGTGATCTCACGCTAGGTGGGGTGGTATACACTCTTATCCCCACCATTAATTACAGGCCAGCTAATAAAGAAACTATAAATAGAACTGCTGCTTTATTGCGTAGGTAACCCGAGTTCAATTCTCTCTTTATTTACTCTTGAACAAAAAAAAATATCTGACAACATAATGGCTTCACTGTAGCAGTGTTTAATTATAACTAGATAAGGCTATCTAGTTTCTAAATGACTGGCTGGTGTAGTGGTTAGGGTGTAGGATTGTTAGGCTTAGGTTAGGTAGGTAGGTAGGTTATAGGTTCAAACTCAGCATGGGGCAATCATGAATGAAGGCTGTGTTGGGAGATTTTTTTGTTGTAGTTCCTCATTAGTTCTAACAAAGTTACAAAGCTTAATGTTGCAGAAACATAGCATCACACATGATCAGCTCAGTTTGCTCACAGAAGACTTGCACTGTGACAACTCACTGTGAGACCACTCTGTGGTTACACTTTCAGCTAACAGTGATCTCACAGTATGACCTTTCCGTGAGTTTCCTATGAGCTAACAGTGAGCTCACTGGGAGAGCTCTGCTGTTCACTTCAGCACCCTTCATTGGTGTCTAGTCAAGTTTTCAGGCTTCCTACCTAGCAAAATTTGTGTCGCGTGATGAAAAACTACAGAATACCAAGTTTTATTATCATGCAGTGGAGTTTTCCGCGATTTTCACACTCACCAGCTACTGTACTCCTATGAATAAACAAAGGTGCCTATAGGTGAACAGCTCAGAGTCTCGGGCAAGGTCTTTGCTTGCCCCAGCATAGACACTGAGTAGACCCTGAATGCAAAGCACCACCAACTTAATGTCTCAAACCGGAGTCCTTCAGAGGAGTCAGTAAACAGGTAAACTACCAGGCCATGCTTTATCCACTTGGCAGCTGCTAAAACTATCACACAATATCAAGAACTCATATTCGCATAATTTTAGATGTTTAGAATTAGATCTTAATTCAGGTACAGGTATAGTACATATATTACAGTAATAAATAAATATTCTGCATAAATATTTGCATTGGAAGACTGTTATAACAATAAATATCATAAATTATATAAACATATTGTATAATGGACGACAATGACTGGCACAGCCAGAGACTAGATTATTACTACATTATAGTCTTTATGACAATAATTCATTAACTAAACATAGAAATGCGTGGTAACCTTCAAAAAAAGTATACTGCAATAGTACAATAGTCCCAATAAGAATGGAAGAACTTGTTATAACCATCACATACTGACATTATCAGAAAATGTTATCAACCACACATTCATAATCTGAGCTAACAGAAAGAATTACACAAAATACATCCAAGATTAACATTTAAAGACAAGACAACACATCAGTATATGACCACATTTAAAAATACTGTGAAGTGATTGGCATTGTGAAAATAAATTTTAAAACATTCAATGGAATTCAGTTAATTAAAACAACTGATTCAGCAGTGTGTAGCATAAATTAGACCACAATTACTAACATTAGGATCACTTTTGTCCCAGGTCGTGTGGAGAGCTTGCCCTTAAAATTTCATCACTCATAATCGAACGACTCAAAGGGGATGTCATCATCATAACAGGTACTGATGAATAAGCTCCAAAATCTCTAGAGGCCGTTACAATGTGCAGAGGGTCGGCAACACTGTGAGGACTAGTGGGTCCATACATGCCTGACGCCAGTAGTTGTTGTGCCCTGCTCTGAGATCTGTTGATTAGTTCGTTGATTTCATCAATGCGGCTTTTGCTCCTTAAATCAAACATACAAATTTGTATTAATCTGAGTGAGACATTTCAGGCCTTTCTAATACACTATTAAATTTTTACTGCCAGAATTTAAAATTTAAAATATTGAAAACTAGATTGAGACACATTATCATACAAACAACACAGTGGTGGAATAATGTTTTCACGCAACAGATGCATATCCTGATTGTATCAAATTAATAGAGACTTTCGATCAACAGTGCTCAGTATGATAAGCAAAGTTTCCATTGACCTTATTAGGTGTATTGGCAAAACAGCCCATTAACCCGTAAAAATAACTTAAATTTGAAAGTATTTTTTACACCAAAATATTCCTCATTCAACAAGTGTGCAAATACTTTTTCCACCACTGTACATTAATTAGTTCAGTGTCTAACCTGTCTTCTACAGGAGGGTTGTGTTTCTTGCGAGCAGCATGAAGTTGGTGGCGTAACCTAGTGTTGTCTTCATTGGTGGCGTCCAGCTGCGTCTTGGTGATCATGTGCATGGCCTGTTCTTGGCTCAATGTTGACTCCACTTGGGCGATCTGCACGTTCATAAAATGAAAACTTTTCTGAACATTCATAAATTTAAATGGCCAACTCAAGATATGGTTCTGCGACAGATCTCGCAGAGCGCAACATTTCCATTTGTAATTTTTCACATTCTTAGTAGAACCTTACATAGGTTCTGATGTGATAAATTTATGTTAATTCGAGTTTTACAATCCCGTGTGCAGCAAGCTATAATATATATATATCACCACACTTTTAAAACAGTTGAGTACATAAGCCAAAATCCAACAAGAACCTCAAAAGCAGATAATCCATAAAGCATCACTGCACCCCAAAAATTGTCATTGAGACTTATGACCAGGCTGATTCTATATAATCAAATCTAAGTTCACACATCATTCCTGTATTATACTGAATGTCCCGTTCCAAAAAACCAAACACCCTGGCTTATAAAAAAATAAAATAAATAATTTCTTGAAAACCAAACCGAATACACCTTTTAATACTTCACCTTTCTCAACGTCTGGTTTTATTTGTACAGGTATATATGCCATTAACATGGGATTTACAAGTTAATAAAAATATTAGCAAAATTATTATTATTTTACTTTTCTTTCTCCCTCTATGAGATACCATTGCATACTTGCAACTAGTATCAAGAAATACTGCTGTGTTATGATAAAAAAGAAGAAGAAATTTTCCGAAAATATTGAATAAGGTGGGCATTTTGACATGCAAATTAGGGGATGTAGGACTATAAATTCAGATTGGCGACAACAAGATTTAAATTCAGCACGTCCAATAACATAAGAATCAAACCTGCTTCTAATAGTGTAATTAAAGTCAGTTACAACTATTACCAGAGAGATGTGACCAGATAGGTTTGTAGCATTTACTTCTGAATTGCAGTTAACCCAATGTATTCTGCAATGCGAGACTTATCTTAACAGAATGCAAAGGATATTCACCTTCTTCTTAAAGTCTTCCAGACTCTTCAGATCCTTATTTCGAGATTCTTTGTCCGCATACTTCTGAGCCTCCAGTTGTTGTTGCATTGATCGACTCAGGTCAGTCATCATTTTGTTAACCTCCAACCTGAACAGAAACTAAAGCTATTAATTCTTTGAAAATAACAAAAATGACAAATTGGAAATACAGTTGTGCTGAGGCAGTGGTTATTACGCTACTTAATTGGTGAAAAGGCGGAGTTGCTGTACCTGTTACAACAAAAAATTAATGTTTTTTTAGCCAACATTTTAATGTTCAACCGCAAGTGCATTTTACAGCCAAATTCAGTGACTTGGAATTTTAAGGTCTTGGAAGGGAAATTCCAGATGACATCATGTGAATCACAACTGTGATCAGAAATAGATCCCAGGATCCTAATATATACATATACATTTTTATGATATAGGAAAGTTCATACACCAACTTTAATACTTACATCTTGATTATTAAAGATGCTACAGGACTTTGACAATGGAAGAAAATGTAAAAGCACTTGCTAGCAGTCTTTTTAGGGCAAAAACTAATAATTTTAAGATGCTCCAACACAAAAACTACAAGGAGTAGGCCAGAGATACTTTGCATTTCCTCATTAAACATATCAAAGTTGCAAATTATGGAGTTTCAAGTAAATCTGAAGACATGACCTAGGAGTTTTTCTCCATTCTGGTTCATTTCACACAAAATGTCCCCATTGCATGGGAATAGGAGGTTAAGCTAAGTGGGATTGCACACAACGTTTTGGCAAGTTTGGTGGAAAATGAGGGCGTGCTTTGCGAGTTATTCACGTGACAAATTAAGTTGCAACGACAGGAAAAGATTTTCAAAAGGGCGAAAACCATGATAATACAGGAGTGCTTCACACAAACATAAAAAGGTCTTATTTTTCACATCTGATTTGGTATCTAATCAGTTCACTGCAGCTATACTTGCAACACCTGGTAGACACAAGATGCATTTGACCTGAAGATTGTGACGCCATAAAAAAGTCAAAGCGAAGAAATATGCGATTTGCTTGCATTGTACATCTGCCACCCCCATGGAACAAATTCTTAATTGTGACAAATACATTTCCTTATATCCTTTCCACGGCATAACTTTTTTTCTTAATAATGAGAACATATTGAAATCCAACAATTCAGAAATTCACTTACTGATCAATTCCAGTAGGAAGAAAATTCTTTTTTAAAAATTAGAATATATATCTGGCAATGTGTGAACACCAGAGACATGGGAGTGTTAATTGTCCAGTGTGAAATGGAATGATAAAGAAATGGATAACAAGTAAAGTTCTCATTAAAAAGAGACCTGTACCAGACTTGTGTGATAATAGTCGATAGTAGATATTAATGACATGTAACTTGTAAACATATTAACTAATAAAAGATTTTTTTCCCTGGACTGGACTTGAACTGCTGCACTCTCAGCCCATTTCAAGCAGACCAACTCCTTAAGCCTAGGTCTCACATAGCCGGTTTTGCCGTAGTGAACCCGTAGTATTACATAACGGTTATGCAAGAGGCTTTTTCGCCGTGTTGGCGACGGATTCTGGCGGCAAAAAGGGGCAGGGCATCATCCGACGGGTGACTCGAAAGGTTCTACAGGTGACTCGACGGGTTCTATGGGTGACACGACGGGTTCTAAGGGTGACTCGGCGGGTACGACCAATTAGTGGACAAATATGAACTATACCATTCAGTTATATTTGACGAAATTTGGACAAATATTAGGGGAGCAGCAGCCTTTTAAAGAAGTGCTTAGCCCTTCCTGCATTGATACAGTCCGGGCGCGGACGTTTGCGGGAGCACCACTGTTTGCCTCCGCCTTCTCAGACAAATATATCGCTTAATATTTGGTCTATTTTCGATCCAAAAACACGTATGGTATTAGTATGAACTATACTACAATCCAGTCTTTATTTGACGAAAATCGGACTAATATTAGGGGAGCAGCAGCTTTTTAAATATATACAACCCCCCTCCATGCCAACGCTGATGCTGACGCTGGTAGCAGTCAGCGAGTCACCTGTGGAAGCCGTCGAATCACTCCTACTACCCGTCGGCTTACTCCTAGTAAACCGCCAGATTTACGGGTAAAATTAGGGACGGATAACTCGCCGACTTCGACGGGTAATCCGCCAACTTTTTGGACACCCGGAAGTTTGCCACCGGTATGCCATGTACGCATGGCATACCCGGCTACCAGCTCCAAAACTCCCGGCTTGGCCACCAGTCCCAGGAGTGACTCGACGGGTATCCACGGGTAGCCGTCGGGTTGGAGCCGGGAAGCGCATTGCGTAACCGTTACGTCATACTACGGGTTCACCACGGCAAAACCGGCTATGTGAGATGGGGGCTTTAGACAATTAAGCCACTACTGCTTGCTGCAGTAAGCTAATTTTTTCTGGTAGTAATACAGGCCATGTTGTCAATCGCCTGAACAAAATGATGTCGTTTATCTCGTTCTACAAAATTCCATGGTTACCAGTTCAATTATGACTAATACTTTAGTTTATGAACTTTGGAAGAGATAACCAAGGACTTTAACCAAAATTAGCTAAAACTATGGTCACTGTAGAACTCACTTGTGTGAATTATCATGATTTTGTAATCGTCAAGATAGTAGAAATTTGGACAAAATATCTTTTCTTCATCTGACATTATTAACAAAGTAATTACATAATATATGCAGTCTTAAGATTTGTGTTCCATATCTTTCAAAGAGATTCATAAATGTTTTTCAATTTTCACCAAGCAAACTTATCATATTTATGTACAATACAGATCCCAATCTCCTATCAGTCATTGACCTAGCTTTTGTCACAGGACTGAGAATCTGTTTGTTATATATATCTGGCATTGTTAAAGTCTATATCAGTCATAGTGATATCGTGTTATAGGTCTAGATGACAGATATAAAAAATTGGAACAGAGAAAGTTTAATTATATCTGTGAGACTTAGAATTTAGGAAATAGAATGAAAATGCCCAAGTTAGGAAAGAAACTTAATACAGACCATCAGCCACCAGGGGTGTGCTGCGGTTGTTGTACTAGCACTTCCTCCCCCCACTCATACAGTGGCTTGCAAAAGTATTCCTTCACCCTTTAGTTTACAGGAAGATATTCCAGCTATAATTCTATTCAGGAAAAAGATGGTTGATGCATTCATCACACATTTTTCGGAGGTGATAATTTACCATATTTTGCAAATTTTCAAGCCATTTTACAACTGTTCACATCATTGCACTAAACTTTCATCAGATTTTCTCTGAATTTGTTGAAATTCACCTAGGAATTGTATAGATAGGGTGTCCAGATTAAACCAACATACCTGGCAGACTCACTGTTCGGGTCATTCTCTCCATCCCCAGGCGGTCTTGTTTTTATCAGACTCATCTGTAATATGTGGTTTTTCTGCTCCAAGTCTTGCCGCTGGTCTCTTTCTTTCTTGAGTTCGTCATTAACCCTTTTCAGGTCTGTAGTAAGGTCTCTTATTTTAGCATCGCTGTTCATAATATCTTCCTGAAGACTGAGATTTTCACGGCTTTTGCCAGTGCTCGTCTCTCTAGACGCTTCCAGGTCTTGTGACAGTTGTTGCGTTTGCTGGATTAGCTTGGTCCTCTCCTTATCATGGGTTTCCCTAAAACGACCAAAAAGCTCCATTTGCAAAATCTTGGTATTTGCATAACTAGCAGTACAAAATGCAACTAACAGGCTTAAACAGGCTTGTTTTACAAGGTTCTACTATGCCCGTGAAAGGGCTGGACCTCCTCCTGGCAATGGTGGTAAACTCTAACCTCAGTGGCTAACACGGCTCTCCACAATGCACACACTACAGCTATGCCTCTCTGTGACATACATAGTAGACGTGCTTGACTTTACCAGTCAGCATGTTAAACATGATATAACTAACAAAGTACTACTCATTGGCAGTGAGTCTTAGCAATTCAGGAACACAATATCTTAAAAATCTTAAGTAGCAATCGTAACTACTCACATTAACTGCTTCAATTCTAACGCCAGTCTCCTGTTCTTCCCTTCTAGATTCTGTTTCATCGTCTCTGCTTGGCTATTCAACCTGGCAACTTCACCCTGAAAGTACAACAAATATTAAATAGGAGCAAAACTGAAAAGAAATGAAGAATGATTGTTCCTTGTTCTTAATGATTAAATGACAATAAAGCATTGCATACCTCTAACTCTGCAATTCTGAGGTATAACGCTTGCACTTGGAATTCATGAGATGTTGATGATGATTTGGCATTTGCCAGATCCTGTTTCAGTTTTTTGTGACGCTCCTTTTCTCCTTTCAAATCTGCTTCTGCCTGGACTACTTGGCTTTGGGCGTTTGCAAGCTGGTCTTCCAAATCCCGCTGAGAATAAAACGTTGGAACAGTTACAACTCGACACTAAGTAACTTTTGTTCTTGTTTTGGAGCTTTAGGGTCTAAGATTGTTATCATTACATTGCCAATTGCAATTCACACTTGACCACTTTGGTATACAGTGTTACTGATTTCAATTAGCTCCCCTATGAGCGGTTTCCATTGAACTGGCTTCCTAATTGCATTTAACAATGTTTCAGAAATGTTCCTTAATTCTGAGTTGCTACATAATGGTTGCTACAGGCCTGTCGGATAGATTGGTTCATGTTGTCCTGACAAGCAGTTTTACCTGTCTCAGACAGTCAGAAAGAAGTAGTGTTGAGCCCTGAGTCACAATCAACACATGAAACTACTCAAATGTAATAAAAACAGTGCATAGAGAAGCATAATTACGATTATCATCATAAAACATAACAGGAATTTTTTTAGAGATTCTCTGCACCAGCAGACAGCTGCAATAGAGTTCACTTACTTTTTGGGACTTCAAATCGGCAATTTCTACAATTTGTTCTTCCACCTGCTGGTCAGCAAATTTCTTTGTGGAAATTCCATCAGAGAGTTGAGCTTTCAACTTCTCAATGATCTTCTCCTGGTTTTGGTTATCGGCTTCCAATAAATCTTTGGTGTCCACTGCAGACACTAAGGATGACTTGGTTGATTTTAATTCCATCTTGGTCTGTATTTGCAAAACATTTAATCAGTATCAACGACAGAAAAAGCAGAAGCAATAAAAACCAACAAAATAGTTCTATGAGTGAGCTCAGTTCTAATTATTTCTAAATCAGTGTTTGCTTTGAGTCTGTCATCTTGTCCAAATGACCTCACACAAATAAAACTCAATGTCAGAATTTTGACAAGGCAAGCTTTTTGGTGTACAGGGAAATCAGATTGATGTCACTTAACAAAGACCTTTGATTGGTAATCAAGCACTTTTTTAAAGGCTTCGTCTAAATTAAATTTCAGAAAACAACTACAAGTGAGCTTGGTTTCTTTTATAAAATGTTGGTGTGGTCTGACAATCTATATATCAGCATTCTTTAAAACAAATCACAACATAGAAAGCTACATGAAAAAGCTTTACAGGCACTGCAATTGTAAGTATTGCAAATAATCTTAAAGCAGTGTTTGAAATAAAGAGTGCTTATAGGCAAAATGTGATTCTTCCACATCAATGGCATTAGAAAAGCTCATTATAACCGACACTTAAGCTCTTATGTTTAGGCCAAGCTGCATTCTTCTGTAAGTGAGTGGCCAAAAACCAAAGAATGTGCAGTATAAATAATTTATGGGGAAAAAAACAAAAACAGACAATATAAAACTTAGGCTGTGCTGCTGCAAAACCCTCAGCGAATGCCCACATAGCACACTTTTACAGTTTTTTAGGTATCATTAAGATTACAGTATTTACTCGAATAAAATCAATCCCTTCTATTTTTTCGAGGTCATCTCAGCAGGGTCTCTATTTGATGTGGGCTTCTATAATTTCAAGGGCAGTGTAAGACTCCCAACTCAGTTCTGCTCCGGAGAAAAAAAACATTTGACAAAGCTACAATGTGTCAGTTAGAATATCAAAAGGCACCACAAGGCCATGTAAAACTGTATTTCTTCAGGTTAAATCCATTCATGTCAGAGTTATGCTCAGGAAACGAATGCCCCTCAGACTGACACTGGTAATAACAAAAACATCTTCAAACTTTTTTTGCTGAGGGTTATGCAGCAGACTGACAAATGTTTTCTGCAATACCATAAGACGTCAATTGCAACACATGTGCACTCCACCGCCACCTGGCTTCTAATCCTGACACCACGATGCTCCATCTACAGGCGGCATTCTCTATATATTAAATTCAATTTAACCTGCAAAGTGGGGATTCTGACCCTGTTGAGTTGTTCCTCCATGTCTGACTGTCGTGAATGAAGATCTCGCAGGTCTTTGGAGTGGCCTCTTTGTAGTTCTTGTCTCTCAGCCATCAGTACATCCCGTTGCTGGTGGAGCTGGTCCTTCAGTTGTGCTACGTTTTTCTCCAGCTTTTGCATCATTTCCTATAACATAGAGCATGAACAACCAGGTGAATGTTTGAATAAATTTGATAAATATTACAGTAATATACTGCCCTATAAAAATTCAGAGCTTAAAAGCCCAACCTGCAAATGACAATTTTCATCTGTGAGACGCTTATTCTCAATACTGAGTTGAGACACTTGACGTTTGTGCTGCAGAAGTTCATCCTCCACTTTGTCCAACCTCTTCTCAGCCTCCTGCCGATGCCTTCAAAAGAAAACATATACTGCGCTGTAGCAAAACCCTCAGTAAATGCAAAAAATAAAAGTAACATAATTCAGATATGTTATTTGCAAAATTTCATTCATGTATGGATAATAGTGTCTTTGATACAGAGGTTTCAAAAAGTAATAATTTTCATATTTTGCCCTTATTATGAAAATTCTACATCATTTACGGGCATATTAGATATATTATGACAATATTAGAGTGCTATCACCTGCATGTAGGTGCAGTAGTGCACTCCAGAAATCAAAAACTTTGTATTCATTATACAATGATCATTTAAGTAGATCCTTTAAATACCTAGTATTATGACGTTTCAGACATCATATCAGTGTCCTTGTTCACAAAGTGTGAACAACTTGGCTAACAGAAGTCAAGTCATGCTCATGTGAACAAGGACACTGATATGATGTCCAAAACGTCATGATACAAGGTGTTTAAATAATCTACTTAAATGAACATTGTATATATATTAAAAATTATTCATAAATGTTTTACCTTATTTTATAAAACAGCCGAGATATGTCAATGTGACTATCAAAAGGCAGAACTAGGCCATTTAGAGTATTACTGCATGACATTTCAGTAGGGTAAGTGCATTAGTGTTCAAATTCTGCTTCAGAAACGAAAGTGTCATGCCTGCCTGCCTACGGACCGACATGGATTGTTAGAAGTAATAACAATTACCTTCTTCGAACTTCATTTCGCTGAGGGTTAAAAAATCACTCACATTGTCTCTTGTTCTAAGTGTCGGTTCGTATGAACATATGCTTGCAGTTGCAATTCCTTGTGCCTTAATTTGTCCTTGGCATCCTCTAGCTCTTGCCTGATTAAAAATAAACTCAAATACTTAAAAACTGAAGTTTCTGGGACCAAGAAAATATTTATACAACTTGAAAGGCACATGGGATGTGCGTTCTTGCACCATACCTCAAAGGGTTTTCGCCAATGTAAACAAACACGAGAAATCGCGATGGCAAGCAAGCAGGTTCCGTAAAATTACAAACTTTAAAGCTTATCAGAGTAACACAGGATACCAGATCAGGTATCCTGTGTTACTCCAGTGCAAAGCGCAGTGCAGTGCCACTGACATGTCGCAATCACTGGTTGGGGAAATGGAAACAAGACTGTAGGGCAACCCCCTGCATTGCACATGGCAGTGAAGAAAAAAAAGTATTTAATGTTATAACTATAGGTGAAAGATGCACATATAAGTTTAAAATGTCAGAATTTCTTTATGTTGAGAAGGTGTGTGTTTGTCTGCTGCCAGCAACAGTGGTGTCAGTGAAGCCAGTTTATGCATTTTCAAAAATATGGATACACCATACCATACATTCGGAGTGAATTATAATCTGGTTCATGCCTTGCATTGTGCCAGAAAATAATCATAGAAATAACTGTTTGTTCTCAGCTAATTATTTTGTTAAACCACATTGAGTTCAGTCTTACTTTTTATGTCTCTTGATTTTCACCAAAACGTATTCATTTTATATCATTATCTCCAAGAGGCAGATGTGTTGATGAAATGACAATGTGTTGCCTTATATTCCAAGAAAGTTAAAAATTCACCTGAAAGTTATTTTTCTTTATTGGCAAAAAAGTGGGATATACGTGCATCCCTCTCCTCTGATTCAATCTATTTATATTACCTGATGTGTGATAAGTCCTGGGCTAGTTTTTCTCTCTGTTGTTGGATCAAACTTTTCTCAGACGTCAAGTCTTTATGCATGGTTTCCACTGTAGAGTCACACTTGTCCTGTAGTTCCGCTATCATATTATCTTTCTCAGAAAGTTTCAAGCAAAGGTCTTGAACATCTGAAACATTTCAAACTCTCTTTTAAAATTACCTTCTTGACTTGCTTGATCCAATATTTATTCATATCTTAAAATTTTAAGAAACCTCACCTTGGTATAAAACTTGCTTTTCCTTCTTGTACTGATCTGCTATGCTTTTCTTCTCATCAATTTGTCGATTTGCATTTTCCAGCTCATGTCGTAATGTGGTTGTTTTAGCTTCTAGTTGCAAGTTCTTGTCTTCTTCCATTTTTAAAGTATCCTAAAAGTACATGTGTATTAGAGGCATAGTAGACGTAGGAGTCGGGGGTTGGCTGGCTGCAGCCTCCCCAGGATTTGGAGATCTGGAAAAATAGCTTATTTCTGTTTAGAGCTATATTGCACAAAAACAGTCTTTTTCTGTACTGTAGTGCCCAGAAAGAATTGTCTATTTCTGTTTTGGTATATATCATGCAAACATTTACAGAATTCCCTGGACTACAGGGAGGTGAATTAGAATAGCTTATTTATGTACAATATAGACCTGAGGTGCCCAAAAAATTGACCAAATGTGGCTTTTAGCAGAACAGCAGCCATTAAAAACAAAAAAAAAAGCCACCCCCCTTCTTCCTTGAATGAATTATGGGGAAATCTGAACAGAAGGAGGAAAAAAAAATATCCACTTCATACATGTGAGAAATCTCTCCATTTTTGGCTGATATTTGCCCAAAATTTATCCTGCCCTATTCTTATATTTCTCAAATTCTATGCCAATTTTTCGGCAAATTGACACAATCTAATGTTGGTTTTCCCATTTTTTTTAATATTACCCTGATGTTTCCCTGCATTTGCACCATCTCATATGTTTACATGTGTTTAGAATTTTCCTAATCTTTTGCCACATATAATGCAGTTGACAATACCATCATTTTGCCAGCTTTTACAAACAAAATTAATATTTCACCTGGATTTCTAATAAATACCAGTAATTTGTTCAGCATATTATAAGCTATCGTGTAAATCCATATAATTCTATAAACAATGATAAATTGTAGCTTACTTAAAGTATGCTCATACCCTAGTATGCTAGAAGCTTTTTGATTTTGGGGAAATTTTGGGACTGATAGAATTGTTGCACTGATAGACATTTATCAATAAGGTTCCACTTTTTATTTCAAAATTGTTAATTGCACATCGAAATGTGAGGATAATCATTTTTGGGCAATTTCGAACTTTAGGGTCAGCAATGGTCAGCCCCCCCCCCCCCCTCCAAATACACGTGGTCCCCTACCCCTACGATTAGAGGCATTGAAAGATCAGCAGTTATCTGGATCATTCAACTGACAAAATAGCACATTATAACCTGAATTAGAGGGTAGTGATAATTTATAGAAAAAAAATACTTTCAGAATTTCAAATGGAAACCACCCAGGTTTTACTAAGGCTGAAATGTCATTTCCAAAACACATCTTTATTTTTGATCCCTCCCAAGACCGATTGAATGTTTAGTCCATTTGAAAGAATTTTTAGCATTTGCGCGAAGTCGCGGTACGTCATATTTCCTTTATTATGAAACATAGAAAGTTGGTATGCACATGACAGTATGCACATTGCTGTAATTATTCACATTATTATAACTCAATTTTGAGACTAAATGAGCCCGAATAGACATATATATCGCTCTCTTTATTCCGTCCTTTTACAGGCCTAAAAATATTCAGTCACTTAATTTGAATATGGTGTAAACCTGAATATTATAAGCACTGAAAAGACATAGCAAGAAATATTTTTCTGGATCAAAATAATATTGCAAAGATCATATGTGCATGGATTGTTTTTTTTATTAAGACAATTATATTTTAACAAATCTAATATTATTCAGACACCCAGGAATCTCCAGCTTGAGAGCAAATGTTGTAAGTCCTTTCTTAGGCTTTTATAAAAAGCTATCTCTGCCCTCCCCCCTCCCCCACAAGTTTACCTATTATAACATTATAACCATGTTACTTCAGTTTTTGCCATTACACTTAAGCTTTACTTGGGTAGGGACACTAGCTCCTTCACAACCAAAAACAGATTTTGTACATCCTTGCAAAACACTACAGGGTAATTTTTATTATTTAGATTTGCTGGCAATTTTGTGAATTATGCAGGAAGGTCATTTAAGTAAAATTAGGTATTACATAAATGCTACTGGTCAGAAGCTTAGTCGGCTTACATGACCAGCTATCAGTCAGATGTAACGATGGGATGATATGGTTTGAGTCCATACCATTTAACACATTCACCTCAGGGGTGGGTCTTCGACTTACTCAAGCCACTATAGTTAACGTCTCGCAATACTGACATCCGAGACTACAGTGGTTTACGTGTCAATTCTTCATGGATTCAATTGCTGATGGGTACTATCCCATTATTTCGAAGACCCCCTAAATTGGTATTCATTTTAAAGCTCTTTACCAGAACAATCCAAATAACTCCTTCTTAAAGAGATATAAAGATATTACATCAATATCGCTGACCTTTAAAGTTGCGGAAATCGCTAAATGTGTAATACATCATTATAATGGGTTTTTTAACCTAACTAAGTTAGGATAGTTTCTCATGAAAATTCTGACATTCATGATTATCACCCCCCTCCCCCTATGTAATTCATATGAGTAATACCCAAGGCATGGAAAAGCAATCTTTCAGTGTCAACAGACCACATGATTTATTAGAAAAAATTATCAATAATTACTGACCCTTAAAATTTCAACAGTTTTTCTTTCATGATCCAGACTTGCATTGATGACATCGTAATCCCTCTTGACTAGTTCCACCTTGTGGGATGCACTGCTCAACTTCTCCAATATCTGACCCTGGTTTAGCTTTTCTTCACTCAACTGAAATTAACAAGGCATTTAAATGTAGGTATCTGTTACCTGCTGGTCACTTTTCCCATCCCAAACATTAGAGGTTACGATCGATGCATCATTTCTAATGCTTTTCAAATGTAATAGCACATATTCCTCTTTTATTCGAGCCGGGGTCCTGGTTTAGATGGTACATAGGCCTATATCCTGGCTTGGCTGGGACCTGCCTAAGTGTAAACGCGTTACTGCGTCAGCTAGTCGCAGCGGCCCAGCGAAATACCCTGGCCTTCTTCTTTTTTTCTTTTTTTTTTGGTGTAGACCTTTCAGTTCTGGGAACGTTGATAGCTCAGATCTATCACAAACAGATTTAATCACCCACTTACTCAAAAGAACTGAAATAACTGGGTCAATGATTGAAGAGAGATTCAACAGGTGGCGGCACCAGCTGGTCTGTATGCCATCTAGCGGTTAACATCACTGTAATACAACCTCATAATATTACAAAGGAGCACTCTATATTCTGTGCTGTTGGCATTCTTCACACAACACCAGATATATAATCTTTTTTTTTTTTTTTTTTTCTTGTTTATTGATATATACAATGTAGATATTTCGGTACAATTGTAAATGTAAAAGTTAAATTGTTTAAACAGAATCTGACAAATCTTGTAGAAAAAGCCCAAAGTGCACTATATGCCCTGAAATCCAATATCAAAATAACAGTAGGGACACCTGCAACCAAGTCTGGTCATGAAAATGTTTGATGCCCAAATAAGCCCAACACTAGAATATTGCTCTGAAATTTGGTTCATAAATACATTTTGTTAAAATCACCTGAAGCAACTACAGCTCTTGGGAAATATGTCTTTCACAGTTTAGAGAAGAGAATGAAGTATTTATGAAAACTAAATGAGAAACAATGATAAGAATGCGAAAACGAAAGAGTAAATTTACTGAGTAAAAAAAAATTTAAGAATAAATAAAACTCCATAATAAATAAATGAATAAAAAGAAAGGAAAAATTGATAAAATGAAATAAACTGCAAATAGTAAAATGAAAAATAAATAATAGGTATATTAATTAAGTAACTGTAGACAACTGGTAGAGGTATCTGATTGCTTTTGCGCTCTTCTTGCCTGTCAGCATTACACAATCTGTTGCAACATTTTTATGACAGTATTTTGCAAATTTGATATTTCGAATGCAAAAGATGACTAAAGTATTTTGATATGACTACAGTACTTTGACATTAGCCTTAGTGAAGCCGTAATCCTATGTTAGCTTAGCTTTTTTAAATTCTATATATTGATATTTATTTATATGCAATATGTGTGTATACATATATTACATTTTTTTTATCTGTATCTTTCGCCTTTTTTCTTCTTCTTTTTTTTTCTGTATTTTCATATAGTACTAGTAATACTATGACAAATAGGTTAAATTTGACCTAAAAAAGTGTCAATAAAACTTATTTATCCATCTACACTTTTAACTTCAATCTCCAGTGAACATACAGTGCAAATTATATGCTAAATTGACCTATTACTAGTTTTAGTAGGCTTCATGCCATCATGGTTGTGAAAATGTAGATCTAAACGTCCGGATGTCTACAATGCGTATGTAATGAAAGCTTTCAATAAAAGCTAAAAAAAAAGAAAGAAAGATTCCAGGCAAAGAAACGGCAATATTGTGATTGGTACCAATGCATTCCTGAGATCACGGCGATTCTGACGATAGGCATGGCATAATCGTAGGCCTAATAATATTCACGGAGATAATGATTGGCGGGAAAACCTTGTTCATGAAAACGAGGCTGAAAAGCTCCCATAGCAACCGAGCTGGTGCCATTGACGACGACCAGGTCAGACCGTCCATGGACCTGGACCGTCCTAACAAACCATCATACAGGGCTTAGACTATAATATATTACACTTTATGTAGTACCCGTGGTGGAATTGTCAACATTGGTGTGAGCCCAGTAATTCAAAACATTTAACTAATGCTGTCACAATATTTAAAGTGTCTAAGCCTAACCTAAATATGCTAGTAATGTTTTCAAGTAATATTCTAAACATAGATCTAATTCTTGGTAACATGGACTCCCAAAATTTTTTTTTGAGATACCGCACCCATTAAACAACTTTTAATTAGGAGTGATTCGCCTGAGAGGTAACTGGTTTATTGACCAGTATAGTTTTGCATTTTTCACCCAGGTGTGAAGGGGTACTTGGCTATAGGTAGTGATGGTAATCGTAGAGTACATTGACCCTAAGTGCACCTTAATGGCTGTGCAGGTCGGGCGTATACTCCCCGGGAAGTTGAGAAAGACTCGTGCTTGAACAGGCGTGCCAAGGATGTAAATTGTGATGTCGGCAGAGCTCGATGTACATCGAGATGGCAACAGAAAACCCACACACATTTACATATCAATGTGATCTCAAAACCACCTAGCTTACCCACGTTTGAATCCCTGTTAGTCAGGTGCCAAATCTCAACGAAGTGGCTTGGTTATGAAAGTATAAGTATTTTGTGAAATGTTTTAGGACCTGCTGAATTCAAATATTGCTATTGCCAAGCTGAATTTTGAAGCCCCTCACCCCCTAATTTGCATATCAAAATGGTCGCCCATATTAAAATTTTGTGGTAAAATTTTTTCAACTTTGACATATATATAGATTTTGTGTGGTTCAGTAAAATATCATGATTATTAATTGAGTACATTACCAGGACCCTGTGTGACCACTTCTTCGTTATTAGATGAAAATAATATGCAAATTAGGGATGCCATTAATCGAAATACTTATTATTTTTCATATCTCCTAAACTAATAAAGATATATAACATGAATTTGGTGTCTACGTGTGGTTTTCATGGTCAAGGAATACAATATAGGCAGTTCATACCTTCTATTTTGAGTATTTTCTGACATAACTAAGACAGGTGTTTATATAGGCCTATGTTTCTTGTAATCACTGCATGATGTTTTGTAGCTCATAATTATATTAAATACACTATGTGGCGTACATAGCCAGTACATACATACATATATATGCAAGAAAAATTAAGTCGTTCAGTTAAAGAAAGACAAATTTACAAATTTTCACGCCAAGAAATTAAATTTAATAAAATAACAATACTTTCAGGCAATACCATGCAATCTTTATACATACGTATATTCAAGCTATAAACATTAGTCTTTTATTTAAATCTGTTATCTTACATTATTTTTGTATATATATATGGCAATTTGGTGGATATATCAAGTTACTATAATAAGTGTAATTTTAGTGGTTCCGTACAGCTTTCATTAATTGGTGATTGAGTTTTTTTTAATATATTTGCAAATACTCAGTATTTGTATTTAAATACTTTCCAAAAAGCAGTATTTGCATTTGTATTTGAATATTTTGAAATTTGTATTTGTCCACTTTTCTGTAAATTCCACCTCAGTGACTTAGTAATAACTGAAGTTATCATTTCTACATAACAATGCATAATTCGGATGAATTTGGACCCTATATAGCTGTGACCTGAAAAATATAAACCTTGGTAAAAAAAAAGTATCTTATAAATCATAAATGTATGTACATTGTACAATAGACATGCACTCTTAGATCCGGCTTTGAGTTGCCAGCTTTAGCTAGACAGTTCCATTTAGTGCCAGGTAGAATCGTATAGCAGAAGTTGTCTAGCTTTGTCTAGGCTCAATTTGACAGGCTGTTTTAAATGAAACTAACTGTACCTTCAAACTCATCCAGTCTTCATCTAATAAAGCATTATCCCTGTTGGATGCATGATGCACAATCAAAATTAAGAATAATTGACCCCTGTAACCTGAAAATACCCACCTACAAACTCATCCAAGGTCTGCCAGATACTGTAGGCAATCGCAACCTTGGTCACACTATGGCCCAGGATAAAAACCTGACTGTTGTACAGGACAGGCCTTTTGTGCTGCTTCAACAACCCCATGTTTCAGTAAGGTTATTTCCACAGAACACCTCAAATTGTGACACTGCATAAGTCTGCCTTCTGCTGTGATTACTCAATTTGCTTTTCAGTGCAAGGTTTGGGTTGCCATTTGATTCAATAAACGCAACTTAATAAAAGAAGCTGAATTCATTAAAACTTAAGGCATCAAATGTACATTAAAATGCACTAGAAATACTGCTGCTTGGGGTCCCCTTGCTTCAACCAATCAGAATCTAGGGCAGGAAGCTGTGCAACCAAAATAATTAGCGGAAATATCAAGAAGCTTTATGGAAAATTCACTATTTAATCTATCTTTTTATTTGCATAAACTCCAAGACAATGTCAAAGACATTGATTTTAGTCTATAGATGCAGTGTTACTGCTCCAGATACCACCACCACTGTAATCAGTAGAAAGGAGAAAATAAATCTTCAACATGACATCAATAAAAACCTTAACTGTTCCCTGCACCGCTAACTTTACTTACTGAAGATTTCTTCTCATGCAATTCATTTTGTAGACTTGTGTTGTCTGTGTTTAATGACAGCATTTCTGATTTGAGGTCTGCTACCTCCTTCTTAAGGTCATTTCTCTCCTCCTCCAGCATTTCCTGTTTTGTGTTTGCATGTTTCATCTCCATTTCCAGACCAACTATTCTAGTTTCCTTCTGATGGAGCAGTGATTCCGCATGCTTCAAGGCAGCGTCTGTCTTTCCATGCTATGAAATTAGTAACATAACCAGCTGAACTTGATTACCAGCGCCCAAAACGCAATATACTTGCAGCAAAATTGTTATAATTGCTACAAAATACGAAGCAACCACACATCTATATATATATGTATAAATATATATGAATTTCTACCTTTCGCAACAAGTCTTCTATTTCTCTAACTTTGTCGTTCAACTCTTGTCGCAGACGGTCATGTTCTTTTTGCAACTGTGCCTTCTCCAGCTCGAGGCGAAGTTTATCATTAGACAAAGAGGATTTTACCTCAGCAGTTGATGCCTCCTCCTTCATCTGCATTAAATGCATGAAGAATTTTAACTTCAAAAAATTTAGACATTCTAACATAACAACAACATTTATAGCCTCTATACACATCTGATGAATTAGTCGCAATCAAATAATTTCCATATTATTTTTGCTTACATGACGAACATCATAATACATTGTATTATGTTAATGCCAGAGCATGATAGCCAAAGCAAGATCTATATAGATGTGAAAAAATTGCAATGGTGAATACATTTTTGTATAGCAAACTGATTAATTCACAGATTGTTGAAAAGTTAATATTAGAAAAGTCGGGGTTTGTCTGTATCATTAGAAAGGCGGGGTTTGATATATATTGAGCATTTTATCCATTTTGTGCTGCTCTGTTTCTTGCATATCAATCTCCAAAAAAATGGAGGCTGAATCGCATCTATAGATACTAGCGACGGATTTTGGCTCTCTGCACATTCACAGTGCATTGATAGTGCAGGCATGGACGTTTGCGGGAGTACCACGGCAGCTTTTTGCCGCCGCCAACCTACTTGCCTTCCCCGCCCTCTATCTTGCTATTTTAAATCCAAAAACACATACGGAATCAGCACGAGCTATAATAAACGATGAACTACTGCTTTGTTACATAAAATCACTTTTAAAAAGTTATGAATCGGGCCACGCTCTTCATGACATTTGCCATGACACTGGAGAGCCTGCTTCTCTGCCTTCTTCTATTTGTATCTCAACTTAATATTTGGCTTATTTTTTATCCGAATACACCAAATGAAAGCTTAAGATCTATGCTATACGACGAGATTATCGATATTAATGTATGCAGCTTCTCTGTCACATTAGATTACTTCAAACTTGTGAATCGACAACACTCCTCATGATGTTTGCTTCGCTGTTTGAGAATCTTGTGTGAGAAAAAACTCCAAAGATACCCATTGCAAATGTGCTGGATTGACAAATTCTGAAATTCTTCATTATCGTGCTGGTGCTGCCCCCTGATGGCCATGAAAGTGAAAGCTTTGCTTTCACTTATAAACCCTCCTGTGGTATGTTGCACCACTGTCGTAAGTCCCCCCTGCATTGGAAAGAGCACCCACAAATACAAGGTCATGTGTGTCATATAGTAGATATAAAAGTATAGCCATTTGCCTGATTTTTGAGACATAATTTTTCTTACACTCTGCTAACTTGGTTTCTACTGACTCTTGTTATATTATGATTTCAGAATTTGATGGAAAGAATGTAAAACTGACCTTATGTGATAATTGTGTCGACGTTTTGTCCATCTCGTCCCTGGTGGCCTGATGCTCCTCCTTCATGATGGTCAACTGTCGCTCTAGGTTCGAAATCTCTTGTGACTTGTGTTCCACATCAGTCTTGAGGAGCTCTATTTCCTTCTCTCTGGCTTCCAGAAGGCGCTGAGCTGTTGCTAACTCCAAAGCCAGCTTCTTGCCTTCAGCATCCAGGGTGTGGTATTTATGTACATGACCTTCCTTCACTCGTTGGTGCTCTGTTTCCAGTCGCTGAACTGTCTTCATTGTGGTGGCTTCATGTCGGGCTAACCTCTGTTCTAATCGCTGTTTCTCTCTTAGAGCATTGTTTCTTTCTTCTACGCAAATCTGATTGGAAATTAGCCAGACAAATCAGACAGAGTTCATTCAATATTAACCATCATAATAAACAATGCCAGAATAGTGTCATGCTCATCTTTATACTCACCCTCAGTTTCTGTTCTGCTTCTACCTTATCACTGGTCAACTGACAAACAGTTGCTCTCTCTTTGACCAGATCCTGTCGCATATTTCTGAGCCGCCCCAACAATTCTGTGTTTTCAACAGCTATTTTCTCCATACTCTCTTGTGCTCTCTGAATGTAAAAAAATTCATTTAGTAAAGTTTCTGCCTTTTGTTAACCTTAACAATAAATGGTGAACTCCAGAAAGTGTCTTTCAGAAATCTTTTCTCATGCCTCAAACACACCTTTACATCAGATTGGGCAGTGTTGCGTTCATATTCAAGCAGTCTTGTTTTGGCATCAATGGATGAAAGACTGTCCTTCGGAGCATCTCGTTTGTAATTGACCAATGGAGAGGTTAACTTTCCTTCATTCAGCACCTATGGTGACATGGTCACATGTTAGCAACATGATGGCACTTCAATACAAAAAAGTAATACTAAAGTATACATCTCTGGTCTCAAACTTACCTCAGCAATATTTTCACTGAGAAGGTCATCTCGAGCCTTCACATCTTTCGCCAGTTGCCGGTTCTTTTTCTGCTCAGCCTCTAGGTAGGACTCCTTCATTTTCAACTAAAGTTCATAAATATTGATTATAATTAGGTGTTATATTACGAAAATGCCATCAACTAGTGGAACATATATGATTGACTTTCACTCTCTGGGAAGTATCATTTCTCAATATTAAGAAAGTTAGCAATACTTGACACAAAAACTTTATGATACAAACCCTTTTATTTTTGTCATCCAGTTCCGCATTCACAGCAGCAAGGTTTTCTTGTAAGGTCTGAATGATTAATGACTGTTCTGCCTCAAAATGATTAATATGGTCCAAACTTCGACTTTTTCTCTGGAGATCCAACTGCAGTTGGTCCAGCTTTAAACAAAGTAATACCTCATTTCATTCAATACGATTAATAAAGACATTTACCATGCTGAACACGTTCAGGTGTTGAATCAATGAGAAGTGCTGATGATTAGTAAATATCAATGTTTCAAAGCATGATGTACATCATGTATTTGAGATTAACTTGTGCACAGTCAAAAAACAATATGTGGTTAAAATTAGACGATTTAGGAGTAAATTTGCGAAGTACTGAAGAATGAATATCACATCATGACAATAATCACTGTAACCTGGACTACAGATCAAATAACATGCTTGCATACACAGCATTGATACACAATAAAAAAATTCAATAAAATAAAACACAAAATCCAAAACAAAATACACAACAACATTAATATGCTAACACCACTTGGTAAGTAGCTATTTCTATGCATACGAAACCAACAGAATCAATAAAAGCCTATGAATTTCAGCCGTACTTTGTAATAAATTCTCAATGAAATATTGCATGAAAAATTTATAATGACATGAAAGGTGGGCTACCGCACTACCCAGCCTAACCAAAACTGATACAACTATATAGGGATTTTAAAAAAAACATTCACAATATTGCTTTGCCTACCATCATCACAACGAAGGTTACCTCTTGGTGATAAAATACCTGCTCACTGTTTGGCCTGTCATAGTCCCCATCAGACAGGCTCGGCTTGCCAGCATGTGATGGGTGGTGATTCTGAGGAGCATTGAGTTGAGGCTGGACTGTGAGATCATCACCAACTGAGGTGGGCATTGAAGCAGAGTACACACTGTCGTGGGCCACTGAGTCATCCCCTTCTGCTGGTGGTCCATGCACAGAAGGATGTCGTTGTGATCCCGGGTCATATTGAGATCTGGGACTGGCAAATCCTAAGTCCGGTGAACCACTAAATGGCTGCTCGTTAACAAGTGTCTCATATTTCATCTCCTCCGAGTCCAGAGATGCAATATCAACATCAGTGTCTCCATACTCATCCACTTCCTCTATGTCAGACAGACTAACAGAGGAATCCAACTCCACTAGACCTTTGTGTCTATAGCGAATCCAAGCAGCCTCTTTTTGCAAATCTTTCTCATCCTCTAAACTTAGCAATCTGTGCACTTCGTCCATTATCTCCCTCCTCTCTTGGATTTCCTCTGGTGAGAGTCCTTCCTCATTAGATGGCCAGCTATCATCATCTTTCATTTTGTTATGGACAACCGTGTTAATTCCAGCAGCTGTTTCACTGTCATTGGAGTGGACATCATAATCCTCCTTTTGACAGTTAACCATGTTTTGACTTTCATTAGGCTGTCCAGCTGGCAAATGAGGATGAGTTAATGCAGTGATTTCATCAGTGACATCATTTGTTGATGGCTGACATGTAGATATATTATGAGGTGCTTGATCAATTTCTGGCTTATTTTGGCCACTCCCAGATGTTACTTTGCCAACAGATACCTGGCCTGGATTCACTTTTTCGTAAGGTCTACTGTTCTTCTGCATTGCACTACTTGATGGATTGTCTTTGTGATGTGAGTTAATGTCTCCATGGCTAGCACTTTCATCATTGTTCATCTTACTTTCACCATTCCGATGAAGTTTATCCTTTTCAGAATCCGTCGTCAATGTCTGGCCTGGCATATGACTGGCCATCTGGCTGGTATTTTTCTGCTCAGCATTGTCTGGCATTTCCTTACTTTCAACTTGAACTGGATTACCACTTTTAGCTTCGGTTTCTGGGTGGGCACAAGGTGGGTCATTAGATGTTCTTGTGGTCTCTTTAGTAATACCTGCTGAATTTTCTACATTGTTTGAACTAGACTTGAGGTTCACAGGATTGTCTTTACTTAGTTCCTGTTCAATAGGTTCAACAGCCTGGCTCTGGTGAATATTTTTATGGGATTCAATGTCTACACTGCAAAGAGCTTCAGTGCTTTCCTTTTTGTTTTGCACAGGATTATTGATTGTACTCTCCATTGGTTTAACTTCAATTTCGGGTTGCTGTTGATTCAACTGCTGTTCATCCCGTAGAGACACTTTCTCAGCAGCACCTGAATCCCGGTTTTCGTTTTCAGCTTGGGTATCACCTTCATTGTTTTCAGCCTCACTTGGCTCGGTATTCACTGACAATGCAACATCAGGAGAAATTTGGTGTGTATGATTATCCATATCATTCCTTGAGAGCTTTTTGTCAGTTATAGGCAAAGGGGGTGGCTGGTTCTTGATGACAACAACAGGATTTTCCTGTGGTACTGTACCTTTTAAGTCACCATCAGCCCTTGTTTCACCTAAATCAGACTTGCGATGCTCACTGTCTCTAGGAATGTTACCTTCTTGTAGCAAGTCAGAATGGGTTGCAGCTCCTCTAGCCAATGAGTTCTGTGGATTAGTGCTAGAAGGTGATGAGTTTTCAGCCTGTTTGTTGTCTTGTTTAAATATAGCAGGGTAAGTATCACTATTTTTACTGCTGTCAGAAAGACTGTCACTACCTTTAACTGCAGGTAATGTAGCACTATCTATCTCTATGGAATCAGGTGCTTTATTATCTATTAATGTGGAATCTGTGGGTTTTTTGGTACCATTTGCTTCCTCTGGCGATGGGGCATCAACACTTTCCTTATTCTTTTGATGTGCCTGAGGTAACAGACTCTCTAGGGGTGATGAGTTAACAATATTTTGACTATCCCTCACTGAATTTGGGAGACCTTTACCATCATCGACAGGAATAGTAGTTCCATCAAAGTGCTTGTGTAATAAGGCAGGCACACTCTGTTGAACTTGCTCTGAAGATGCAGATTGGTTTGTAGCTTTGAAAGGTGAATCAACAGGTTGCCTGTTGTCTGGCACAAGGGGTTCAGGTGGGTTTTTAGTCCCTTTTTCTGATTCGTCAGGGGATTCCCGAACCTTTTCGCTTTTAAGTGTTGGCAAATTCTCACTTGCAACCTCTGCAGGGAGGGTGGATTTGTTATCAGTTTTTCCAGAAAAAACAGGGGACTTTTCAACTTTGGTTTGGTCTATCAGCCCTGTGTTAGAGTTTACTGAGTCAATGCTTGTTTCAACAGGAATTACTGGAGTATCCTCTGCAGAGTCAGGGTTTTGACTGGTTTTAGGTTCTGTGTTAGGAACTTCTTTGTCTGCTGATTTGTCATTGTCTTTAATAGTTATAACATTTGAGATTTCAATCTTCTTTCCCAGGGGCTCAGTTTCACTCTTATGGTCCTCTCCAGCACTAGGTTTCACAGAGTCTGACTTTGCCGTATTGTTTTCTCCCTCATTTCTTTCACTTGGCTCATTCGTTTCGGCATACTCTTTGTTACCACCTGTCACAGGAGCACTACTTTCGTCATCTGTGCCAGGAATTTCCTTTTTAATGGAGTCTTTGCCTACCCCCTCATGTACCTCCTCAGGGGTTTTTTCCAGGTCAGGTTTCTTCCTTCCAAAACCAAGCCGAGCTAATAGTCCCACTCGGAATATGGCATCTTTCTTGGGGTCCTTTGCAGTTTTGTCTGGTACATCAGCTGGTTTGTTTTCTGCTGATATGTCAGCAGGTTTGTGACCTTCCATTTGAGAATTTCCTGTCTCTGCTCCATCTGGCTTTTTTCCCCGTTTTTGAGATGTTTCCTCTTTTGGCGCATCACCCTCAGACTTTATCTCTTCTACTTCATTAATGGCTTTCTCGTCAAAGGCACTGTCTTCTTTTTTGTCGACATCAGTGTTATTCTTTTCAATATCCTCAGAAGGTTCAGCTTCTTTCTTGGTTCCCTCGGGTTCCTTTTTCTCTGGTGCCTTCTTTGCTCGAAGTCTGGACAGGAGACTTATGCTGAAAATGGAATCCTTCTTAACTTCTTTATTGTTTGACAACTCTCCTTCCTTTTCACCAGATGCTGGAACTTTGTCATCACTTTCAGGAGAATCCTTTATTTCAGAAACTTTCTTTTCTTCATCTGATTTTGAACTCCCACCTGCAGGTATGTCTTCAGTTTTTGGTGTTTCTTCAGTGTTATGTGGCTCCTCAACAGTCTCTTTGTTTTTTTCCGCCTCTTTTTCCTCAGTTATTGGTTTCTTTTTGCCAAAACCAAATCTTGCAAGAACACCAAGACTGAAGAATGGGTCTTTCTTCACTTCTTTCTTTTCTGCAGGTTTGGAACTTAATAGTTCTCCAGTGGGTAGGTTTGGCTTAGTATCCTCTGGAGGTTTTTCCTTTGCGAATTTGCTAAAATCCAATAAAGTTTTAGGTTCAGATTCTTCCTTATGTTCATCAGCTTTTCCTGCCGGTAACACACTTTTCACAGTATCACCTGAAATATTGTCTTTAGCACTTTCCTTATTAGCAATACTGTTTGGTTCATTTGCGCTCTCTTCACTTGCACCTCCTACAACATCTTTATCCTTATTTGTGTCCTGTGCCTTTGAAACTGCGTCTTTCAGTTCAGGATTAGTTTTCTTTACAAGTGAAAACATCTAACCACTATGGCAGCATGTATTCTACTTCAACCTTGGCGATCCAATGTTGCAAATAATCAAATGAATAGTAATAAAAACCAAGTTTCCTCATGTAGCATACACAGCAGTCCTCCTGAAGCAAGGCTTCATTACTGAGTGAACGGCCTCATAACAGATCTCATAAAGCTATGCCATGTTTGATGTGCTGACAACTATAAGGTAAGGTAAGGTAACAGAACAAAGGTATGCTGAATAAACTTCATGCACACAAGTGCAAACTGCATTTGCTTTTATTGATTCTTAAATACTGACATGCATTAATCCTGTGGTGGTTGGCTGAAGTGTTCTATTAATTGAAATTCGACAGCTGCTATCCACACCACTACATATTGATAAAATGTAAACTTACTGCAATGTTCATTGGCTGATGCACTGCAGTTGTATAATATATCAAAATTGCATCCATGTGTTGCATAGCAGTGATCAACAGGTTGAAGTTGAAAAGCCACAGTGAAACACTGTTGAATTATGGATTGGTTGCATTGACAGTGAAACTGAGTAATGCCAAATATTACAAGGCTTGTAACACTTCAGCTGTTCATGTACAGCACTACCAGTTTGAGTATTTTCAACCATATTTCATGACCTCAGATATTTTCTGTCTAAATAATTCCGAGACAGTTTAGTTTGTTTGCCCAGCTGTGAGCTATAAAATTAGACAACACAGACTTCATACTATACAGCTTGTTTGCTGGATATTTCAATGACACTGTCTACAAGACATAATTTTAACAACTCAATGTGACAACTTTCAGCCAAGACTACTCCTCGTATGGTGCCAAGACCAGGACTGGACTAGGGCAAGAAGAGTAGCAAGCACTGTGATTTAAACCAACAGCTAAATATCCCCTTCCAAGCTTATGTAATTTATGTTTTCTTTTACAACCAACTAATATTTGGCTATACGACACACCCTATTCAAGAATCAGGATAGTGTGAATTCATTGCTCATATATGCATATTCATGGTTTACCATCCACTGCATGTGGTCACACACCTGACACCCCTCACCAACAATCCACTATGAATTTTGCCAATATTATCACTCGTCTTCATACCATTCTAATAGCAATGAATGATCTGAATAACCACACTAGCACTGAACACAACATCGCCCAGAAAAATGGTTCATCTTGATACTTACCACACAATATTTTTTCCCACAATTCAGTAGCAGAACTCAAGACCACATATAATATTCAACACCTCTAATCCTCTTAATTTTCACACAGCGGGTGCATGCATACAAACGTAACAAAATTAGTAGTACACAACTAAAGGTTAGTAAGTATAAACTTTTTCTAAACAGTCCTTCACCACTGGTACTACACTACAGAGTACATTGTTATTGTCAGTACACACAACTACTGCAAAGCACACATGTATAACAACTGATACCTCTCTGTCTCTTTCCTTAACAAGACTTTTCTGGGTACAAAGATCATCTTGGACTCTTAGTAGTTCTTTTTCACTCTCTTTTTGAGCAACAGAGATGTTAAACACCTCATCGTCTCTCTCATGCAAGTCACTTTCGTCAAACGCAGCATCCTAAAAATCATGCCAGTGAAGAAAACGTTACTTCAAAATATGGCAGTGAACTTTGTGATATCTATTCAACCAGAAACCCCTTGGGTTGGAGATTCAGCATTTGCATTCATTTTCAAAACATTTTCAATGACAATGAAAAGTGATTGCAATCATTCGGCAAACTACAAGCAGTTAATGCCGAATCACAAAGTTATTTCCTTCATAATGTGAAACATATTTCCAGTCCATCAATCAACTGTGGATGAGTGACGAGCCTGTGGTTTTACAAATGAGATTTAGTTCTACGGAGTAATCTGAAGAAAATAATTTTCATTCAAAGTGTTCACATCCATGATGCAGCCTACTGTGGATTTGACATCAGAACAAAAAGTGTATGTACACTGTATGTGAGAATCATGCAAGCAACACAGCTTATGATCTTGTGTACACATCATATCATGATCTTGCATTCATAAAACAGCTGCTGAAAAGGTGAACTACATTAGCTTGCAGCACTGCCAGATAATTCTTTATTACATTATTCTTTATAATATTATTCCTAACATAACATTAATGAACCCTAAATCAACCCTAGATAGCGACAAGAACTTGCCTTAGAGGTCTGCACTTTCCATATCTATCTATCTATTTATCTATGAAACCCAACTTACCCTTGACAATGTTTGGTCAACTTCATCAAACTTTGCACTCTTATAAATCTGTTGTATAGCCGTCCTTTGTATAACTTTATCGGCTCCTCCTGACTTTTGCAAGGCATTTAAAAGAGCAGGTATGGACACGTCTTTAGCAGCTAATTGTGCGTTTAAAGATTCCACTTGTGATTGAAGGAGCCTTATGGATCGCTGATGTTTGCTGAGGTCTGACTGTGTTGCTTGCAGTTCGTGTCGAAGAGAAATAAATTTAGCTGAAGAGAAGATCATCAAGCAAGTTAAGTTTGAAACAATCTTTGTGCTTATGCAAGAAGGACAGTTAACACTAGACAAAAAATACATAATTTCCGTAGGTTTACTGGAAAAAATAGGTGACCTTGACCATAATGACCAATGGATCTGCTGATTCCAAAGTTCCAAAGCTTAAGTCGGAATTTCTCTTATCAGGTCAGGATTTCGAGTTATACAAATGAGTTTGAAACACTCTTCATTACTCTGAAAATCATGCGGCTATGTATGATATCATGATTAAAACAAGGGGACAATCAGAGAGCGCTAACCTCCGCCATGGCACACTGGAACCATTGCACTGTTAGCTTATTGTTGGCCCAAAGCTTGTCAGCTCCACCAGCTTTTGGCCAATGGCAATGGCAGGTCAGCCCACTGTCAAATAGGCCCATCCTTGGCCAAATGATATGACAGCTTAAAGTCGGGCAAATGTGGGCTCAATGTTAACAGGGTATGTGCCAGGCCCAACGCGGGGCCTATCTGACCCCATATCTTTCCTTAATTCTTCAAACTGAAGGCACAGGGCCCAACACAGCCGCCTTGCTCACGTTGTCCTAGGACCGGCACTGTTAGTCTAATGTTGGCCCAATGTCAATTCGACCTGTTGTTGACCAAAGGCAGATCAGCCCACTGTAAAATAGGCAACTGTTCGCTAAATGAAAAGTCAGGCCAAAGTCAGCCTTACGTCACCCTATTAAAGCTTATATATAGCACAATTTAACCATTTTAGCCAGTTATTACCACTGCAGGAACTATTTGATTATTGGGTTATTAAGATTTACACATTTTTTATTAGTTTGAAATATCCTTTATTATTGTTCCAACTTACGGCAGGCAGCTGCAGGGCAATGGAGAGTTTTGCAAAGTTACCAAATTTTAATTTTTGTCATATTTGTACAACTCAAAATCCTGCAGTGACACAAATTCTGACTTCAGATTTGGCATCAGCACACTCGAATTAGTGAAGATCACCTGTTTTCTTCTCACTTTTTTTATTGTTGACCAGTGCAATGCATTTACCACATTTAGCTCATAGGCACATGTATTATCAAGTCTCGTCAGTTTAAACCTGAAATTGCATCCGTGATGCTACCATTTCCAGAATATGTTAGAAATTTTCCTTGTTTGTACAATGACATGAACACAACTATGAAAGTGGTCGTTCCATGGAATCAAACAATAACTAGCATTGCAATGATCTTCCAGCCAATGAGGCATGCGCAATTCATCAAAAAATGCACACGCTAAACCATGAAGGTGTTGCAGTGATTTTTGAAATGGCAATCTAGATTGTAGCATTTCTTGACAGTTGTGCTAATTAAATGATATGTCCTCAAGTTTCATAGTGTGCATAACATGGTAGAAACCCTCATGATCATCATGAGAAGTCAGTTTATGACATGACATAATAAAAGCACCTATGAGATGAAAGATGGTCTATACATCTATATCCAAGATATATCACATGAATAGTCCTTTTAAGGATTAGAGATGTAGCATTATTAAACATGGACACATCATTTAATTAATTGTGTGAAGAAATGCCACAATCTAGATTGCCATTTAATACATGAAATTATAATATCACCCTGCACTTCCAGCCATATACATGATATATAACACTTGCTCTTGAATCTGGCCAGTATGTAAATACAAATACTTCCCACAAAAAAACAAAGATCATACAAGTAAATATCTCAAAAGAGCATTGTACCTTCATGAACACTGTGTCCAGCCTTTAATTTTGAAGAGGATCCAGACATCAACGAAGATTTCAATGCCTCACTTTCCGCGGAGAGAGCAGCTGCTAAGTCTTCCAGATTTTGTGTTTTTGCATGATTCTGATGTTTGGCATCTGTTAGCTCCTTGACTTGCCTGGCAATTAAAATAATTAAGAAACTCAATATAGCCAATGGGTAAACGTGATATATATATTTTTTTTTTAAGGTGTAAAAGAGGAACTAATTACTGCTTGTAGATGTTGTTGAAGTCTTCCTTTTCATTCTTAAGGTCTTCAATAATACTTTTGTAGCGCTCCAGTCTTTCCTCATACAACTCTTTCTCCTCTCGTAAAGCCTATTCAAACAACAATTTTACTTTGAAAGCAGAAAAGAAAAATACATTTGCAACACACATCTTATTTTCCTAAATGCACAAAACAGCATTACTTTCCTATTAATATTATATTGTTTGACACACTGTCAAAAGGCTCCGTAAGCAATTAAACAGCTGATAACACAAGTTCCATGATGAGACGACTTCTGAGACCATACTAAGTAAGCATTTACCTCACACTTGTGTGCTTTACTAGGCTCAATCAAGGACACTGCCTATAAGGCACCAGGAAATTTGTGCCAACAGTAAAGACCACAAGTTAAGACAGATGAAATAACAAACCAGCAACACACAAAGATTAATATTAGGGTTGTCATCAATATAAATGTTTCAATCGATATCAGTATTCAACTTTCGAAATTGCAATATTAAAAAAGGGCGCAAATTCCGTTTGGTCAAAAAATATTTACATTCCAAAATTTATGATCATTTTGTGGATACTTCATGCAAATTAACCAACATGTTGCAAATTTCCAATCACCTTCAGCCCTTTAGAGATGCTTCCATGGTCCACTTTCAAAATATCAAGACTCATCTCCAACTCTTTCAGTTGTTTACTCAGGTCCTCTCTTTGTTGCCAAAGCAACCATATTATTTCAGTTTCTTGACCTGACCCCAAGTTTAGTTCCCGTTTGATATCTTCCATGATTGTGTTCAGATCTTCCTTTTGCTGTGAGGTCCATGCAATGTGAAGTAAGTAAATAAGTAAATATGAAAATTAAAAAAGTAAAAGAAATACATTCACTTGGAACAGTTGATGCATGATGACGTGTAGTTTTCTACATCAACAGAACAACGCCTTTGTGAACAGTCTGTTTGCCAAACCAATTGCTGAAATTATTTCTGGTTTAAGTGATACCATTGTGTTTACCAGTGAATTTAGTCAACAATATGACAAATTTGAGCAGTTGACCTAAAAAAATTCTAACAAAAATGTTCCTAAGTGGTTTCATGCTTATTATGAGATATGATTCATAAGGGCAGCAGAGCAAAACATAAGACCCAACATCGCTAAATGCAAACGTGTTTACACCAACATGAGAGAAACATGAAACTGAAAATGTTCAATTTCCTTGAGATTCCCACCTTCTTAGATCCAACGCCAGCTCTCAGTTGTTTGTTGTTGACCATATTAGGTTTTGCCATTGACAGGGAGACTTGCAGTTTCTCCACCTGCTCTCTGTATTCCTTCATCTTGGTTTCCATGTTTCTGCGTCTTTCTTTTTCTCTGCTCAGCTGCCTCACCAGTTCCTTCTCAGCAACCTGAAATATCATGCAAACCAAGGTCAATTCTAAAGACAATCTTCTCTCATCAGTATTATTTCTGAATCTATTTTCCTTACAGGTTTAATGATAAAACATATGGCAACCTGACTTATCATGCAAACCAACTCAGAGACACCATATTTTCTTATAGGTACTATTCTTTAAAACATGTATTCCCTATAAGAACTGAAATACTTTATATTTTGCACATTTCCGAGAAATCTTACCACTGCATTCGACAAATAGTTAAAAAAATATACATGTCACTACATGCCGGCATCCCTATGAGAGACTATCCTGATGGTTTTCCAACAGTTTAAGTATTACCTGGAGTCTGGCATTTTCTTTCAGTAGTTTTTCTTCCACATCTGACAATTTTGCTGCCCTGTCCGCTCTTTCATAGTGTAATCTATCTTCAGTAACCTTCAGTCTTTCACTTAAAGATCTGACCTATTTTTACAATAAAAAACAAACAGAAAAGCTTAAAAATACCATCATGTACTAACAAGTGATTAAGGAACACAGGAAAAGAAAATCTAACTATTCATTTACACGATAACATACATAGATATATGCATAAAAATAAATAACACATTTACATATATGATATAATAAAGATATAACCAAAACAGCGTCAATTTCAACTTTACCAGTCTTTCTGCCACACAGCCAGACCCTGTTCCATGCGCCTCCTCTTGCAAAATATTTTTCAGTTCTGTCAGTTTTTTCAGTTCCGATGCCATCTCCTTGCTTTTGTGTATTTCCATTTGGTGGTGTTTCTCTGCTTGAGTTATTAGGTCCCTTGCTTTGGATAGCTCCTCCTAAACAAATTTTTAAATTATAGTAATACTCATTAGTGACAAGGCATAATAGCTGAATTAGGAGTCACTTCATCTCCACGATAACAAACTGAGAAAGACAAAAATGCTGGTAGGTCTACTAGTGAAGGTGCTCGCCTGCTCCCCTGAAGGATTCAGGTGACAATGCATTTGAAAACAAAAACAACAAAAAACACTCAATTCATTACAAGTAATATGTATACATATGTAAGACAGCGGGCAAGTGTCATTACGTGGCTGTTGTTAGCACTAAAAGATGGGATTACAGCAAAAAGTGATCATATGGCCAACAGACAACAAACAATAAAGGATGGCTGTTCAATAGGATTTAACCTTAAGAATAAATAACTATAACACATAAAAAAAAAGGCAACAAACAATAAAGGATGGCTGTTCAATAGGATTTAACCTTAAGAATAAATAACTATAACACATAAAAAAAAAGGCAACAAACAATAAAGGATGGCTGTTCAATAGGATTTAACCTTAAGAATAAATAACTATAACACATAAAAAAAAAAGGCAAGTTTTCTTTTTTTACAGAATTTTTTCCTATTTCTGTTTAGTGCAAATACAAGTCACCATTTATTTTTGTATTGTATGCAGTCTATGGCTGTGAATATGATGTGATATTAGTTGCAATAGTCTCGTAAGAACTTCCTGGGACCAGGAAGAGAGACAGTATAGGGCTGTCACTTCACCAAAATAAATGGTGGTTAAGGTTTAATAACATTAACAAGTTAAGATTGATCATAAGTGAGTAAAAGTAAAACAAAATCACCAATTTTTTGTGCAGTTTCAATGAGACTTTACATGTACACATAGATATATATTAACATAGTTTACCCACCTTAAGGGCTGCTATTTCCTTTGTGAAACCCTCAACAATCCTGGCCACATCTCCATCAGAAGTATCTGTGATTGATGCCGTTGACCTGGCACTCATCAATTGCAGTTCAAGGGTACTGTTCTGTAAATAATTATTCATAAACATTATCGGTCAAAAATTCAACTGTAAGTAATCAAGCTACCCAAAGCTGAATTATATACAGCACAATTTCAATGAAATAATGCAAGGAATCATTTAAAATTAGGAAACAATTAGTCATATTCAAAACAATTTTTGAAATTAAATTTAGGGCTACAAGGTAAAATTGATTATTCCCCAATTGCAGCCATATCACTTGAAATAGCAGGCGATATGAGCTGGATGATCTGCATTTCATAACACATATCACTATTGCCTTATTTTCTATTTGATTTTAAACATCCTCATGGCTGGAATTAATTGGGGAATAAAAGGAAAGCCATGTGTGGTTTTTCTATATGTTCACTGCAGCATATTACCTGTGATTTCAGTTGGTCTAGCTGGTTTTTCAAATTCATAATTTGTTGCTGAGCCAGTTTATCTGCTGAAGAAGATTTTTCTGAATTATTGAAGTCCTTTCCATCTTGTCCAAAATGAAGAATCTGCTCTTCCATGAATGTGATTCGACCTAAATAAGCAAACATCAGCAAGGAATATAGACTTCATATGGTATTTTCTGTTACCCATAAAAATAGATTTTTCAAATGGAAACAAGCTGTGCTGCAGCAAAACCCTCAGCGAATGCCCACGTAACAGACATCCATCATAAAGATTGTTCAAGAAAATATCTGTGACAAATTTATGTAGTTCAGCATCTGGACTATACGTAGGGCCTATATAGTATTAGTCTTAATAGCCAATGCACATGTTAGAATGGTTGTTACATAACACCTTTGGCATGATAAAACGTGAACTTGGGGTTGATGCCAAACAGCAGGGGATAAAATTGTGTGAATTGAGAAGAGACTTTTGTGTATTGAGCAGAGCAATGGGAATACAACGATTATATCAATACATTTTATGCATGCCATTTGTGAGGAAATGACAAAAACAACTTCATTAAAAAAAAAAAATTTTGGAACTAAATGCATTGATCATGACATCCTGCCCAAATATACTGGGGTATATATATATATCCCTCCTATCCCCCTCTTTTGACGCCCCTGTGTGAGATATGTCGATGTGACTATCAAAGACACCACTCAGCCATATAGAGTAATACTATGAAATTTCATAACGGTAAGTGCATATTACCTGGAGTTCTGCTCCGGAAACAAATGTGATACCCCCCCCCCCCCCCCCTCCACCAGTCTGACAGACACTGGTGATAAGAAAAATCCTCTTTGAACTTCGCTGAGGGTTAAAAATGTACACATTTGAATTAAAAGAAAAGGTTACACACTTTGAGCTCTTTTGTACTTGTTCTGCAGTATGTTGTTTTCATTTAGAAGCCGCGTGTTCTCAATCTGAAGCTTTCGAACCTGGCTTTCAAGCATCTCCTGCAATTTTTGTTTGTTTCAAATTAAATTAAATTTTTTTTTAGTTATCTTTTATAACTTTTGGTTAAAGAATACATAATTTTGCAAGTTATAATTTGCACTCACCTTTTCCAGGGAAAAGGACTTCATGGTGTCCTGACGGAGTCCACCCACGTTCATTTCTAAAATCTGAATGATACAAAAAATGACAGAATCAATGTAATCTTCACCACATGTATAATAGAGTCTTTTCACTGAGCAACCCTGAATTCAGCAAGACGTAAGTCTGTCCTTTCCTCTTATTACTCATTTTGCTTTTTAGACATAGAACATCACAACCCACTGATTCAATAAATATAACTTTCTCATGGAAATGCCAAAAATCAATTGAATGATAAGATGTTAAAAATACATTAAAATGCACTAAAAATACTGCTGCTTGGATGCACTTTGCTTCGGCAATCACAGTCAAGGGCGAAAACATTTTCAGCCAATAGAATTGCAGTATTTTGTTTTAGCCACCTGGTGGAAATACAGAGAAGCTTCCGTGAAATTCCACTATTAGTATGCAAATGTGTTAGTCTTATAATTCTAAATCTACAATTTAAGCAGCAATATAATGTTTGCAAAGAATCCAAAGTTCTACCCCAGCTCAACGCTTCATTTAATGACAAAATAAAATCATATTTTTGTAGTCACCATAAAATGCCGCAAAAATTGTGAAATTTTCATGTGTATAACAATAGGCAACTCCACCTTGCTAATTTTCAACTTTAGTTTTACAATTAGTGGAATACTGAATATCAATCAAAACAGAGATGGAACAGCATCTAAAAATGAATTTTAATAATTTTTAGCGCATTTATTTTATTTACGTGAATTGAAAAGTAAAATCCAACCACTGTCACAGTATTTTGGTATCTTTTTTTAATTCATGTCATCAGTGAGAATAAGTAATTTAGAATGTTGAGTCCCAGGTTTTATCTAAGATGGAGAACAACCCCTTGCTCCTCATCATTAACTTCCAATTGCCACCTCTTGTAAGTTGTCACTCTGAATTGGATAGTTATGAGCCTATATGCTATGATTTACATGTGGTTTGGGGGTTTTCCAGGCTACCAAAGCGGTGAAAATATGAATATTTGCAGCAATTATATTTAAAAGCACTACACTCTATATAGATAATTTCAACAACACATGACACATTATTCAATATTTTGCTCTGACAAAGCTATACAGATGTATTCACTTTTTGAATGTATCAATGAAGTGCATGACCTGTAATATCTCAATCTGGGGGAAAAAACACACATCTATTCACAACCTTCACTGAAATCCGGTTCCCGGTTCCCAGTAATATTTTAGTGTTTCTTTATATCACGCAAACTTGAACTGATCCAAGTTTAATTTATGAAGAAATCGCCCCCTGTTCATATAGCAATGAAAATATCTACAGAGGATACACCTTCATTTATATAAGCATAAGGCTTCAATACACCTTCAAATAAGATCATGACATTTTATATTCACGGTTGAAATATCCCCAAAATAATGACTTGCATAATAATAATTCTGTACATTGCGGTGTATCTATGAAAAATGCTTGAAAAGTTGAGTGATTTGATATAACAGCATGTAGGCCTACCTTTTATTCTTCATTCCATTAAATCCCTTGAAGAGCAACATGCATGCAAACACAAGTCTGAAGTATAAATTTAACATCATGAATATATATATAGTGTATCTTTTAAAAAAGACATATATATATATATATGTGTACACGTATATATGTTCTCTTGAAACTTATTTAGGGCAAGGCTCTCCCTCATGAATGAAGTATATAGGTTAAGCCCTTAAATTTAGTCCTATTAAAGAGTAGGCCTATTATATGATAAAAGCTTATTTTACACTTGTAAACACACACATGTGACATGTACATGAAGCGTTTGATAAAAAAAAAAAGAAGATTAGAATATATTTTAATATCTGATTATTAGTATATACCTTGAAATTCGCCACGATAATCGAAAAACACTTTTAGACTGCCGCAGTGTTGGAACACTGTAAATGATCTATACAATTACCAAATCAGACCTTGCACTGTGTATAAACATGTTTTTGGGGGCAAATTGGGGCTGACGAATCTCGATGTCGTGGCGAATTTTAATTTAACGCCGAGTGACATATATATATATATATACTATAGCCTATAGGCTATAGCTATATAGATTTCTATATAGCAGTGTATAGGCTACGTGCGTGTCATGATGCTTTTTTTTACATCGGCTCAAACACACTGAGTTTCTTACCTTTATTCGTTTTGAAATGCTTTCTGACGTCGCAACTCGGCCAGGTGAGCTTACTTGTTTACACAGGTAACAAAAAGGTCAAGGCCACACGAACCAGGGTGAGTGTTGAGTGTATAATGCGGGCAAGGCGGACCATGCGGACCACGCTAAAACCAACATAGCGCCCATCGTCCGTTTGTTTGTTTAGACTAGTACAACACACCCCTATTTCGCCATTGATTGAAAAAATGCGGACCATGACAATGCAGATCAAAAGAAGTATTTCTTCTAAGGTAGACTGTTGCTGTGATTATGTGGCCAGTTAGGGAGTGTAATTGCACTAGATTCGTAATCCATGTGAAAAGCAATCCATCTTATAGTTTGCCCCACAAAATAGCAATCAACAAAATGATTTGGGTATAATGCGGACTAAATTTTTTTTTTTTTTAGAATTTCTAATAATATTTTAATGGAGAAGAAATTGAACCTGTACTTTCTCATACCTGTTCTGCACTTTCCATTACTGACATAAACTTGGTCTGCATTTTCTTGTACCTGGTCTGCATTTTGTCATACCTGGTCTACATTTCTAAACCTGGTCTGCACTATCTAATACTAACATAAAACTTTTTCTGCACTTTCTCAAATCTGGTCTGCACTTTGTCAGACCTGGTCTGCATTTTATCAGATCTGGTCTGCATTTTCTATAACTTTCTATTGCTAACATCAAACTTAGTCTGTATTCTCAAAAATCTTGTCTCAGACCTGGTCTACATTTCCTAAACTTGGTCTGCAGTTTCTAAACTTGGTCTGCACTTTCCAGATCTGGTCGGCATTTTCCTAAACTTGGGTTTTCTAATAAATTAACTTGGTCTGCATTTTCTCAGACCTGGTCTGCACTTTCTAATACTAACATAAAACCTGGTCTGCACTTTCCAGATCTGGTCTGCACTTTCAGAGATCTGGTCTGCACTTGGTCTGCATTAATCTACAACTTGGTCTGCATTATTTATTTATAATGGCATTATCTTTAAGATTGGTCTGCAGAAATAATTAATTGTATTATATACTAACGTACCCTTGGAGAGAAGCCAATCAGGATTGAGGAAAATGCCCAATCAGAAGGTGAAAATGTTCAAGCTTCTGGCCAATCATATGGCAGCTTTTTCTGTCCTTTTATTTTGTAATTTGTTCTTCTTTAATGTACTCTTTCCTTTATTCTTTATATTGTTTTATTTTTATCATTCTAAATTAAGCTGCTGATTGCTAAATTTTCTTTTGGTCTGCATGATCTGCATGGTCCGCATTCTTCAATATACGGCCGAAAAAGGGGTGTGTTGTATTTGTCTAAACTAACAAATGCTTGTTTGTTTAAGCGCTGGTCCGCATGGTCCGCGTGGTCCGCATTATACACTCACACCACGAACCACGCGTCTGCACGCAACTCCCCGAACTGACGCACTAGGCTCCGTTTTGCGCACACGCAACATGTACCTTTTTCCTTAAGGACCATATTTGTACACCACAAATGACGTCACAAGCAGAAAGTGGTAGTTACTGCTCTTAGCTTGATCAAAGAAAAATTAAACTTTTCTACGTTTACTTTCATAATGAAATGTGATGGATGTCATGATCATGCATGCAGAGACATTCCTCTGTTTACAATTAAATTATTTACATGTAGGTATATTTCATAGGTCCTATTTCAAAGACTGCAACAGGTAGATTTACGGGGTTTATAAGATAACAATGCCATGGGTGCTAAAATCGACAGCGTGAGTCCAGGGAAAAAGTGACACTGAAGGCTGTGAAGCTCTTAAATAGCCTATTATAAAACTTAAGTGACAGGCGACAGTTTTGATATAAGAACTTTATTATTTACTAAAAAGTGCCATGATAATTTAGAATTTTTCTTAAAGGATGTGCAAATGATTTATCAACTTGTGGCACTCACTCCAGACTTCTGAAGCTTTATTTCACAAATAACAGCCCGGATTGGGCTGCCATGCTTGCTGCTTCAGTCTTTCTGGCTCTCTCTGAGCTTGACCAAATTAAGCTATATTGAACTTAATCACCTGACCTGTGAGGCTCCCTATGGGTGCCTGCCTATTTAGAGACTTGGGAGGCTCCAAACAGGTTGCTCATGGTCAACAAGACTCACCAGTGCCACACATTCCCCTTGTTGGAGAACGTTGTTCTCAACAATAGTAAAACATATAGTTTCCGATAGTCTACACAGAATCTCAGCGAAAGATCTTTCTTCCGCAATAACACAATTGGTGAGGCATACGGTGATGCTGAAACCTCGATCACACCTGCCTCCAACATTTGACGAAGATGCTGTCGCACTTCTTCCAACATCGGGGGGGGGGGGGGGAGGGGGACGTCGGTATTGCTGCCAAAATGGTCGTGCACCTTCGATGAGCTCAATTGTGTGGTTGTGCCCTTTAGCATGGCCCAAGTCAAAGTCGTGTGTTGAGATGGCTGCTTTGTTTCACGCAAGCATCTGGCGGACAAGGTGTTGTTTGTCATCCGCAAGATGTTGCAAGTCGAACAAGCCTGACACTGAAGTTGTGGCAGAAGAATTAGCTGTTGCACTGCTTGTACAACGCTGACAACTTCTGCTTTGGCTAGAACTGTGTTGACAGGTATAGTCACGTCTGCCTGACTTAATTGACTACCTGCAACGGCACCTTCAGTCCTTGATCTACTTGATCAAGGAGCGTAGGGGTGACAATCAGTCCACCCGGCAGTGTCACGCCATCACTTGTCACTAATAGTGAATTCTGCAAAGAAAGAGTAGACATATCAGAACCAATAGTACAGGATACAAACTTAGTTGATTGAGGAGCCAAGGTACTGGCTGCATCGCAACTAACTGGCCAACTACTCAATTGACTCTCATATTTGAACATTTAAATGCTAATTTCCATGCCCTATTTGAACATTTAAATGCTAATTTCCATGCCCTAGGCGCACGGCACTTAGATAAATCACCAACACCAAACTTACCGACTAAGTTTTCCTTACACAATTCCAGGAAATGTTTCAGCACGTTCGTGCCCAGCAGTATCAGAACATCTTGATTGAAGGTGGTGTCTTCCACAACCAAGAAAAGAACCTGAATAGCTTTGCGAGAACCAAGTACGCCCTTCGGAAGTCGAACCATGGCTTATCAATTCGCCAGGATCACGTAACTCGGTGTGGCGCTGCAATTGTTGCGTAAAGAAAGTCTCGCTGACTGTACTGACTTGCGAACCAGTATCAATTAAACATTGCATTTACGACCAAAAACGTCGAGAACAGATTCGCATCTGGGTACAACAAGTTCTCTGCGCAATGAATTGGGTCTTTCAGCTGAATCAACATGCGCCTGCCCCAGTGCACATGTTGAAACTAATTTAAAGGACAAGCACTTCGCATGTGCCCTTCCTTGCCACACTTATAGCAAGTGATGGCTGGCGCAGGTGAGGCCAAACTTTAGATGGCTGTTGTGAGCTTGTCGACTCTCTATCCGGTCGACCTCTTCCTCGGCTCCTGTGAAAATACCCGATATTGCTATGGCTATGACCACGACTGCCCCTGCCTCTAGACGGTGTGGGTGTTTGTCCCTTAGGGGGCAGCCGAGTAAATCAAATATCATCCAATTTACTCTGGATGTCATTTGGTTTACTTTTTCTGGGCAACCGACTGTGCAGCCACAGTCTTGGTGGACTTAAAGTTGTGTGACTTTGGCTTATCGGAAGCATTGGATGGTTTGGAGGACCCTGATTCAAGCTCTATTGCGCGTGCCACTACCAACAGGTCATCATAGTTGCATTCCGCATCAAATTTGTGCCGGAGGGCATTACGGTGTATATCAGACTTTAAGCCTCTCCAAAATCGCTCACCTAACATCGCCTGTCTCTGATCCCTATCCAGATGAGACAGTTGAGGGCTTGCTAACCAACTCTCCAGTCGGCAACCCCAAGCATTAGCAGACTCATCTGCTTTCTGCTTGGCCGAAACAAAGGTTGACAACATTGCTTCGGCTATGGCCATGGATGCAAAACGTTAATCAAAAGCAGTCAAAACCGCATCCACGGTAAATTCATCACCCAAAGTTTGTAGGATGTTGGCTGCCACTCCCTTACAGGAATGTAAAATTAACATCCGGATCATAGTCTCCGGGTAGCCCGCTTTCTGCAATTGCCTAACATCAAAAGCATATCGCCGGTAAGGATAGTTGCCATCCTCCCTACCATCAAAGCTGCTAAGTTTCGGAACAGAACTCATCATCATACCAGTTCCATCTGCTTGATACATATCATCAATCACAGATGAAGTGTATATGACATTGCGGAAATTTGCTCCAGGCGCAGATGCTGAGGCACCTATAGTGGCTGCCAGGCCATCCATATCACTCTTAAGTTTATGCACCCCATACCTGAGATCCTCTTTTTCTAATTTGTGTTTGATTTCTGAGTCTGAGGCTCGTCTTGCCTCTTTCTGGTGAACTCTTAGCTATGGTCTTCCAGTATGAACTACTTGCAGTTCAGGACACTTATTACAGAATTTTCAGAGCTCCAGCTCTATTTCATCTCAATTTGGAGACTGTAAGTCAACTTTATTAATCGAAATCGAAATTTAGAGATTGGAGGCCAGGTATGTAATCACCTAAGTTTCTGGTACAGTGACACCTGAGCTCATGAACTGTTGACATTTTATTTGAATTTTACTTTGACAGTTTATTTGATGTGTTAAGTTATTGATAACATTTCAATTGATTAATTGACATTTTTATTTATTTCTTGGCAATTTTGGAGTTTTTTGTTAAATTGGAAGATCCACCTGTTTAAATTGCTGATTGTCTAGAGACTAGACCAGACTAGATACTTTGCACTAGCACTGAGTTTGACAATTGTTGACCTTTTTGTTTAAGCGATCCAAACGCCTTAAGCAGGTCACAACCCTTAACAGATTAAGTCATTAATTCTTTGTTTTGATCTAGTGCAGTGCTCTCCCAAAGCCAAATTAGCTTTGACTAATAGATTAAAGTCTAGATTGGTTTGATATCACTCAGCTGATCAGTTCAATTTGGTATTTTGTTGACATTTCACTGTTGATGCAAATTGTTATTGTTGAATTGATTTAGTGTTGATGTTTTGGTGTTCTAGTTACTTGCGTAACGTTTGCAAGGCATTCATAATTATTTTATGATTTTTTGATTTCTACATTGATGTTTATTTCATAATTGCCAATACTATATTGCATTTAAGAGACTTTTGCACAATTGCTTAGTTTTCATATGCCAATGATTGCAAATTTGAGTTAATTGTTTTAAGACAATTGGGATTAAGTGTTTCAAAAAGTACGGATTTCACTCTACTTGGATTGTGCTGCTCCAACAATTTAATTTATTAATAATCAATCTGATCAAAATTATAGATTCAATTGTGCCACACATAAAAAAAAAAATATATATATATATTAAGAATTTCCAAAAGCCTGTGATACCAGAACTTGTTGTGTTAGTTAGACTTGTGTACTGGTACTTGACTATCACACTGGTGCTTGCTATCACACTGGACTATCATACTGGTACTTGACTATCACACTTGACCTTGACTTTCCTACTTTTATTACTTTGATAATCTCTGACTTAGTTCATCTGTCGTTGCTCGTTTAGTGATTTGGCAGTTGACTTGTTGGTACATATTCCCAGTTTATATTTTGATACTTGTACTTGTTAGCAAGCTACATGATGGCGGAGTCTAAAGGTGCTCAAGTTGCCATACCCAAGAAAATGGCATTATTCGCAAATGCTGATGAAGAACTTAAATACATAGATGAAGACTGATGACATATGCAAAGACCCTTAACAGAGTTCGAAATCTGTGCAGTTACTGCAACTGATAGGGAACACCTGCATCTAAAACCAGTGTAATTTGTATCAGAACATACAAGAACTCATTGACAGGACATTGATCAGGAAGTGATAGACCACATCCTGAGGTGTTCAGTGGAGTGAGTAATTAATAAGCTGAGCCTAGTCAGAATCAGATTTTAAGCAAGAACAATTGAATTAATATTGTATAGTGCATGAACTATATATTTACACTAATTCTGAATCGAAGCAGCAACCCCAGACTGGTATTAGAAGAACTACATTAACATGACAGTATCACTTTAATTTATACGTCTTTATTACGTCAATAAATTATGTCTAGAATATGAAATTTTTGTGACGTCTTGTCTTATCAACGTAATCGTGTGGTCTTTAACATACCAATACTCTAACCATGAAGTTTCCTACAACTTGCAAGTTAACATTTTTAGCAATTAATATATAATGACTAAATTCACATTTAGTGTTACTTCACATAGTTAATTTAGGATAGAAAAATACAACGTGATCTACTTGTCAGAATATATATCAATGTATAGCAAATTTATCAACTTCTCTAACCAAGCTGAAGTTTATCAATTAGGGTTAATGAGCTTATAATATCACCCTGACCCCAATTAATGCACCCTATATTATAGCCCTTTTTCTAACACTGTGAAAATATGTTGCACATGCTAATTCATATATGAATTGGTTGGTGTTAAGTCTAGTTTCTGAATATAAATTCATTTCAGGGACCTATGGAACTATGGATGCAACTCGGCTGAAGAATTGATATACATGAATAAAAATATATATTTCTTTTAAAACTCAATTAATTGCAGCAATCCCATGTATATATTTACAACATATGAGCATGCATGCATCCAATACATGTCAAGTATGCTATTTCACACAAAATAATAAAGTTTTTTCATAATTTTAAACTTGCGCGTGTTCTCTGTACATTAAATATGTCCAAAGATTGTAAGCAAAGTTTGTCTTAAAGGCGTTGTTAGACGTATTTTAGAAGTCAGACATTGGTTAACTAAATACATCTGAAAGACTTCATCTGATGACGTATTTTAGACGTAGATACTGGTCAACTAAATATGTCTAAAAGACGTCGTCAGATGACGTCTTTTAGACGTCTCATATAAGAAGTCATTAAAGTTAGAATGAGACCAGTATGGGCTGGTCATGAGACGTCTTGCGGAGACGTCAAAATGATGTCAATGAGACCACTTTTGCCCACTGCATGTGTTATTAATATTAAAGTAAAAATTTATGATGTTAATTAACATCTTTACATCTGAGTGTAGTGATAAACATCTTTTTGGCTTTTAATCTGTTTTCTAAAGTCAAGACATGTTACTGATTTATCATAGCATCGGCCACGGCGTCAACCCCAATCTATTTAGAGTAGAGCGTGTCGTCAGCTGTGTGGACATAAGTTGATTTTTGCCTTCATAATAAACTTTTTGAACAGCTATAATTCACATATCAACAGAGTAATTGGAAAAGCATTTCAATTAAGTGCTAAATTAGAAAAATGTATATACATTTATATATATCCAATCACATTAAAGCTTTTTCATTAGCGAATGATTCTTCAGAAGACCGGACCCTCAGCGCACGCGAACCTGGCGGAAGTTGTTGGAATTAGCAGATTAGTGGTATTCTCCCTGGAAACCTCACAGTCAAAACCAAATCTGACCATAATAGGCCACGGTCACTTTTTTCGATAATTCCAGTACGTGACATGTAAAATATATGAAAATAACAGTAGTGAGAAAATTCATTGTAAGCTGACCAGCATCATACCATTGAACTAGAATACGTAAGATGTATTTCCTTTAAAGGCTTAATTCCGTCATAATTGTAAAAAAATCTTATTTCAATCTCCTTGTATTATGTATGTTTTTGGCTTCTATTGTTCTAAAACATGCATGCAAATGTAAATGAACAACTTTAATATGCAATGAATTATTTGGTTTGTACACCATATTTTACTTCTTTTATGCCCAAGATAATATATAGCCTTTGGCAGAGGCACGATAACAAACGCAGGGCGTGGGTAAGCTTTCATGGGGGTCAATAGGTTAATGTCGCCTGACTATTGTAGTCATAACTGATGTATATTGTTGTGTATAATGTTCTATAGTTGCAAGAATTAACAGTTCTAGGGCAAAACCATAGCTTTTTCTTTCCTTCAGGCTACCACAGACCATGACCTTTGGCCAAGTGTGGCTATACCTTAACATTATCTGACTTTTAGATCTTAATTAAGGTTGCCTACATAAACCCTAAGTAAAATAACTTTAAGGGTTTGGATCGAAATTTAAATACAAATTATACAACCATATGAGATATATAAAATCTCAATATAATTTGTAGTGTAGTATAGATTGGATACAAATATAGACAGCAGTCACAGGATATAAAGGAGCTCCCTGTCGGAGTCCCTGTTAGGCTGAACAATCTGCCTAATTAAAACCGCTATGACTAAATCAAATCACTATCTCATTATGACGTTTTCTTGATTAAAAATACACGGACCTTGGAAGCAGATTTATTACGATTTACCATCGCTATGGTGAATCATATTGTTTTGTTAAAATTATTATTATTATTCTTTGCCAAACTTTTTTGATCCTACAGGGTAAAACTTGGTAGATAGGTGCACATACTTTAGTAGTACTACAATTCTGTGGAACCGAAATGACCTTGACCTATTTCTCAAGGTCACAGGTCATTTTAATGATATGTTTCCAAAACTTTGTATTAAAATATCACAAAACGGGCAGAAGTACAGTTTGATGCTTAGTCATGCAAGGAAGGGGAGGATCCATACATCCCCCTAAAAATTGATTGACGTGCTGAATCTCAAGAACTGCATATTGTGGGAAACAGACGAGCACAGATTTATTATGTTGTTATGACTGATCCAGTGCAGCTGAACTTGTGGTGGAGATCGGGTGAAGGTTTGCCGAGATATGGGGCGTTTTTAATTTTGATATTTACCCCAAAAACTTTAAAGCTTTATAACTTTTGACTGGGTGGCCTAAATTGGACCATCTTTGGAAAATATATAGCACTTGGACAGGTTAACGTAAGAAATCTGTATGAATGACCTCGGGTCAATGGTAAAGGTCACAGGTGACCTAAAAATTACAAATTTAAAACGGCCGTATCTCCCTTAATTTTGAGCATTGAGTTTCGAGCAAAGTGTCATGATATGATGTAACATAGTGTTTTTAGGGCATTATAGGATATTTGACCCTGATACGAGTAAAGGTCAAAATTCAAGGTCAAATGTGAAAAACTAGCAATTTTGACAATTTGTAAAATATCCAGTGTCCTACTAGTTAGACTCCATATATATATATATAAGTGCTGTAGCTCAGCAGCATCAATTCAAATACAGAATGAACACAAGAATAACAAAGTCATGAATTGTGTCAGACTGGTCAGATTAGCAAAATCCAAGATGCCTCTCTTCCCATACGTTTAATTATTTAAACCTTGGAGAGTTTTTTAGCTCCTCCCTGAATTCAATCAACACTACCATTGGTCAATGGATCTGGGCCAATTGCAGTACATACATTTTAATAAAATTTCTACTTTCCACAACTCCCCTAGTTGCTTTTTGCTCACAGAGGTCACATTGCTTAGCTTGAAAATGTGAAAGTGGCAGGCCAGTATCAATCAGTGTGGTTAAAGATGAGTCCACGCGCACAGGGTTGATGCATTGAATCAAAAAATGGCCCGGCCCTACATACCAACGTCTCCTCTCCCAGACAGGTCTCTGGTTGAAAATTTGGCCTGTGGAGGTGTTCACGCTATAACTGTTGCCTACTTTAATTTGGACTGTAATATTAGAGCATTTAACTGGGACAGGGAAACTTTGGATAGAATACAACAAATAGCTTGCCTTATCAACCGTGGGCACATTGAAGCGAAATATCATCTGGCGTCGGGTGATCATGATGGCCTCTATTCTCAGATGTTTGTAGTACCAAGTCTCCTCACTGATCGTCTAATAGCCGGCTTGAGCGATGGCGCTGAGGATGTCTGTGAGTATGTTGGAATGTATTATGTCCTTCGTCATGTCACCCCTCTTCATAGGGGTACTAACACTCCTCAATCGCCTGTTGTATTTCCAGGCGAATCTCTTATGTGCTGAGGCCCCAGCCGACCGAAGTCAATCCCCTGGCTAGGTTGAGGTACTGCTCCAACTGCTTGACATGGTCTCCGAGTTGACTTACCATGATGGTGACATTCCTTATGTACAGCCGATTTTGGTTAATCGACATCATTTGGGCCGTCAGGTGAAGCGTATCTTGCATTTTCACATGCATGTAATCACCGTAAGTGTCCAAGTAAGCCACTTAAGTTTCTACATAAGGTCTACATAAGGGGCGTAAGTTCCGGCATAAGAACCACGGAATAACGACGATAAAAATTTCACGTGACATGGCCCTGGACTATATAAACGCCGCCTAGTCTTCGCCTAGTCTTCGCCAGACTTTTAAAGTCAACATGGGACCGAAAAGACAGTGATACACAAGATCATCCGTGACCTGGACCTTCAGCCAGAGGTCATCTATAACAGCTGCACACAATTGAGACGACTACACTCATCAGCACCCCAAGAATCTCCTAAAGAAGATGCTGCCTCTTCTGTTGCCCTTGCAAAGTAAATGGACAAGGGTACGGACAAAGATTCGGAGAAAGCTATGGACAAGGATATCGACAAGGAACAAGAAAGGGATGCAAGCGACATGCCAGTCAAACATAAAAGGAAAAAGAAGTCCCTTGCTGCTGATGACACTGGTGCTGCTTCTTCTGGCCAACCCTCCCACGCTGGACAAGAAGAAGTCTTCTGTGCAAGTTATTACTCCTCCTGATGCTGCTGATGTTGCTGATGGGAAGATGAGAAAAAAGACTGACAAGCTTTGCCTCCCAGCTGTAGATGAACAGAAGATTGCAGAATGGTACAGGGAGAACCCCATATTCTACAACAGAACTATGAGGGACTATAAGGACCAGCAAAAGAAGAATAGGATGATGGAAGAGATTGCTGAGACTCTGTCAGTCCCCTGCACTGGCCAGCAACTGAAGACTTGGTTGGAGTCCATGCGTACCTGCATGGGCAAGTTGATGAAGTTGGGTCCTTCAGGAACTGCAGCGCATCCTACAGAGAAGGAGAAGTGGGTCTGCGCTAATTTCGGTTTCCTGGATGAACACATCAAGAGGGTACCTACTCGCCAGGCCATCAACCTGAAGAAAAAAATTGAGAACACCAGAAGAGGCATGCCTGACATATCATATTCCAGTGCCAGTCAAGTTGATTCTGAACTGGAGGAGTTTGAAGTAGACGATCGGGACTCAGACCAAGAAGTTCAAGAAAGTCAAGTCTTAAGATAAGATAACATAAGATAAAACTTTATTTATAGTCGGTGTAAAACAAACAATAGAACATAAGCTATAAAGCTGTTAGCCGACTGATAAAATAACATAACAAAATGAAAATATATATACATATATTTTTTTACATGTTCTTTCTAGCAGTTAGTTGTATGGGCTATTATAATCATTGCAAAATAATCGTATTGCTCTTTTGTTTAGTTTCTCAAGTTTCTTGTTTTGTCCTATTGTGAAAGTATCATACACAAGTGTGCAATAGACAAAATTGGATGAGATAAATGATTTGTATATTCTGAGTTTACTTGTGTAGTCAATGTGTTTGCATAATCTTTGGAGTGCATTAATTTGTTTTGCTGCTTTTCTGCTAATTATTGATACATGGCAGTCAAAATTCAATTTGTTATCAATTTTGATACCTAACAGCTTAACAACAGACTCAGATTGTATTATATGATTGTCAATCTCAAAATCTATGGAAACATTTCCCTTACTCAGACATATGGCTTGGAATTTAGATGCATTTGCATTCATCAAGTTATTTTTTAACCATGCAATTGCTCAAACGGAAGCTTCTTCAAGTTTGTCCTTTATGACCATTGGGTTTCTGTGTGCATAGGATAAGGGGTTATCATCAGCATAATTGTAAACACTGCAAGAACTACTTAATTCCAAAAGGAAATCATTTATGTAAATGTTAAATAACAGAGTTCGTAGGGAGGGCCTTTCAAGAAGAAGAAGGCTGTACCTGAACCACACTCATCCCTCATTACTAACCTAGTTGTGACAGCCCGGAAGACAGCAGCCAACATTGATGAGAGGATACAGCAAGTTGGGCACCCTGCTCCTGATTCACAAAATAATTGTGGAATATATTTACAGTGAATGTGTTGTCTGGGATTTCCTGCAGGGTATTGACACTTCCTGCAGGGTATTGACATAATCGACCAGGTAAAGGCATTGCTGCTTGGCATTCTGGGTGGCATAGTTCCCTCTATGTTCTGCTGGTACATCTATAAGTTGTCCACCATCCCTCTAAGGTCCAGGGAGCAAATCATGGGTCTCTGGGACCTCCTGGTCAAGCATGTGGTTGTGGGCTACAGGGTACCTAATCCGCATGAGGTTGTGCAGGCAACAGCAGGCTAGGACTATCGCTTCCACCTTCTTCGTTTTCTGGGGCATGGTCATCAGTAAACAGCGGAACCTTGCTGTCAAAACTCCAAAAGCTATTCTCCACAACTCTTCTTGCTCGTGATAGCCTGTAGTTGTAGATTCTCTGCTGTCTTGTCATGTTCCTCGGGGGCAAAGGTTTCATGAGCCAACTTCTCAAGGGGAAGGCATCATCTCCAACACTGAAGTAGGGTATAGCTTCTAAAGATTCCCTCAAGGAGGTTTCAGCAAAAACTCCGCCATCAGAGCCAGATCCATTTGCTCCACAATCCACATAGATGAACTTGTAGTCAGCATCCACAAGAGCCATGAGTACAATGGAGTGGAATCCCTTGTAGTTGTAGTACACTGAGCCACCTTTGGGATGGCTCCGATGCAGTTAGGGAAGTTCCATCTTGAAGCAAACAGATAAGCAACTTGTTCTCACTCGTCAGGAGTTGTAGGATAGGAGATGACATCTTCAGCATATTCTGCAATGATGGCTTCACAGACTTCTGGGATGATGCTGCTTATCGTACATGAGGGACTTGTAGCTGTTACCAGTGGCCAAATAGTGCAGAGTGATGGCTAGCTTCAGACCTGGCTCCAAAGCTTTTCTCCAGAAAGTGTCTGTCTTCTCTATCCTAGGAGAACTTTAGCAAGGAGCTCCTGAAACATTGCAGGCTCCATTCTGAGGAAGTTCTTGTGATGCATTGGATCCTCTTCCCTCAATTCAGTCAGCAAGCGTTCATATTGCCCAATTTTCAGTCGTCTCAGCAGCCATGGCCGGACCCAAAATCTTTTCTTTGCAATTTTCCTCCTCTTCCTTGCTAGTAACATTTGTCTTCTTCTTTCTTATCTGTGAAGGCTTTCATTTTGCACAGCTTCCAATACAATAGCTAGTTGAAGATTCAACTCCATGCTGGCCTGAGCTAGTTGTATCCCTTCTGGATGTTCTGACATGTTCACGATTCTGTCATTGTCGTCGGGTCTTACATCGTATATGTCGTTCGTCCATGGTTTTTCCGTCTCTCTTTTGGCGTAAAGTCCACGTACATGACATGTGATACGACGGAAATGCCTTACTCTTACGTGGCATACGCCAAAGCTTACGTAGGAAGCCATTTTAGGACATGAAAAAAATATATATATTGTATAAACGATCTAGTAAATTACAGAAAAGGATCTAGTAAATTGTATGAACGATATAGTTAATTGTATATACGAAAAACTAAATTGTATATTCGAAATAAAAAATTGTATATTCGAAATACTAAATTGTATAAACGGGATACTAAATAGTTAAAACGCCTTACTAACGAATTACTTAATCATATAAATAAATTACTAAAATCGTTTAAACAAATTATTATATTGTTAAACGGATTACCAAACCAGCCATATCTTCGTTAAAAGAAAGACTCGTCCTAGACAGGGCAATCCAATAATCTAAGTAATAAAATTCTAGGTACAGTATAACATAACTTTGTTTCACAATGTGACATCCAAATTACCCTTGTCCGTATACCCAGCTCTCCCTATCAGGCCCCAGTCTTCCCTTCCCTTTGACCCTTCGAGCCATATTGGAATCTATTTGGCCCTGATATTATAAGTTATAACCAGTCAGTGTCTATATGCTAAGGCAAGTAAAAGACCCCACCATGGGGTAAATGTGTAACATGGGTGGACTCCTCCTGCCTCTCATTTCATCAATCAACCCTCGATAGTGGCAAGAACTTGCATTAGAGGGCTGAATTTCTCATATATATCTATCTATCTATCTATCTATCTTTGGTCCCTCCTAGATTGAAGGGAAAATTTATTTCAAAGTCCTCCTTCCTGAGTTTGTCTTATAATTGCAGGCTAAACTAATACAGATTCATATGATTCACTAAATCGTTTGTACAATACACTAAATTGTTTAAACAATTTATTATATTGTTTGTACAATTTGCTATATTCTTTTTACAATTTACTAAACTGTTGTTTGTTTCTGCAATTATTATACTGATTGTACAATTTAGTAAATTGTTTTTACAATTTAGTATTTTATTATTACAATTTAGTATTTCGTTTTAACAATTAACTAATTCGTTCTTAAAATTTACTAACTCACTTTTACAATTTACTAATTTATTTTTACAATTTATTATTTCGTTTTTTCAATTTAGTAATTCTTTTTTTTTTTTCCATTTAGTAATTCGTTTTTTTAATTTATTATTTAGTTTTTTCCATTTAGTATTCTGTTTTTACAATTTACTATTTTGTTTATACAATTTAAGTTTTGTTTTCTTGTCATGTTCTAAAATGGCTTCCGTACTGATGTTATTAAAATAACATATATTAAGAGAAATTTTACCAAATTAGACCAACCCACAAACAAGCCAGTAAATTTTGCTTTAGTTAATTCAGGTTGCAAACTAATATCATATAACTGCTTTAGCGTGAAAATGTTTAAATCAACTTCATAATAATATTTATCTGATGATTCCTGTTAAAATGGAACAAGATTTTTAGTATGATTGAATTTTTACAACATTAATGTTTGAAATAATTAATAAATGTACAGTGCTAAATTTTAGCTGATGTTAAAGGGGAACTAACCCCTTGAGCACTTTACCTCTCAGATATTATCTTGGGTCCATAGAAACACATCCATGCTATGCATAATTTTTATATATGCACTGGTAATGAAATATCCTGCATTTATTAGCTCCGTTTTGTGAACTACGGAGGCCGCCATTTTTGGCTTTCCCGGTGTTTTGCACTGACCGGAAATACGTCACTGTTGTACTATAGATCTCAGCCAAATATTCTGGAGGCTCGGCATTGCAATTCAACTGGTGAGAACAACTGTCAACAACAGTTTTAGATACAGTTAATTGCACTTTCAGAGCAGTTCTTACTGAGTGTCAAGTAATTGCCATTGAACTATTTGAGACAATGCAATTAGAGAGAGAGAGAGAATTTATTTGACTAAATTAAATAAAACAAAAGCAGCAAATTACAAGGAACAACAATAAGCAGTAAATAAATAAAATAAAATAAAAAAGTCAAAATACATATATCTCTTTACCTTTGGTCATCCACTAAGTTCTTATTTTAAAAAACACCGACGTGGATGCCCCCTTAAACTCATATTTTAAAAAATAATGATATTATTTAATAAAAAAATAATTATTAAAATACATTTATTTTGATTGTGACATGAAATATATTTTGTGTATGAATGTACTGGGTGGTACTGGATGGTCTCACAGATTTCAAAGCAGCCAGCAGAATTGACAATATAAAATTATCAGAGAAACAGCTATCAATTATCCTGCTATGTAATACATCTACTGAATGTTTGGATACCTGAGTACTAATTAAATGAATTTTTAGTGCAGTTTACATTGTATTAGATTTCAGCATTGTATGCATACAAGAAAAATGTATTATGTTGCCAAATAAATCGATCTATCATTCGTCCACTGTTTATTAGTGAAGCTTTAAAGAAAATGTGTATTGGACAAAGTTTTGTTGAAAATTAGTTTTTGATATTATATTTTATTTTAAACTGGTAGGCCTATATTAAATGTATCTAGCAATGCAACCAACATACAATTGAAATAATCACAATTTGGTAATCAATATATATTAATCTTGGTAAAGGAGATGATGCCCTTAAAACATCCCCACTAACACTATATATACACTAAATATAGATACTATGAAATATATTTATACTATAAATAATACTGCACACTGCCCCTAAATATTATGTAACATATTTTATTTACAAAGCAAAGCAGTATTCCAATTCTGTTCTCTTGCAAAAATATGGTCAGAAATTTAGTGATACATAATTTTTTCGCCCATGCCTATATACCTATTCTTAGATACAAATTGCTCATTGCAATCAATGCAATAATTATGCTGTATTCCCAAAAAATTGCAATGAACAATGTAACGAATTGTAATCAACAGGATTATGAATTGATTCGTATGGCTGAATGTATATATGGCTAGCTGTGTATTCTTGACTTACTACATAAGTGACGTCACTGTATTGCGTGTCGTGTGCAATAATGGCGGCCGCCCGGCATGTTGGCAGTTGGTGCAAATTGCACTTTTAATTGGCTTGAAATCATATCAAACCAGAAATTAAGACATTTCCTTTCACTGCAATATATTATTTAACATCTAATTGAACTTTTGAAATTAACATACAAACTTCCATTAGTTCTCCTTTAATGCCAATTATTATCAATTATATTTTAATTAATTAATAACATCTAACTATCAAAACTCACAATACAGACCAGCAGACCACCAAATCTGGCATCAACCATATTCAATAGATTGCCAACAAAAACCCTAACTATACATAATTAATTGATTTAATTTTCTGTTTCTCTCTGACCACGAATCCTTTGATAAGCTTTCACCTCCGACTATAAATAAAGTTTTATCTTATCTTATCGTATTGATCAAGGTAATTTTGTTTATCAACTTTTAACACTGCTATGACTGAAAAAAGAAGGGGACATTTATCCCTGTTGTATTTTGCCACCTCGCAAGTACGGCAATGGATATTTTTAATAAAACTTAATTAGTAATGGGGTACTATGTATTTTGACGTTATCTGTGGTATATAATTTTAATGGTATAAATTTATTGTCAATGATAGACATTATCGGCAAAATAATTTCGTGAGTGGCTTCATTATATAAACTAGCTGCTGCCAGTAGGGTACTCCATACAGCGGCAACAACAATAACACAGCAGCAGCAGCAGCAGGCCAGTGCAGCGGATGCTGAGCCGGAGCCACATTATCATGTGGGGTCTGAGACTCGCTGGGAAGGCATCAGTCTATGTTGATGCTGCTAACATACACATTTCTCCAGTGATTAACAACAGCTACCATGGATGAACACATAATATTACATTATGGTCACTACATTTACAATGGCACAATAACACATTAATAACACAACATCAGTGCTTTATCCTGATTGCATGATGTGGAGATGCTGCTGTAGCTGCTGAGGTAGCTGCTGCTGCAGTTGAGAGATCTTCAATATCACATGGGTACATCCTAAATGCTGCTGCAGATTCAACATGGCACGAAGGCAGAGCGCATCCGCAAAATTCGCGTGCCTTCCACACAATATGCACATGATAGTCACTCCAGCAGCTGTAATACTACTATTACTATCTATTTTCTACCTCGAGAGACAGTTTGTTGTGATCCTAAATAAACAGCAAATGCTAGGATGGGAGGAGACAAGGGATCATTACCTCTCAGCAGACAGTAAGTTACTTTCACTTTTTCGTAATGTGACATTTTAGTGTTCAATTATATTGCCATAATCTACTTATTAACGATTTTATTTCAGTGTATAGGTGATTGGGCATATACTCTCACGTTAATCATTTTAATTTTATTACAATTCGCTTATTCTGATATTCAATTCACATCTCAAATCCTTGTTATTCATCCTAAAATATTTCATCACAAATATATTGGCAAATGATTGCTCAATTATTTTCCCATAATCTTCAGTTGAACAATTTTGCTTCAGTAATATGCAGATGGGTAAATGATTATATGTTCGTGATTCAATTTGGTGCTAATTTTGACAAACAATTTCATTACCCAAGCCTTTAATATATTGTGTTTTATCATAAATGGATTGTCAGCTTGTCATCTATTCTTTATGTTGTTTCCAATTAAATTTGCTTTTGTTGTTCATTTGAGGTTCCATAACGTACAATTGGTCCAGGATATATTTGATCTAATTGAATATATTTGATCATTTTTTGGGTGGCAAATTAAAGTGCACCATTTTTGGGCCGAAGTAGCTATTCCAAACCTATTGGGAACTACCCATGAGGTATTTATTATTTATTGTGATCCACCATCCCTAATTATAATAAATTGTGATCCACTATCCACTGTCTCTAATCTAAATATGAACTGACTACTTTGCACACTAGGACACTATCCTTGCAAACACAAGCATATTATGACGATCTTGTCACAATATTGCAGATCCTATTGTAGATCAGCATGAAAGTGTGGACCCTAGAAAAGTGTGCGGCAACATTATTGATATTCCCAAAAACATTATGAATATATGGTTAGAACAATCAGATTATTTTTTTAAGTAATCCTTCCAATATAATATTGTGAGAATATTTTCATATAAAATCACAGCATTGACATGTTTCATCACCACATTAAAGTGTCGACAGTAGAAACATTATTGCATGATACTCATGATATTGATATTATTCTATTGAACAAATACTGTGACTACTTGCATAACATATTGTCACAAAATTGAAGTGTGGACCCTGAACATGCTGAACACTTTAAAGCAATATTTTCTAAATATTCAGAAATTTTTGCTTACAATATTTTATATCATGATTCAGGTTTAATATATGAAATATAACAGCAACATGTCTGGAATAAGGAGAGAAAATCTTTATTTTCAAATGAACATTCGATCAGTATCTGGAAGTGATCAACTTCAACAAAATTGCAATTATTTTTTTTTATACTGAATATATAAGTGGCAATAGTGGGTGAACATTCACAGTGATGTAACTCTCCATGTCATGTCTTGTTGTCAGTCAGGCTCATGATTAGGTTAACTTCTACATCAGTATACACCTCTGAAAATTATATTTAAAATAAACAACTTTAAATTGAAACTCAGCATAAGCTATATATTATTTACATTTACATGACAACCGTGCCATCCATTTATGATGTTGCAAATTCTTTAGGGGCTGACTGGGCAAACAAAAATCACATTTCAAAGGGAATTAATCTTCATATGTTTTCTACAATGACTTATCACTGACAACGCAACAAAAAATAATAGAAATACCAACCTATTTCAAAGATGTTCCTGGATTTTGTTGCTGAGGTGAAATAGAATTTACAGGTTAAACGAGCTTACCTGTAAAAGAAGTTTGACCATAATTCTGTTGATCCGCCTGTTGTCCAGAGGGAGTTAACATGAGATAGTGCATACGTCTAGTCAATATTTAAAAGCAATTTGTCAGAATTTGAGTCCCCCATATAGGGATGGGATTAGTGGGCGTGATAACTCCCTCTGGACTACAGGAGGATCAACAGAATTAAGGTCAAACTTCACTTACAGGTAAGCTCGTTTAACCTGTAAATTCTATTTCACCTCCCTGTAGTCCAGGGAGTTCCCACGAGAATTTTAAAGCTCTCAAATTCCAACTGAATAAATCACAAATGCAGAGTTTAAACATCTACTGAGATTTATTTCCTAATACGGCTACATCATACATAGTATGTTTTTTAACAGGTTTGTTATAAAACTTAGCAAATACACAATCACCAGACCAGCCAGCTGTATCGAGTATCTCTTGTACTGGTGCCCCTCCCCTTAAAGCTGCGGAGGAGCTGGCACTTCAAATAGAGTCTGGTGCATAGCACTTAGTGTCTATTCCTGCAAGTTCCATCACAGTTTTTAGCCAGCGTCATTCTTACTGACTGCCCTGTATGGTTTCTTGTAAGAAATAAACAAAAGACTGGTGTCTTTCCGGAAAGTAGTTGTGCAGCATAAATATTCTTGCAAGTATGTAAAAATGCATAAACTAGTATCATCTAAAAAAGCTTTTAGAACAATAAGAGGGTTGGTATACCCTGGACGGGTCTGTTTCAACAATTCATACACTTTGAAAGTAATTTGACTGTCACTAATTGACATGTTTTTTAATTCCAGCAATGCAACAGTTTGCAAGCGTTGACCTGAGACGAGTAAAATCAAAGTCAGAACTTTTAGTGTTAATTGTTTTATGGTAATATCTCCAGGGGGAGACCACTGGCGAAGCACGTTAAGACTAGTTCCGGGTCCCAGGTATCCTGGTAGCGAGGTTTGGGCGGATCCATGTTGTATACGCCTCTCATATAAATTTTTACCAATTGGTGTTGGCCAAAGAGAATATTGTTTGTTGGTTGCAACACAGACGATAGAGCCGACCTGGCTGTGTTTAGAGCATTGTAGCCTAGTTTACAATCACCCCTGATCTTCTCCAAAAACCCAATGGCTTGGGGTACGTTGTTGTCTAAGGGGTTGATGTTGTTGTTTGCACAGTGCTGATGCCAAGCCGATATATATGTGTCGTATTGTTTGTGGGTGAAGAGCCGTTTGGCTCGCAACATTATCGAAGCGGCCTGGGGTGAAATGCCTTGTTGAACATAGAACCCCGATTATTTTGCATGCCAACAGTTGGAGTTTCCCAGCCATGGGGTGCACTTTGGTGTTGTCGTGGGGTAGTAGCAAGGTGTCAGCTGCGACTCGAATCTCCAGCGGCGGTTCTAGGAGAAGGTGATGGAGTCGAGAAAACCAAGGCTGTGTCGGCCATTGGGGGACTATGATAATAATAATAAATAATAATAAATTTATTTTATAAAGCGTACATCTATAAATACTCTGAACGCTGAACAATAAATAAAATACATGTATGTATGGAATATTGATTAAAAAGCTAAATAAATAACTGCTGTTGCTTGGTCCGCTGTGATTTTCTGAAGCACCCGGCCCACAATGCTGAAGGGAGGAAAGGCATATATTAAGTTAAACTGACTCCAGTCAAGAGTGAAACAGTCAATGGCACAAGCCTCAGGGTCGGGCTGCCAAGCACAGTATGGCTTTACTTTAAAGTTCCGACGCGAAGCGTACAAGTCTATCATAGGTAGGCCGTAAATTTCACAAACTTTTCGGAATAGTCGTTTGTCTACTGTCCATTCTGTCGAGTTGTTGAATATACGGGAGGCACTGTCAGCTTCTACATTAAACTTCCCTGGGCAATGAGTGGCCGACAGCCAGTTTGACCTACTACTAGCCCATAGCCAAATCTGCCAAGCTATATTGTTACAATTTGAGGAATGCGTTGACCCTTGGCGGTTAATACTGATGACAGTTGTGGTGTTGTCACTGTTTATTAAAATGTGGGAATTGTTAATGGATTTGCAGCATGACTGCAGGGAAAGCAGCACTGCTTTGAGTTCCAAGTAATTAATGTCTTGGTTTTTCTCGTGGGGTCCCCAGCGGCCCCCAGTTTTAAAGTCAGTATCTGGCACATGACAGCCCCAACCCAGGAAACTGGCATCTGTAAATATGCTGAAATCTGGGTTGGGAACAGTTATTGGCCGAGAGGCCTTGTCAATGTTGGTTAACCACCATATCAAGTCTTACTTGGTTTCTGCACTAAGAGTGTAAGTTCCTTCATAGTTAAAGCAACTGGTCTCAAGGGCCTTTGCCTTTTCTTTCTCTAGCCTCTTTATGAAGATATTGCTATATCTGTTAGCGGGCAGTGTAGCTGCTAATTTACCCATCAGTATTGCCATATGACGGATTGTGGTAGAGTTCATGTGTAACATTTCTGTCAATAATTCTTGTATATCTTGTGCTTTACCAATGCCCAATGTGACTAGCATGGTTTTAGAATTGAGTGAGAATCCAAGGGCATGGGATGGTTCTATTACACTTTTGTTTAAGCTGAACCCCAGAGATCTTAAAAGTTTTTGGGTACAATCTACTGCCGAAAGTAATTGCTCTGCAGTGTCAGCAATCAATAGCAAATCATCTAGGTAAGCTGTTATTGTGATGTTATAATGCTCCCGCAAGTAAGAAAGGGGACTTTCAGTAGCTTGGTGAATGTGCGAGGAGCAGATGAAATGCCGTTGGCCATGCAAGTGAATCTATAGTGTTCACATTGGAAGGTGAACTGGAGAAATTTGCGATGAGCTTTTGCTACATTTATACTATAGTAAGCGTCAGAAAGGTCAAGGCTTGCCATGAAGCAATTTGGGGTTATCAATTCCAAAGCTGACGATAGAGTTGTCATTTTAAAGTGTAAATATGCCACATGCAAGTTAAGTGGTTTCAAGTTCAGAATAACCCTGTGGGAACCATTTCGTTTCTCTCTGAGAAAGATGTTGGACATAAACCCAGTAGGATCAGGGAGGGTTTTCTCAATGACCTGTTTCGTAACCAGTTCTTGCAACAACTGAGTAGCAGTTTCAATTTATTGGGGTTTAGTTATGAGCTGCTGGGGTCATGTGTGCTGGGCAGGTATGGACAGCAGATCAAGCTTGAATCCTTGCACAATATTTAAGATGGCCTGATCGGAAGTGAGGGCCTGCCATTGTGCCAGACTATGACACAGGGCTCCCGCTTGAATGCTCCCGCATTGTTCATCCGACAGGCTGGAGGGCAGGGTTTACACTTTCTTTTCCAGAGCAGAACTCTAACACACACTTTCGTTTCTAGAGCTGAACTCTAACACTTATGAACTTTCCCTGATGAAATGTTATGCAGTAACACTCTATATGGCCTAGTGGTGCCTTGTGATAGCCACACTGACATATATTGGCTATGTTTAACAAAAATATTATTTATTGAGTGTTTATATAGTGTGTCCTATTTTGATGCAAATATACTTGGATATTAACATCTACATTGTAATATTCAGACGATTTGGTAAATATAAATGAATAGAAATTATGTACTTTCTTTAAATACACAAGAACTGCGTTTATTTTATTGCTTAATAGCCAATACCCTGATGGTTTTTTTTTTACGATGAAATTAGAAATATTGGTGTATATTACTATATTAGTGGTCTTATTTTTCATGTGTGCATGATATTATAATGTCCTAAAAATATCTTATGTCTTACGAAGGTAAACCTGCAGGAACCCTGTATTAACAGCAATCCCTTATGTTCAGAGCCCTCCTGCCAAATGAGCATACAAAGTATTCTCTATTCTTTTCTTGCAATTTAATTGTTCTGTTTTAAAGATTTTATGCACAATAAGGAGTATTAAGTTCACTAAAAATATCAACACAATAACATGTTCCCTTAACTAATCTACAACTAAGATTATCATTATATATTATATGTCCAAAATAGTCATATATGGGCTATGGCAATGATCCTCAGGAATATATATGAAATTCAGCAATAATGTTATGCCACATAAAGATGTTGGGTATAATTTCATACAAAATTAACCTTCAAGGTTTTTATTTACTTGTATTTAAATAAATAAAATCTAAATACAAATAAATACAAAATCTTAAAGGTTTATTTTGGATGGAATGATATTCAACACACCCACTTTAATGCCTTTATATTTTTTGCTTGCTGTTTAAATTTAGCTTGCAACTGAAGGAACTATATATTATTAATTGCCATATTTCCTTCAGTTACTGAATTGTTGGGTTGCTGATTTGCATTAAATCCATGGTATTTAAATTAGTATTTATAACCGAACATTTTACAGGTGTATATGAAGAAAACAATAATTTAAGTATTGGAGTCAAAAGAAAATAATATAGATCATCATGCAACTAATTATTATAAAATCACTAATTATAAACAAAAACTATTGAATGGGTTCAGCATGGCAATACTATGATCAAATATTTAATAATTGCACATGAATTGTACAACATTTATGACTGTCATTGATAAGTATGGAATGCTAAGGAATATGAAGGAAGCAACACAATTTTTTGCATTTTTTCCAGATTTTCCAATATTATCAACAAAAAAAGAATGATGAAACAAATGTCAAAAGGAAGCTTAAAAGTGAAAGTAATATAATCTAGATATATCATTGGCAAAATGTTACGGATCATAGAGTCATTGATATGAGGGTTTGAAAGAGTAACTGTCCAAAGTTTCATATGATCCTTATTAAATAAAATTATCTGCCATAAATAGTCATAAAACCCCAAAAAGGTATCTCTAAACTATTTTAGACATATTCTTACTCAGTTTTGTATGCATGTAGGTGCAGTAGTGTGTGAGTCCTGCTCTGGAAACAGACATTTTTATGTTTTTTTTTTTAATCTATCAAAATGCACAGCCAAGCTATATAGAGTAATTACATAGGAAATGCCCTACATTCTAGGTCAACGGCCTTGCAAGGAAGTCACTGGGGTCATGGGAATGGGTAACCAAAATGATTTAATTATGAAGACTCTGTATTGTGACTGTATTGTAACTCTGTATTGTGACTCTGTATTGTCCATACTGTCTTAGCTTACCACGTTAATGCTTCACTTCCTATAGCTAGTCCAACATTTGCTAGTATTACTTATTTTAATATTCATGTTATATTGTGTGCATTAACACACAGTCAAACACTAGTACTATTTACGAAATTCATCTTCATGTTCTATTGTATTCGGATGATTATTATACCTAGGTCATTCGCAATATAATTCATGTGTATTGTTACCTATTGTCAATGCATGTATCTTATAATTTACATATTAAACATTTTATCCCAGAGTCGCCTGCTGTTCTATTTTCCAAGCAAAATACAATTTTGTAAGGGTAAGTGCATTAATGGAAGAGTTATGCTCCGAAAACAAAATTTAACTAGATTTTTTGCATTTTTTTCTGATTTTTCATTTTTTTGTAATTAGCATGAGGGTGGGTGGGTGATTAGGGCTTTACGTCCTGTATTTCTGCACCAGTTGGGCTAATTAGGACAGGCAGAGACCATGGCAATGAGACGAAGGATGAAACAGCCATCCAACTTAGGCTCGACCGGAAATCGAACCCGGGACCCAGCGGTAGGAAGCCCAGAGCGCTACCTCTGAGCTAGGCCCCCACCTTGTAATTAGCATGAAATGAATATCAAAATTAAGTTTAAAAAGTGAAAATACTATAATTTAGATATGTTATTGATACGATTTCATTCATGTAAGGTACATAGTGTCTTTTTTATGGAGTTTTGAAAAAGTAGAAATTTTCCCTATTTTACCCTAATTTTGAAAATTCTATGGTATTTACTGTTAGGTTTAACAAGCAAAGCTATCATTAAGAAAGAGACGGGTACCAGACTTGTGTGATAGCATATTATAATAGTCAATTATGGATAATGTAAAAAAAAGTTTAGTAGGATAAGGAGAAATTATATGTTGCAATATTACCAAATTGTTTATACTGTATATTGTATCATATGAGCACAACATAAAAGCTCATGATAATATGAGACATGTTGCAGTGGTGTAATACAGTTTCGTTTCGATGTTGGACATATATAGACATACAGTTTCGTTTTATTGATTGATTGACATGTGGGATGACATCATGTAATGTGTTAAAACAGTGTTGGGGGGGGGGGGGGCAGATGGACCCCAGCTCCCTCCCCACCAGAACTCACGCCTCTGTGTGGTAATTAATTGAAACATTACTTCCCGTGTTATCACACCTGAGCCAATTCCATATGACATCTGTTTCAGTGCAATTGACCAGTAGGATGTAGCCTTTAATAAAAACAACATTGTGATAAGTTATAACGTCACAGTGACAATGTGGACAATAGAGTCTTTTCACTGAACAGCCCTGAATTCAGCAAGACATAAGTCTTTCCTCTCCTCTTTTTACTCATTTTGCTTTTCCGACACAGTAGGTAATAACTAACTGATTCCATAAATATAACTTTCTCAGAAAAATAATAAGCACCAACTAGATGATAAAGTGTCAAATATACATTTAAATGCACTACAAATACTGCAGCTAGGATGCACCTTGCTTCAGCCAATCACAGTCAAGGGCGGGAATTTTTTTCAGCCAATAGAATTGCAGTATTCTGTTTTAGCCACCTGGTGGAGAACCTTCCGTGAAAATCCACTATTGTCAGTGACATCACAAAACTGATCATTGTCCAATGGCCCTGAAACTGAGGTAATATGTGCAAATTGATTAGGCGTTAAAGCTTACAGATTACATGACCAGCTGCTAGAGGCAGATGTAATGATGAGATGAGAAGGCTTCGATTCCACACCATGCATGTGTAACACGTTCATGCCATGGTTGGGGTCTTTTCCCTGCCAGCATAGACATCCAAGTACAAGGCTATTTTATTGGTTATTTTGTAGCAATTCAATAGACATAAAGCATTGTCATTTCGCAGTTGTAGTGTGAACGGTAGTATTCGAATTTTCGTATATTTTCCCCTTAGTCACACGGCAGGAGACTTAACATGCCCAGTGTAATAACGTCTATAAAAATAAGTCAGCAAGGACACCAAAACCCGATTTTCTTTTCTAAAAGATCCGAAATAATCACAAATTTACGTATCAAGAGTTATGACATCACAAAGGCAATGACATCTCCCACAATTCATTGCAAATAAAAAGCTATTGATGAATTTGTATTCACATTCTTTGGGAAACAAACTGCAGTTTCTAATTTCCATTGGGTATAAACGGTTATTAAGAAATAAAGGCAATGATGTAATAATTATTTTGATATCTCAATTGGTGGAACACGTACAAATTAAACAACTATCTAATATCAAACATTTGCGATCATAACAGTAGGAACTCTGAGACATGTTAGCAAACTGTGTAAATGAAAAGTTTTACCATCATTGATTCATGTATTATTTATTAAGTCTTTCTTTTCCTTTTTTACTTCAGATTATTCAATTTCCGGTTCCGCTCAACTCAACATTAGTTCCTGTCAAGACTGCCGCCATATTTTCTACAATCGCATTCCAAAAACCGGAAGTGAATATTTGCTGTTGATATTCCAAGCACTAGCACGGTTAAACAATTTCACATTCAAAGACAACAGGGAACATTATCCATTCGAACCATTTACCTATCCCACCCAGAAAGAGGTTTGTAATATCCAGTACTCACATAATTAATACTACTATTATTGTCTTCGCAACAATTACGTATTCTTGAATATTTTTCTTTACTTGTGATATCATGAGGGTTTTACAGTCCCTGATTGGTTAATTCTCTAAACTATGCATACACACTGCAAAGCCAGTAGGACTGTATTGATCACACCACCAGTCCAAACCCCTGAAGGCCCCCTTGTGGGCGCGAGCATAGGATCGCGGGCGCGGGGTGGGCATGGGATTGACAGTAAAGCTGCGGTTGGGCGCAGGCAGAGACTTCCTGAATAATAGTTTTTTTAAAGTCGGAACAGAGTGTGATTTAGGACCCACGTGTTTTTATTACCTTTATTCACTGGAGCATGAACTAATGCCAGCCCATATGTATTATTAATGTATTTATTAGTAGTTATGTTATAATTATTAATCAGGTGTTTATTAGTGAAATGAACCCCAAATTTATATAACTAGGTATTCAACTACTCAGGACAAATTCCTCAGATGCATTCAGAATCTGTCTCGAATGTCAAGAAATGTTAACTAGAAGTGAAGTTATCAATATTTTAATTTCATCGAGGGTGGGTATGGCGGACAGACAGCGGGGGGCGCAGGCCGGTCAGCAGGTTCGTTGCCGGCCTCCGAAACGTCCGATTGGTGCGGTCAGCTTTAACTTTAATTAAAATCACTAAAAAATGTCTTGCTCATCAAATCTCATGTTAAACTACAGACAGAACTTGTATGTAAAATAAATTAAACGAATTTTAAACAAACTATTGCATAAAAATACATAAAACAGCAAAAAAATTATTATTGGACGTTTCGAACACTTTTTGTACGTTTAGGCACAGGCGTTTACCAACATATATGACATTGCTCAGTGATGACACACTTATACTTTAACTAATACCAAGGCTACTGACTGCCTTAATTGGCTTCTCATCTCAAGAGCCCCCTATGTCATTTGCAACTTCCAATCAGAATGTAGCTAAATACATTAGGAAATGCCCTGAGCTTGATGGCAATTATTTTGCTAGTTTACCAGTTATAAAGCCCCCCTCTCACATAGCCGGTTTTGCTGTAGTGAATCCGTAGTATGACGTAACGGTTACGCAATGCGATTCTCGGCTCCAAGCCGACGGCAAACCGGCAATTCTCGGCGATACTCGACGAGTCACCCCTGGGACTCAAGCCCAAACCGGGATTCTCAGGCCTGGTAGCCGGAAATTCAATGTGTGCATTGAATTCTCGTGGCAAAATTGCGGGTGTCCAAAAGTAAACAATAAACCGGTTTAACCCATCGGATTACCCCTCGAAGTCGTCGAGTCACCCTTGGAGGCCGTCGAGTCACTCGACGACTTGGACGGGTTTCCCGTCGCTAATTTTAGGCATAGTGAACACGACGGCTTCTTCAGGGCTAGTATGAGTAACTCGACGGCTTCCAGGAGTAACCCGCCGAGTTGTAGGAGTAACTCGCCGACTGCTACCAGCGTCAGCATCAGCGTAGGCAGGGAGGGGGGGGGGGGGGGGTTGTATATACTTTAAAAGGCTGCTGCTCCCCTAATATTAGGCCGATTTTCGTCAAATAAGACTGTGCTTGGGAGATATTGGCCAATCAGGAAGCGCCATCATGGTGAAATATGCAAATCTGGCATTAGAGATGAGAATTGAACATTTCCCAGCGTACAGGCAAGGAATTCCTTATATATAAGTGGTAAATACCCATAAATAATGGAAGTTATCACTTAGAATAAGAAGGAAAATTATTTTTGTATATAATATAGCCATTTTTGATGTGTAATATGATATTATTGACTGAAACTAGCCCCATCATTGAAGGCAGTTACGCAGGGGGAGTAAAAGCTGTATACTAACTTGCTAAGGGCTGTCATGATGGCAAACGCCTGTGGTTTAGGGAATCGGACGTTTAGGGAATCGGACTTTATGGGTTTGGACGTTTCGGTTTTCGGACGTTTCGACCTGATACCGTAGTAAGTGGTATCACCTCGGATGAAGACCTGAAACCCCAATGGTCAATTATACCACAGTAAAAGTGTCATTGGCCTCACACCAGGCAAAACGTCATTAAATGTGACACGTCTACCTACAGATAAATTATATATGCACTTTGGCTTCAAAGTTTCAGCCTCGAGTCTACGCTGTGCAGGCAAAGAAATATTATGTATTGCTAGACATAAACAAAGCTAAATTCCTGACAGTATTTGTGTATGTTCTGAACACACTGATGTAAACCCTTGGCTTACACGGTGCCTGTGTTTCATGAGCTTTTGTTTACATTGTGTTATTCAGGGATGATTTACATTTATTACATGTTTTGCAGGTTGCTAGCCCTTTACTCGATCCGCAGTAACTTTGTATGTGTGATATTTATCATAATATTTGTATATGTTTTTTTTAACTTATTTCAGGAGATGAATTTCATCACAAACTTCTTAAACATCAGAACACCCATGTTGTATGCCAAGCATCTGTTATTTGTAGACTTCGAAAGGTATTTATGAATATATTCCTTAATATTAAATGATCTAATATCAGCCCTGGGTCTTGCTTATAATTCTGATTGCTCAGTTTGCATTACCATGGTGTCTATGACCATTTCATAGGCATCCATACGGCTGCCATGGATTGTCGTTTTTGAAGTATACTAAACTAAAACCTAAAAGAATAAAACTGTTAATTCCTATGACATTTACAACAACCTTCAACTAGTTTTTCTCATACTAAGCGCTGAGCAACGTAATAATAATAATAACAATAGTAATTTATATAGCGCCAGTTTCAACTCATTCCAAAGTTTAGGAGCTGTTTGTATAAAACTTCTATCAACCATTCTCGTTTGATTGCTTGTATCAGGGATTTCTAGTAAACCTGATTCGAATTAGGCTTTTCAAATATGTGGGGGATTGATCATTCAATAATTTCCATACTGTAGTTGCTAACTATTTGATTCTTGGACATACTGGTAGCCAATGTAGTCTGCATATAAGAAATATCACAGTACTGAAACTCTATTGATAATGGTACACAATGAAATCAGACCTGCAGTGTTGTTGTCTGTATTGAGTTACTTACTCTAACTGCAGAATTTTGGGCGACCTGAAGTTTATTTTCTTGTTTTGTAGAAATACCATACAGTAGGGCATTGCCGTAGTCAAGATGACGGGTGACATGGGCATTTATTACCAATTTGGTGTCATCGAGTGATGGACTCCTTCGTATTTAAGAAATATTTTTAAGATTAAAATATACATTTCTACAGATGTTGTTGACTTGTTTTCCCATACTCATATGTTTATCAAAGAAAACACCAAGGTTTTTCACATGATCAACTTTCTTTATATCAAGAGCCTCAACTTTAATACTCTTGATATTCAAGTTTTTTAATTTATACGGTGCCAATTAGAAGAAGTTCAGTTTTCTCACTGTTGTTACATAACTTTTTGCTGAGTAGAAACCCCTGGATTTCCTTCATACATTTGAATGAGCAGATTTGGTTCTGAATTGGCTTAGGTTTGAAAGACAATATCAATTGTTCATCATCAGCATTTTTTTGATCATCTATCTTGTGCTTCAATGTAATTTCACTTAGAGGCGCTATATAGGAATTGAATAGAAGAGGTCGTAGTTTAGAGCCCTGTGGGACACCACATTTAAGCTGAGCAGTCTTAGAAACGGAGTCATTTATTATAATAGATTGGGTTCTGTTCGTGAGATAGGATTTAAACCATTTAAATGCAGTGTTATCAACCCCATATCTGAGTTTCAGATGCTCCAACAAGATGCTGTGATCGATAGTATTGAAGGCTGCCGAGAGGTCTGATTTCATTGTGTACCTTTATCAATAGAGTTTCAGTACTGTGATATTTCTTATATGCAGTCTGTTAGTCATCTTCAAGTTTTTTCAAATTTAAGTGTTCAACAAACTGTTCTATTATTACACTTACTAAGATCCAGCCCATGTATTTGCATCAGAGGTTAGATAATTGCGTGTTTTAGTGATTTCGGCATTTCACCAATTTTTAGCGAAGTGTTAATTATTTCCGTAGTAATTGCTATAAATTCATCGATGCTCTCTCTTTGATTAAACAGGTAGGTACAGGATCTAGAATGCAATCCACTGAAGGTAGATTCTGTTGGAACAGGTTGCTATTACAGACGAGTTTCTCCTTAATTGAGCTTATTTTGTCCTCAAAATAGGTAATGAATTCGTTTGCTAATTCATAATCATCATCATGGTCAGGTAACGGTGATTCCTGTTTCCGGTTAATACTAGAGTTTATAATTTTGAACAAAGCTTTGGAGTTGTTTCGGTTATTACTAATCTTGTTTCACAGGTCAGAGGTCTTCAATTTATTTAGTAACTCATTAAATTAATTTCTTTTCTCTTTGTAATTTTCGTAGTCACTAGCCAGTCTGCTTTTCCTCCATTTCTTTTCAGCTTTACACTTTTCAGTTTCTTGATTTCAGCATTAGTCCAGGGAGTCGGTTTCCGAATGGCTATTTTCCCTACTATCTCAGGGGCGTGTTTGTCAAGTAAACCAGTAGTGCCGTTGTTATATTTATCTATTAAGTTATTTAAATAACTTGATGATGGAATAGTACATGGCCAAGAGAGATCTATTTTCATATCTTTCTTGAAACTGATAATATCAATATATTTAGATTTCCGGTATTTATTAGTTCGTGTTAGAGGGTTTCGGCTTACCAACTTTTATTTTGGAGAGTATATAGTTATGGTCAGAGACTAATTCCCCGACAGAGCACTCATTTACTATTGAGTTTCTTGGGGTGATTACCAAGTCAAGTGTGTTTCCGTCTTTGTGCGTAGGTTCAGTCACATGTTTAAGTGGAAGTTGAAATCACCAACCAGAATGAGATCATTCGTACAAATGATGTATGTTGAGAGCAGGTCACTAACCTCAACAAATAACTCATTCATTGTATAATGGTTTTTGTTAGAAGATTCTGGTCTGCATACAACAACTAACGTTACTTTTCTGCCATTCGTATCGATTGTTAGGGTCTCCAACTTTTTAAATTTCAAGGAGGATTTGGCAAGACAGGCTACACCTGCACCAGGTAGACCCTCACGCCATTGCCCTGCAGGTTTCCTATTTCAAAGATATCATCAGATTTCAACCAGCCTTCTGTGATTAGAAATAGATCAATATCTTTCTCTAATCGGAAATCTTTAATGAGTGGAGTTTTTTGTTTCAGATTGGATTTGAATAATATTGATAGGTCAAACCTCAATTTTCTATTTGATAATGAGAAGTCTATAAGAAATTTTTTATTAACATACTGTTTGCTGACAAGAAGGCCAAAAAAATTATCATTGGAAAAAGAATTATTAAAAAATTTTAAAAGTTCCTATTTTTTTGTCCGAGAGGTATGCTTATCTGTTCTTAATTGAATTTTGGCTGATTCAAAAACATTTGTTTATTTTGTGCTTGGTATGAGAAAATATGAAAACTCGTGGACCATTAACTTTCAGTTTTATCGGCTGAATATACACTGTATCATATAAGTAATTCCACACAATGATTTTAGATGTATTTTGTACATTGAAAAAAAATATATATATATATATATAAATATGAAATATAATTACTTATTTTTGCTTTTCAGATTTGATCTTAATCATACAGTGACTTATATGAATATAGTGAGAGATCCTTTAGAAAGATTCATATCATATTATAATTACATGCGGTTTAGAAGAGACAGACCACACAAGATGTCACCGCACAGAAGATATATGGTACGTTTGCATGCAGTTCATTGTATTAATAGATTTATCACATGTCAAGTAAATTAAACCTTCAAAGTTAATATTCATAGCGAAATTTTATTAAAGTTAGTCAGTCAGCCAGTCAGTCAGTCAGTCAGCCAGTCAGTCAGTCAGTCAGTCAGTCATTCAGTCAGTCAGTCTATCTAACTATCTATCTATCTATCTATCTATCTATCTATCTATCTTGACTGAAGGAATGAATGAATGAATTTGAGTCTCCAATGCTTTTATTTATTCGTTTATTTTTTTTAATCGAAAGAAAGCCTTCGTTGTCATTTCAAATCAGTAGTAGCAGACAATTCATTTGTAAAATCTCTCCTTTTAACAAAAATGTTATGAAGTTTCACTGTAAGTATGAACTCGAGCTTTTTAAAGCCCTGCTGAAAAACACAAGAACTATTTTGAAATGTGTCTTGTTTCCTTGTATAAGGAAAAAATAAATAAATACATCAAAGTGAACATAAAACACAATTATTTGGTATGTTGGTGATGTTATCATACTTTTACTTTGTTAAAAAGGTGAACATGCCATTGTTTACTTATTCTATGTTATTTTGCATTCACAGACAATAGACCATTGCATTCTGGGAGGAGATCTGGAATGCAACGATGAGTTACACACCATGACAATGGTCAGCTTTTTCTGCGGTTCTGATCCTGTATGCAAGTATGTCATTTCATAAATTCATAATATGCCAATTTCCATCAGTGCAATTTGTTTACAAGATGGGGATTGACACAGTTTGGCCCAACCTATCAAGAAGTGCTTTGTTATCTTCCATCTAATTAAAGCACTACTATGATAATACCAAGAAATTAAGTGCTGGTGTGATTAACAGCAATCAATAAAATATCTCCGGAATTCAATAGGCATCTGGAAAATGTCAAAAAGGTCATAATTACCCGGTATTTTTTATTGAACACTTGTTCTAATTTTCAAAGGGTAATATGATATACCCTCTGGATGAGTCTTATGTTGCACAGCTATTTCTAGGGCGTGAGTTAGAAAAAACAACTGAAACAGTTTTTCTGTCTTTCTAACCTATTCTGTAAATGATAAATATGATTCTGAAACGAATGAAGGAAACCAAGACAATCAAATAACTCAAGAAAAAATTGAAGAAATAACAAGGGACAAGTCAGAGAAATTGAAAGAACACATAACTATACTAACAACTACATCAAGATTGAAGATTGGTAAAAGTCGACTAAGAAAAAATAACTAATAAGTATATAAGAATGAAAGAAAGTTCAGTCACCATACGTCATAAACATGTACTTTTAGATCCGGTTTTGAGTAGCCAGCATTAGCCAGTTGGTTCCGTTTAGTGACAGGTAGCATCATAGAGCAAAAGTTGTCTAGCTTTGTCTAGGTTCAATTTGTCAGGCCGTTTTTAATTTAATTAACTGTATCTGTGGCTGAGCCAAGATACTTTGAAGTTGAACTTATGTTAGGAATGAGTGCAAGGTATTGTATCAGTTCTGGATGAATATATTCATGTAAATGTTTGTTTAAGTTGCCTCTTTTTTTCTTCTTCTTTTTTCTGGTTGATCAATGTGCATAATGAAAATGATTCTGATCAAGATTGCATTGTGTTTTCTCAATGCTATTGGTCTAAAGCTTAGTCAGCTTATAAGACCAATGACCAGCTGGCAGAGGCAGACGTAATGATGAGATAAGGCTGTGAGTCCACATCATTCAGCACATTTACCCCATTGGTGGGGTATATTATAATATATTTACATATGTGTAATCCAGTTCACCCGACTCAACTTAAGTTGAACCAAATCTCTTTAAAGCCAATACAAATCATTTAAAATATGACAAGCAAGCAACTTAACTGAAGCAATATTAACCTGTGTGTACATAGTTAGCTTCATTGACAAGGTCAGGTGGTTTAACAATGGTAGTTTTGCATGTCCCTATGTATAAAATGAAACAACTGTTACTTCCTAAACTGACTCAGTACTAAGGCCGCAGGTTTTGCAAAGGTCACTAGAAATGTGAGATTGTCCAATCCATTTCCATTGACTGTTTTTACCCACGAAAAACATGTAACTCGATAAGAAATATATTTTACTCTATTAATACCACCTAAGATATCAGGACAGTACGACTGGCGCCAAATGTGTCTTTGATATTCATACCAAGTATACTTTCAACGTTATATTAAACTGAAAGGTTACCCTGCACTGAGTATCTACTCATCTACCTGAATTTGATTCATTTTCAATAATAATGTGATCTGCAATCAACCATAAGTAGCATTTATAGCATTTATACTACTACCATGAGCTAAACCATTCACTAATGTATTATTTTCTGCTTAAATTCAAGGCTACTAAGATCACCAGATCAATAGATTCTAAAGTTGAAAGTATGCATTGGATCATATATTACTCTTTATGTTCTTTGATCTCGGAAGCTTCCATATATCCACCTTTTATGTCATTGTCACAAAGGAAAAATATGGAACGATAGGTTAAAAATAAAATCAACCTTGCCCTCAGACAAATCAATGTAGCAAATATAGAATCATTTCCAGCCTTTTATGATATAAAAGTATTCATTATATTTTTTCCAGTTATGTAATAGTTGGCTAATGTTGGTTGTTTTTGCAGTAAAAAAGGTCCAGAGGCCGTACAACGTGCCAAAGACAACATAGAGAGACATTACATTGCAGTGGGACTACTGGACAGATTTCGAGAATTCCTAATGGTACTGGAGCATCACCTGCCGGAATATTTCAAAGGCATAGTGCGCTACCACGACATCTTGCGTAAGTTTCATACATAATTGGCTAATCATTGCACTATCCACTGACCTACTTGAGAATTTCCAGCTGTTAATTAGATGCACAGACGAGCTATTGTCGTCACTTGCTGGGGTTGGCGTTGTTGGCGCGAGCACTTATTGGTTAGGCGACGCAAGTAGGTCAATCTGGTCCCGTCAATTTTAAGCAGCGAACAAAATAGTTCTTTGAAATTTTAAGCAGCGAACAAAATAGTTCTTTGAAATCTGTCTGGTATGATGCATCGGCGTACTTAGCACTTGGACATCGACATACACACCTTTGAACCCCGACAGTGATGGTACATGTCGTGGTATCAGGTCGAAACGTCCGAGTCCGAAATCTCCGCCTCCTTAAACGTCCGATTACCTAAACGTACGAAATGTGTCCGAAACGTCCGAAATTATTTTCTTTTGTTTTTTTATGTACTTTTAAGCAATAGTTTGTTATAAATTCATTTAATTTCTTTTAAATACAAGTTCTCTCTGTAGTTTAAAATTATATCTGAGGAGCAAGACCTCTTTTTAGTGCTTTTAATTAAAGTTAAAGCTGACCGCACCAATCGGACGTTTCGGAGGCCGGCAATGAACCAGTCGGACGTTTCGGTGGCCGGCAATGCACCTGGGCCGTCCGTCGGCCGTACCCCCGTCGATGAAATGAAAAAATTAATAACTCCACTTCTAGTTAACATTTCTGGACAATTGAGACAGATTCTGAATGCTAAGAATCTAAGGAATTGGTATATATATAAATATAAATAAAGCCTTTAGCATGAAATATAATCCCCTTCCATTGAACGTAACGGGGGTGGAAATATCTAATTGTGGTGGATTAGGGAATAAGGGAATAATAGAATAATAAAAATAAAACTCCCGATTACAATTAATAAAACAGTTTTGTGTTTAAAGAAAATATTGACTATAATCATCTGAAAAATAATCCCCATCAATTGAACATAACAGGAGTGGAATATCTAATTGTGGTGGATTAGGGAATAAGGGAATAATAAAAAAAAAACTCCCGATTACAATTAATAAAACAATTTTGTGTTTAAAGAGTTTAAAGAACATATAGACTTTAATCAACTGCTAATTAATGAAATATAATCCCCATCAATTGCACTTAACAGGGGTGGGAATATCCAATTGTGGTGGATTAGGGAATAAGGGAATATATAATTTAAAAAACTTCTGATTGCATTTAATATAACGGTTTTGTGTTTAAATAAATGTTATAAATAAATCTTATCAATTACCCAACTGCTTAGAAGGATGTCCCATGTACAGATGACACCAAATTAATATATTTATTTATTGTTACTTAAGTGTTTCAGTACTAAATGTTGTCTAATAAAAAATAGCTGTACATTAAAATACCTCATTGTTATTTTTGTGTATATTTTATTCATCTGACACACTTAGCCAAGAAAACATTAGCAAAATAAAAAAATTCGGACATATTTCGGACGTTTCGGGAATCGGGCGTTTCGGATTTCGGACGTTTCGGAAACTTTTCGGAGATTTCGGACTCGGACGTTTCGGTATGGACGTTTCGACCTGTATTCCATGTCGTACTACGAAAGTAGCTCTATTAAAATGGAATATAACTAATTTTTCAATGGTTGGATTTAATTTCAGGATCTCGAAGAAAATCTCGAAGTAACGTGACGAAGTGGATTACGAAACCTAGTGCCAATGCCACTGCGGTATTACGAAACCATCTTAGCTACGAGTTCGACTTATATGACTTTATCAGACAGCGTTTTAATAAACAATTAACACAGGTGCCCCCTCACATCCGATCTATTAGACCTCTTCCGATTAGAGCACCAAATCTCATATCCTTAATGCGCATGCACGGACGGAAGAAAATCATGACGCACGCAAGCGTCAGAGATATGCATCCGCCACACCTCCCTCCTAGTTGACATCATCCACATCAAGTGATAAATATTGGGACAAAGTATCTCAACAAATCTGGCCAGACTAAGACTCCTTCTTACAAAACGCCTCGTGCTAAATTAGGCTGAGGAGTATAACTACAATAATTGTTTGAGAGAAAAATTAATTTGTTGTTGTTCTGTTTTATTTTCTCATATGGGATACACTATAAGTGGTTGGTAAAATGGCTTAAAGTGCACAATTATTGTATTTAAAACCCAGTAGACTCTTGTTTATCACTGCAGAACCAGTCCTCATTGGAATTTGGTAAAAAAATTGTGTAGCCATTTCTTCTAGGAATTTGATATGAATTACTGTCGAACAAATTATAATTTGTTAAAAGAAAATAATGGTAAAAAAGAGGTGATGATCTTCCATTTATTAGATAATAGTTTCTTTGTATAGTAAAGTTAAAAGTGCCGGGCTGGCTAGATCATTTGTATTAATTATCTTCATCGGTGACTCATGTACAATTATGGAAGACTTATATTTGGGTATATAAACATGTCTGCCTCCATACAGTATATAATATATTAGTGCATGATGTCAGATTCTCTTTAAAGATCTCAAAAATGTGTCTTTTCATTTCAAGCTCAAAACCGTCATGTAAAGACTTACATAAATGAAAAAAGGTTTATTAAAAATTTGATCATCTCTTCTGATATCTGCATATAAATTATACAATGTCTTGACTCAAGTCTGGATGCATTGAAATGAATATGAGTATTGACACATCCTGATGAGTTTTAATATTGAGCAATTATGAATCCAATATAGTTATGAAAACACAATACGGTACATTCAATAAGTGACATTCGAAGAAATGTTTTTTTGTTTTTTTTTAGATTTTAGAAAATATTTTTGAGTAATGCACTTTTTCCCTAATCTTTGCAAAACACTGAAATATGCTATTGTGTAGTAATCCACGAGTAAACAATTTAAATCTCATAGTAGCCCAGAGAAACAAGCTTCAGATAATGTTGCTGTTCATATTTCCTGAACATTTATGGGATTTTTATTGGTTTTAGTGCATTGTGATTTTTTTTACATAAAAGTGGTCAAAGATGTTGCTTTGATTGTGGTGATCCAAACTTAAGGGTTTCAAATGATAAGCTGCTGTTGATAATTTAGCTCACTGATTAACTTCATTGGCGTTCATTTGATTGATAATCCCTGAATTTGCAGGGTAAACATAGTCGTAATGTAAACATGCATGTTAAGTTGATCAATATTACTCTTTATGCAGTTTAAATCGTGACGCCAAATTACTAATATTTTGGCACGGTAATTGTTACATGTATTAATAATTGCATTGATGTTAATGCATGCACTATAGTTTCATGTAGTGACCATACATTATAATTAATTGTAATGCAGGGGAACACACAAAATGACCAATGAAGTGCTGAAGTTGTAATATTGAGGTGGTCTTAATGTAGGGGCTTTTTGGGACCAAGCGAAGTGATCTAAATGTTGAGGCGCTCCTTTTATAAGGTTATAATATAAAATAATTTCAAGTTAAAGGTGTGCCTGTAAACTCCAGCGGTCGTAATTGTAGGGTTTCACTGTATATAGTCAAAGCAGTTACGAAAATATAGCTAGACAATAAAACAGTGGAAACTCAACATTAAGAGTACCTGTTGTGGCATATTTTGATGGTCTTAATGGCAAGGTGGTCTCAATAGAAAAAGTATATTTCAATGTACTGCACAGTATTCAAACTGGACTTATGAGTCATTTGTGACCACATCAACACTGAGGCAACCAGTGCCAATGTAAATTGCTCGAAATAACAAAATTACATTGTATCAAACACTGATGTCGATGTACAAGAGCGGCTGATGGTATGATTATTGTCATTGACACAAGCAATACCGAGAGATTATCGATTAAATCGATCGATTGTACAGATTTACATGTTTACTTGCTAAGTAAATCTGCTATTGATTGTTACGTATGTTGGTTGGTGTAAATCTTTATGAGATAAATTATTGGATTTCTCTGTGAGAAGTAAAAATAAATACAAATGTATGTCATTGCTTACTTATATGGTATGTATTGAACTAGTTACCATGACTTACGTTATAGTTTAAGGGCAACAAGCAAAATTTTGCTGTAATTACATCAAAACTGTGCTTAGACATTCTAGTGGCATGATTGGACATTACCTATCGTTGTTTATCAGCTTTTTTGTGTTTTGAAATACAGGGGCTTGGTAACGGTTATGTGGTTAAGATATTTTATATTTTACTTTTCATAATTATTTCATTTAGTACTATTTGCAACAATCATACTGGAGGAGTTTAAGAATATCATATTGTGATATCAAGGATCATTCCATATTGTGCTCACAGTATCATTGTGAATTATAACGTTAGAATGCTTTTGTATGTCATTCTACCCATGAACATGATATGCACATACACATGTACAGTGAATTTCCAAGTGGTCTAACTAAATTCCATACTACTGTAAAATAACCGAATTTAATAATTATGATAAAAATAAACAACCATGGAGCCACTGCAACAACAAACAATACAGTTAAAGCCGCTGATAACCAACTATTTGGAACAGTCAAAGTGTTTGTTAGAAAAAGCAAAAAATCATTCGTAGACAATTTAAGACTTTCAAAAAAGTGTTGGTCAATGGTTATGGCCATGTTTTAATATATATGGGTCCAGTAAAAGTTCCTTGACATTATTTGACTCGTTATAGCCTAAATGGGTGTGGCTGTATATATGTATAGCATATACGAGACCTGTAGACCAATTACAAGAGCACGGTGAAATTTTTAAGTTAAATGTAAAATTCACTGCCTTTTATAGGAGACTGAGACAAGGTTTTCATGAAATTTTCTAAAATTGCAATAAACCCATCTAGAATATTATGTTTCGATGGTGCAAACATCTGCTGTTTGTCTCAGTGGATGGGTTAATATTTGATTTGGGGTTTATATCAACAGGCTGAAAATATTAAATTCACAGAAAATACCCAAGGGGGCAATGAATCGCCCTTGTATTAATTAAAACGCCATCCCTGCATTAGACGTAATTGAAACAATGGTAAATGAGGGTTATGGCTATATTGTTCTGAATTCGGTGTATTAAAAACTTAATGGTTATGATCTGCATTGTTTCTGACTTACTTTTCCGAAAATGCAGTTACTTATTTGTAATATGGCATACATTACTACTTTCAATTCTGAAAATTCTATAAATTGAAGCACTTAAACACTTAATGGTTATGATCTGCATTGTTTCTGACTTACTTTTTCGAAAATGCAGTTACTTATTTGTAATTAGACCGAGCCACGACTATAAAAGGGGATAGCAGCTCAGAGGCCTCATTTGGTTCCAGCCCCTCAAAGGGGAAACATCTCTTGAGTATTTCACAAAATGTCTTATCTAAACAATACACAATGCAATAAAGCCATATGAATTTGGTATCTGCAGATTCAACTATTTATGCAGAAACGAATTATGCAACTTTCAAAAATATATTTGGTGTATAAATTGAGATATCATGAATTATATACAGATTTATGGAGACATCTTACAGAATTTGATTGACAGGCCCAAATGACATTTCAATGAGAAATTACAATGATACAACAGCCCTTTCAAGCTAATTGACCCTATAAATAGTGCTCATTTGCATAGAAACCACATGGCTACAAGTGCAATGAGTTGGGGGTGAAGTGCATACCCAATCCTCTACTGACATAATAGATATGTCAAATATAGGCAATATCAAGGATGCATACAGTTCCATTTGTATCTACATAAAGCAGTCTTACCTTTTTACGGATACCTTAGTGAAAGATAAAACAGCATATGTGATCCCTCGATATATTTTAATTCCCATGGTTAGATATACATGTACTGCATGATATAACAATAGTCATGTTATTGCCAGAATAAGGGCTTGCTGTGAATTGTTCTGATGTACAACTTAGACTGACCAAGAGTTCATAGAATGACTGACTGTAAAATTAGCTATATTACACATCTTGTTTCAAAGGCAGTATCAACTGACTTCATAACTGATATTTGAAGTCAAATTCAAATATTTCTAAGATGATGCAACTTGCATTGTTCTCTACATTAGATTACCCCCAACAAAAGCACAGGAGTTGGTGGTCACTTCAAAGGAAGCCCAACAATCTATGAAATAATGATAAGGCTTTGCATAAAGTTTGCAATTTAATAAATGTCTAACTCTATTATAGAAGCTATAGATCCGAAATATATGTATAATGTCTAATCAATGCATTGAAGCTAGATTTGAAACATGTATGCTTCAAAGTCATTGTTGTCAAGGAATTTGAGTATAAGTTTCATAATTGCTGATATTTTATATTCTCAAAACTGTATTAAATTAAAAATGTCAAAAGTATTGCAATTAGGAAATTACAATTCATTGATATCCACTGAGTCATCAGAAAGTGAACTGACCAAATGTAAACAAACATTGTTCAGCCAAGCATCAAGATAGAGGGGGTGGCTGATTGACCCCCTTACAAGCTATTGCATAAGGCGTGGCTAACTGCCCAGTGTCCAGCAACCAGCCAATCAGCATTTTATTGCTTTGCGGTGGCAATTTCTACCTTCTGCAGCTCGCTCTTTATTAATATAATTATTTTTTATTATAAATGTTTACATCATCGTATTATTGATTACTCCATTGTTTTAATATGTTATCGAGCTTTGCTTGTGTTAATATTTACTGTTATCCTAATTATGCATTTCGGTACATTGTATATACACGGTTGCCTTTAAATTAATAAATTATTTTCTTACACAATTATCAAAGTTCGTTTTTTATTTATTTACTGTACATGTATAAACAGTCTGTGAACATATGAATATTTTATCATCCCAGGACAGGACAAGAGTAAGGTGGTCGAGGAGTACACTTTCAAAACACAATTTATATAACTTACAAGATTAGTTGCATTTTGCGTAGTTATCATCTAAAGGCTGTAGAAATATGATATTAACACAACTGATAAGAATAAGATAGCCCTGTCTAATAATGTATTAACCAGTATTCTAGGTAAACTACATCCAGAGATAAGTGCGGCTAAACACAGGCTCCCAGACCTCAAGCGAGGCATCCGGCCTGCCCCCCTCGCCGATTGTTTCTTGTCTTTTAAACCATTCATATTGTATCTACTGCATGGTTCTTGGCAGTAGTAGATGTATCTGTGATAGGGGCATCCATGGATATAAACACAGCACTGTACGTTCAACATTTATGAAGTTATTGGCTAAAACCGCCAGTAAGGGGGCAGGTGAGCAGTTTCGTGGCACGAAAGTTGGTAATTTCTCGGGGCGAAACTGTCTCCCCACGAAAACCATACAAGAGTGGAAATCTACGCTATACATGGCAGTTTTCCATGCGTTTATTCAAACGCATTGAAAACGCACGTAGCACATTTGGCCATGTAGATAAATAATTTTTCAAAAATAAATCGATGAGTTAGTAATGCGACTGTTTCAGAAATAATTTTGCTCACTTGTGATAAGGTTTAAGAAATCTCTTGTACAAAATAAGTCTGATAAATTGGTTTTTAATTTCATTTTAAAGCCATCACTGGTGCAACCCAGCTTGATTTGTATCTTCGGGTAGTTTACACTTGTGAGATTCTGCACTTTTTGCTAATGTGCCTACGTTCAAATTGTTTGAATTCTATAACAGATGATATAATACAGAAATATATCTATATATGAGGCTGTTAAAAATATTGAACTCATAGCCACAGTTTTTAGAACCAGTGATGACTTACAAAGGAGTAGAACTTATTATATTTCGTGTATCAGGGTGAGGCATGGGTGTGTTTTACTGACCAGGGCCCAATTAAAGCATGAAATAAGTCATGAATCCAACTGTGAAATTTTACAAAATTTTAAATTTAATTTATTCCGGCTATTTTTCCCAAGGCAAGCTCGTATCATTACAAATTTATTAAGTTTACAAATTGTACACTGCATGACTAAAAACCTACATGCAGGTTTCAATGAAACTATACACTGTACAACACAAATCACTAACACAATTAAATCAAAACGATGTCCCTGTCTTTCACCTGCACTAGCATAGACATTTAATACAGATCTGTGAAGTCAGCTAAAGTTAGTTCATTACAAAGTTCTTCTGATACACAATGCTACCTGCCACTAAACGGAACTGTCTGGCTATATTAATATAACATATATTGTAAGGATACAAAAAGTGTGAAAAAGTGGGGAGGGGGGGGGGACCCTTGTTGTCCCGCTGACCCCCACCCTGAACTAAGGCCCATGTACACTTCCTTATTAGGTCTACACATTCGAGAATGCATTTCCACAGCATGATTTATTATAACAAAAATGTAGTATTTTACTTGGCAGCACACATTGTTCCATAAACTACAATTAACAAAAATGTAGTATTTTACTTGGCAGCACACATTGTTCCATAAACTACAATTAACAAGCCACCTATTATACTCAGTAGAAAGTATGTCCACGACGCGTGGGCAGCGGCAATGGTGGGGGGCTGCAGCAGATTACCATCTGGCTTAATAATGATCCCGTATTTATTTCTTGCGTAATATATATATAGTAATTATTATGAAGACTGATAATTTTGTATGAAAAATCCTTTGACATACTAATAGATAGATAGATGATTGATCGAAAGCAGCAGCATAGGTTGAACCACTAGCAGTGACTGAACAGGGTGAGGCAAACACCATGCAGCAGCATCAGCAGCATCAGCAGCATCAGCATCATCAGCATCATCAGCAGCAAGCACTCAAGTGTTTTTTTCGTTCCGTTAAATACAGTTATCCACTGAAATGACTGTACTTTGCGGGACGGAACGGATGAGATGGTTTATTCTTCTTCTTTTTTTTTCTCACTTGCTGAACTTCCCATCGACAACATCTGTGTCTAGCTCAATTTCTGTTATAATTGACACGACAAATTACAGGGTGCGGCCTAAAAACTTGCACTGGGCTTCTCCTCTTTGGGGATAGCTCTAGGTTACTCTGTGTATCTCTGTGCATGTTATGTTGATCTTCTTGTAACCACTAACATGACAAAGAATTACATATTATTTTGTACATTTGTTGACACAACACCAATATTTCATCAGTTCTTCGATAGCATCAACAGCTTGTTTAAAGTCCGATATCACTGGTATGAAATTGACATTCTCAAACTTCAATCCGAGATTGATCCAGGGGAGATAGGATTTCAGAGTTTGCACCAGGGCACAGCACAAGGAACCTGGTATAATGCCCTAAAATTAAGACCAAGTTAGAGATAACTTCTCAGTGTCTGGGCTTTCTTAAAAAGATGCCACATAGTCTTGGTAATTTCATTCAGAAATCCATGACAGTAATGTGCAAAAAAAATTCCTCTAGACCAAACAAAAAAACAAAAACAAAATTCTGTGGATTGCGCATTTGATTGAAATTTTGAAGGAAGGCTTTAATGGCATTAGGATTTGCTTTCATCAGTGTTTTCCGTCATGTTAGTTTGCCTTTGCCAGCATTGAGACATTAGACAATCATTGGACAGTCAGATCCAGTAAAGCATAGAATTCAGGAAAACTGTACAATATCTGGTCCAACTGTAAGGTTGACAAAATGACAAGTGGGTTGTCACATATACAGCACCAAGTAACTAATAGTTAGTCAATTTGAAGGGGCTACCCTAGGTCATTTCGACAATTCTTTGTTAAGAGTGCGCAGAACCTGTTACCATACCAGGTACAAAAATAGAATAGGGTGGCATGCATAATAAACAGGACATCTGCTTTCTCATGATTGCTCTCCAGTTTTGCAATATTTTTCCCATTTGACTCCACATTTTTCTCTATGGCCATCCGTGAAGATTTCGTTTTAGCATTATCATTCTCTAGAGAATAACATAACTGCATGCACTAACCTATCCCTTTGTTTGAGAGGCTGCCCAACATTGTGTATGAATAAAGATGATATATTTATCAAAATACAAGATGCACCCTATTGCAGTTTTGGCTAAAGCTGGCAATCTTCGAATGTACCATTCAGCATTGTTCAGTGTACCCGTTTTGACTGGTAGCATCTACACTTTTAATGAACTGAAGGAATTTCATTGATGATGTGAGTTTACCTCCAGCAACATCTCATAAAGCCTGAGTAGATATGGCATGTCATCATTGCACATACAATGTACTTTTCCCAAAAAGGGCGATGATACTATCAAAAAGCACGGGCATAATCTCTAGGGCAATGGTCTGACATCATATATTGAAAGAAAAAAAGACATATGCTTTGTTAAATAGTTGAGCTGATGACCTGTTGGATCTATGATTATTATCTAAACTGGGAAGACCTAGCATACTTATGAGGTCAAAGGAGCTGCAATATGTACCATGGTACTGAGCACGGGTTCTTACAAAGTTTTCTGTGTCATTGTCACTGAGGTTGTTGCATCTCCACCTTTCTGACATATCATAAACAATCAAAAGTTAATATGAAAAGCGTCTCCTTTAAGCAGGATTTGCATCAAGATCAGCCTTTTACACATTTGTTTACTATTAAGTTTCGAGCGTGACATGGCAATCTACACCAAGCAATTAGGTCTAATATTATATGTTCCAATATCTAACGACAGGGTGAACAGCAACACCATGCAAGATATACCCACATAACCTATTGAAGTGAAATTAACTGGCATATCTGGGCATATATAGTAAAACAGTACCAATAATATTTCCCGAACTCATTATTTGTAGAAACTAGTAACATATACCTTATATTCCTACAGAATGGTAATTTGACATATTTTAATGCATATATACATCAAGACCTTTCATTACATATGCATCAATACATTTATTGATGTTGCTCGGACGATTTGATATTTACTTTCGTGTTTGATGCCCTGTGAAGGACCCTAAACCGTTTCTTTTAAAACTGCACATCTTGAAGAGTGAAAAAATGTATGGTGTCAAAAATAAACACAAAATTTGTACAGGATTTAATTTATCTACACAAGCCGCTACGCTACATCCACTATGACTTTTAATTGACATATGCAATTATGCATAAATATGGGATTGATCTATTTTCAAATTAAGGTACTGTTTCTTGCCATTGATAGTCAAACATAGTAAACTGTGGCTCAGTCAGTTGTTTGTTGAATGCTTGGATTTACTTAAGGCAAAATTGGGTTTAACTCAAACAAACCAGTGCAACTAAAAATTTTGATTTCTCAAAATGGACAACGTACAGGGGATGACTGAGGGTCATAATTATTGAAAATAGGACAGGATAGGATAGGATAAGACAGGATAAACTGAATGTCTTTGGTTGAGACATTCAATTGGTGGTCCCCTGTAATCGGTCTATGCTGAGGCAAGTAAAATCTCGACCCATGGGATACCTGGATACAATTGGATATGGATGGACTCTCCTCCTCGATCTCCCCTCATCAGCCAACCCTCGTGAGTGGAAAGAACTTAGAGGGCTGCAATTATCATCAATATCATTTTAACATGTATATAAATGATATTGCTAATAACTTTATTTTTGTAAATCTAATAACTTTATTTTTGTAAATCTAATAACTTTATTTCTATATACCTTTTATAAATAACACGGTCAACTGAGAACGGTTTATGGAATTGATGTAAAAAAAATGTAAAGTGGTTGCAAACGACCATTTAACATTTTCCAGTCATTTCCAAGTCTATTCAAACCTCGTACTTGGCCGTTTGATATACATTTGATATTCGTTTGATATTAGAGCGGCCTTTTGATATTTGGCTGACTGATGTACAAACACATGTGAAAGAACTATAAAAAATTATTGTAAATATATACTGAAGATGTTACTTCATATGCCGTGTTTTGAAGTCATTCTTTCCAGTTATAATTTTTTGGGACTTATATTATACAAATATCCAACAACATTCACCTTGCGAATATCAAATATCCAAACTTCACACTCATTAATCATTCTCATGCTTTTCGGGCATAGCTAGTCTCATGAGCTTTACAGAAGAGGGAGCTCTTGATATACATGTTAATAAGTCTGCATGCATGCAAGCTTATTATCCTAATTTCTTAATTCTTGATCAATTTTACTACAGATGTGGCGAGCTGGCAGAACAGACATAAAATGAAAAGGCTTGAAGTCAAAACCATTTACCCCATGGGTGGGATCTTTCACTTGTCTCAGATGTCAGCATTGACACTGAATACAAGGCACCACCAATTTAATGTATCATATGAACTTTTAGCTCATACTCCAAGATCAGAAATTATATTTCAGTAATGCAGATCAAATAATGCCATTAGACCAACCAGTACAGGTGTATTTGCCTTTATCTATTATGTGAAATAATAATTTAAAAAAATATTGCGAGTAGGTCAATTAAATCTAAGTGACAAAGAATCATCACTTTGAGATCCAATATATCAAGGCTAGATGAAGACTTTCCATGAAGTCTTCTTTGTTTACTCTGATGACATTCACAGACTAATACAAGTCTTTTGACACAATGAGATAAGGCAAGGAACTCCAAACTTCCTATGTAAGAAAAATGTCATACTCTTGATCAATTTCATTCATAATGAGGATGTAAGCTCTTCTCCTTTTCTCAAATTCAGACTAGTAATTATTCTTATTCCATGCAAAAGAAGGTAAAGAACTATTTTTTTAATTTCTTTATTTGTAAAATACTTTTAATTAAAAATAAAATTGTTAAAAAAATAAGCCCTTCTCTTACACTATATTTTTTCATGCATTCTTAGAAAACTGATAAAATAAAATCCATAATCATTAAATTTCCTTAAGTCACCTGAACAAAACCATTTTTTGTGTAGATTGTTTAGGATATCCCAATATTTAGGACATGTGGAAGTATTTTGCAACAATACAAATGCTAAGTTTAAATTTTGATCTTTTTTTCTGCCATCACATGTCACATATTTTTCAACAATGATAAATCAAAACACTTATTCATTGTTCTTGCAAATCAATAGATATGATACCACTCACCAACATAATAATATACAAAAAAAATTGCAATCACACCATGATAATATCGTAGAAAAATATGTAGATCATCTAAGATTATTACTGAGAGGAATGTTTTTTCATAATATCACAACACGCTGCTGCATAAATTTGATATTTCATAAAGCAGTGCACAAGAACTTGTTAAATAACAATTTTGCTCTTTCAGAGACATTTTTAAATTACAACTATATATATATAAAAAATAAAGACAATCCGTCACAATGAAAATTATTCACAAATTGCTGTACTCACAAAGGTGTGTTGAGCTTTAAGAGGATGTCAAACCAAAAATTTGCTACAAGTCAAACTCATGGTAACGGAATGGCTTTGCCAAGAAATATTCCAGTAGGATTAACAGCATGTTCAAAGGTATCAGTCTGTTTAAAAATTCCCTGATTTTTTCCTGTAAAAGCTTCAGTTATGTTATAGCCTGATGCATTCATGAGACCCATATCAGACAGCTTAATTGACATTTTAGCAGGCATTCCTCCCGTTCCTGTGTTGAGAAGTGCAAAAGCATACGCTTGATTCAATAGTGGACGTACCCAAACTTGTTGATTGCCGTTCTGAAAAAAATTTAAAAAAGCATACTCAAATGATCATAACGATAATATAGTGGAACCCCCAATTAATTAGGACCACTCATGGATATCACTGAAATGGTCTTGATATAATATTGAGCCGGTCTTTAATTCAGGAATGGTCTCTAAATATTGGATGGACTTAATGCCTGGGTTTTACTGTATATATTACTTTCTAAAGATAGGAAACCCCCCCCCCCCCCCTGCAATTATAACATTTCAAGCAAAATACCATCAACCCATGATGTACATGTAGTTTTAACACACAGTCACCCTCTTATAATGCATCATGGATGCAAAATCCTAAAAACCCGATAGTTACCTTGCTGAGACGCCGACCTTGCTTGCCCATTGGATCTTGGTTGATCGCTAGAACATTTTTGTTTAATAAGATTGACTTGGCGATGGGATCAATGGTCCGTAAGTCCACTGACATGATGAGAGGGGATGCCATGATTGCCCACATGCCCATCTGCACATACTGCTGTCCGGTACTTAGGCCGAAGTCACCAACAATCAGCTGCCAGCATAAAAGATATTACATTACAATATGCATAGAAATATAGAATTAATTTTGCATTTGTATTAACCAAAATACCAAACTGGATTAAAATGTATCTGTGGTCAAGCCTTTACATATATCAAATCTTTTTTCTTCATGCAGTTTTACATTCATCAGTTAATCATAATATCATTAAGTAGAAAGACGACAACATGGCTTATTTGACATATTACGCCAAAAATTATTACAAAACATTTCAAACATTATGAACACCATTAATTATGACGGTTCTGCATGCTTAATAACAAATCCTTTACCATATCAGGGTCATTGAAATTGCCTGGACCAGCAACCTCAACAAATCTGGTGGCATCTTTGCCGTAAAAATCGAGGATGCTTGTTACGGAATCCCAGGAGTCTGAGATGTCACCATAGTTACGCCACAGATTACAGTATTGGGCGATCTTCTTATAATCTGGCTGTGTACATTTATTGTTACATTAATTAAACATATATCAAGATACCAGCTGAGATAAGTAACTTGTCCAGCCCCTGAGCCTGTGCCTTGGTGGTTTGTTTGTTTGTGAGAGAGGGCTTTAAAAAAAAACATTGCACAATTAGTGACTGCTTATTACCATGTCAGGGTCATTCCAAAATCCTGGTCCAGCTACAGAAGCAAAATCGCCACTATTTGTTCCATACATCTCAATGGCGAGTTTCAGACTATCCCACGAATCTTCCATATCCATAAAATTTCGTGCCAGATTGCAGGCTGTAGAAACTTTGGGATAATTTGGCTACATTGTGTGCAAAACAATAACCAAGTGGTTGTAACATCCTACGATACCTACATCTACCAATGTATGTTAGGAAAGAAGTGCAGAGGACCAAACTTTTATGGTTAGCTTGAATGTACACATCAAACATGTTAAAAATTTGTTGAGTTAGATGAGGAACACATTCGTAGTAATGCAGAAAAGATGGATAGGTGAGATAGTGTCATTGCGCCAACCATTTCATTTACCTGTGTGCTACAACTTACCGTTTTAACAGCAGACAATAGTTGTGCCATTGCTTGTACGATAACTACTGATTGGTTTGTAACTTCAGCAAAGTTTTGTGTTTACTTCATCGTTCATCAGAATATTTTGGAATACATGATCAACATCACCCAGATTTCAAGAGATAACATAGCTTAAATATTTCTCAAGTCTATTTATATGCAGCACTTTACTTACCTGTCATCTGAATGTGATAAGTTGCATCTCATCAAAGAATTATCAGTGTCACAGCAGACATGGCAAAGACTGAATGTAATTTCTTTAAAAACTCTAACCATCAACACAAGCCTGTACCAGTGCTCCAAAACACAGAGAAAAAGAACGCATCACCTCATCAGGATCATTGAAGAACCCAGGCCTAGCTTGAGAAACGAAGTCCCCCGTGTTCTTTCCGTAAAATTCAATGATGTCAATGACACTATCCCAACTATCATCCATATCATTCCAGTTGCGGGCAAGATTGCAAGCTTGTGCTACAGCAGTGTAGTTTGGCTAAAAGTAAAAAAGAAAGCTCTGCACTTCATTGCTTACATGTACCTTACAACTAGTTTTTTCTCTTAATGATTTGTAAATTATTCCAAATGTACGATACTGTAGGACTTATTTCACATGTAGAATAATCAACAGCAATCCATTTACTTGAAATTAATAATTCTTACAGTTACATCACTATATTTGCTCAAATGCAATAATTTTTCATTGCACATGTTTAAGACATTTTCAATCTTGGATTTTGTGAATTTCCCCCTGGCAAATAAACCTTGCCCTTTATGCTGCGATATATTGTGCAAATTTCTCACTTTTGGTGGTGTCTAATAAAGTACTCGGTTACACACAAAGAGAATTTGCAATGAAACCTTGGCAGAATACTTAAAACCATCAGACAAGCTTTAGAAATCATACCGAAAGCACGAACTTAAGCATTGGACAAGTTACATATCTCAGCTGAAGTAGATAAATGCAAAAACGAAAGAATATTTCTGGAAATAAATAAAACCAGATGTAGACATCTGCAGTAAAAAATGTACCTGTATCAGTTATATTTGGTACGAAAAGTAATAAATTCAAAATTTAGTCTTAAATTCTTTATTCATACTGATGTAAAATGATGGACACTACCTTTATGCCTGAGCCTTCTTGGTATGCAGGCCAACTACAAGAATAGACCATAGGCCGACCAGTTCTGTTTAACCACAGTGACATAGCAGGATAGGCTATACAAATAGAAATAATAACTAATGGTGTATTAAGAGTTTCATGATCAGAAAAAATATTTAAAAAAAATTAAATCGTTGATAGAACTCATCCCAACAACGTGAAACAGAGATTCTAGCAACCAAAATACCGAAACTAAAAAAAAAAATACTAACACCATAAAACATTGAAAAGGGGAAAAACAGCGAACAGCCTTTCGGATAAGGGGGGGGGGGGGTGGGGGAGTAAAGTCACAAAATCCAAGATTTGGCTAAAGAGAAATTTCCGAAACAGACCTTAACCCCTGCGGCAATTTGGTAGAGCGGGTATTCACAACCAAGAACGATGGGCCGACCCGTCTTGTTGAGGAAAAAGGCCAATGGAGGATATTCTGAAGTTTACAATATCAAATATAAAATAAAAATAACTGTGGTAATAATTAGGCATTGCCCTCTCATTTACAGCAGCCAATCAGATTATCTGTTAACTGATCATCACCCAATGAGATCATCTGTTTGAAACCATAAGAGCGGCGTCAATAACTTGTCTTGATTTGTTGACACGGTACTGTTCTGATAATACAGAAGCTACCCACTTATTGACACAGCACTGCAGTAGCAGCCAGTGCCTGGAAATACAAAGGATCTAGGACAGGAGCAACAAATTGTCTCCAGGCGAAAACAGTGATTCAGGTGCTGGGATGCCAGGTGTTATTAAAACTGGTAGCAGTGGTATGCAATGTCAAAAGTAAGATTCCCATCACAAAATCCAAGATTTGCAACTCTGAAATTAACGAGAGCCACAAACCTTGATGCCTTTCACTATCTGGTGCAACGGGTATTCACATGAGAACACAATGGGTCGACCGGTCTTGTTCAAATAGAAAGCTAGGGGTGGGTATCCTGTTTACCAAATAGTAAATACCAGAACACCACATGAATAACATAGACATCATCTCTGCTAATAGAGAACTAATGGAGAACTAATGCACCAATAGAAGGAGCTATCAGCAATTTTCACGGTTTAATGACGTCATTGAAACGTGATACGTCATTAACTGCACTCAATGTATGATTACAATAGTTAGGAACAGTTCCTGATGGCTCCCTTCGTTGATACAAAGTAAACCATTAAAACAATCTATACGTGACCATTGGATGAAAAAATACCTGGCAAAATTATTTCCAGTCATCGAGACTTTAGTATATTGGATCTTGCATTAACAGTGGGAACTTAACCATAATTATGTAAATATTTTACTTTTTTTTCAAATATATATGTACATTCATATCAGGGTCCTTCTTAAAATAATCCAATAAGTTTTATAGCGAAACAAACATCCCCAATATTTAAACCTTTTATCCACTGGCATCCACCAGCGAAGGCCGGCATATCAAACCAAGACAGAACACTTTTACTTGATAAGACAGTCCCCACTAGAGGACACCTGTGCTGTGAACCGACCAAGGTACAGTTCATGAATATGATGTATACATGCATTTGTTGAGCTTGAGTTTACATATTGAGAAGCAGGGGCTCGTTGGGAACTAGTCGCAATAATAAGAGTTTTATTATTGACATCTTACCATCATCATACTGATGAACATCAGAGTTGCAACCGTCCAACTTCACATAGTCCACGCCCCAGTCAGCAAAAGTCTGTGCATCCATCTGCAGGTAATACTCACTACCTGGGTACCCTGCACAAGTTTTTGTGCCAAAATCTTCGTAAATGCCGAACTTGAGTCCTTTGCTGTGTACCTAAATAAATAAATGTGTCACGAAAAAATAATAATGCTCAATAATATTATCTAGTCGAAAAGAGCATACATAGCATTTGAAGCAACAAGATTAGTTCTGTATTTGATTACTGTGCTAAACTGCTGGTTAAAAAATATCAAAACTTTTCACACATCTTGTATTACTTGTACATCAGTTCTAAAAATTAAAAGTTCACATATTCGCAGATGTGATGCATTTGGAAATATTTTTACTAGTACTGTACCAAAACATTTAATGAAATGTATTCAGATGTCTATAGCCTAATATCACTACATACATAATCTGCTAAAGCTTTAATGCCACTTGGAAAGCGTTTTGGGTCTGGTTGCAACCTTCCTTCTGGTGTTCGCTCAGGAGCCAGCCAACAGTCGTCAACAATCACGTACTCGTAACCAGCAGCTAAGTACCCATCTGCAGCCATTCTGTCTGCCATGACTTTCATTAACTTCTCCCTAGAAAGAGAAAATATGGAAGATCACTGTCAGTGTTATTATGAGAAATTAATGCCAGTAATCAAGTCATGCTGATTATTGTTATGTGTAATGAGAAGTAGGAATTTGATTTTAAGCATTCACATAAAAAGGTAGTTGACAACACATTCAATTAACTTTGTAAACAGGAATAATATACTATTACCATCAGAAATACAATTCTACCATAATCTAACTGTGTTGTACTGAAACTTTAACACACATACATGGAGAATGAACATTAATCTTCTCTGAATGACCATCATATTAAAGTATGTGAAATGTGAATAGCCATTGTGAGTCAAAAAATACTGTGCAAAGCACATGAAACCTTTGCCACATAGAGTTTACTCGAGACGCCATTGGGGTATCGTGTGAGGATGTCATTTGACCCCTATGACCAAACAAATAGGTCAAAGTCGCCCATCTTAACATGCCTGGAATGTTTTCTGCAAAGGCAAAAATCCCCCTTTGTTGCACTAGCTCTTCATTAATGTATCGGAACTGGCTGGAAATTACCCCTGTGACCCTTAAAATAGATCAAGGTCACACTTGCCTAACTCATCCAAGGTTGTCCCCTAAGGCAGAATTCCAGAAAGTTGCAAGATGGTAGCATTAATTAAGCTGGTTTGGAATGGAATTTGACCCCTGTGACCTAAAAAAATAGGTCGAAGTCACCCACCCTCAAACTTAGGCAATTTTTGCATATCTGGCGTCTAGACCTATAACACGATATAATTATGACTGAAAAATTAGGTCAGTGACTGATAGGAGATTGGAATTTGTAACGTACATAAATGTTATAACAATTTGCTTGGTGAAAATTGAGAAAAGTTGCTGAATCTCTTTGAAACATATAAAACACAAATCTTACGACTGTCGACTGTATATATTATGTATTTATTTTGTAAATAATGTCAGATAAAGAAAATATATTTTGTCCAAATTTCTACTATCCTGATGATTACAAAATCATGATAATTCACACAAGTGAGCTCTACAGTGACCATAATTTTTTTTTAATCAATAATATGTTTCCATGTTATTTATATCTACTATCGACAAGTCTGGTACAGGTCTCTTTTTAAAGAGAGTTTTACTTGTTAGCCATTTCTTTATATTAAAGCTTTAGAACTTATAAATTATCGTGTATTTGCATTCACTTCCACATTTCACACTGGATAATTAAACACTACCATTTCTCTGCTGTTCACACATTGCCAGATATCTATTCTTTTTTTAAAGAATTTTCTTGTTCCCAAAAGTTATAAATCACCTTTTGTTGCGTAATGCCATAATTACCTTATCTAAACTGATCATTTCCACCAGGAATAAAAACCTGTGCCCTCAAAATTAGGTCAAGATGACCCATCTTCAAACTCATCCAAGGTCTCCCCTAAAGCATTACATGATCCTAGGATCAATACATCTCAAGTTATCGCTTCTACAAGAGTGATGGACAGATAGACATCTAGACAGACACCACAGGCTATTGCAATACCCTTAGGCCATTAGTATGGCCGAGGGTAAAAACTGCAGTAAATTACAGAATACAAACAATAAATTTGTGCATCACAACTATTGATCTACATGTTTCATAACTATAATATGATGTATCATATTGATCGTATTCTAAATAATAAATCAAAGACACTTGCATCTTTCAAAAGATTAAGAAGAATAGTGCCCAGAAGTACCCTACAATCACTCTATGTTTGCCTGATTAGATCTGTCATTGATTATGGTGATTGTATTTACAATAATATGCCAGATACTTGTGGTAAAAAATTTAACCTAATATAACGTGAAGCCATGATAGTATGCACAGGTGCCATAAGACAAATTCATACTAAGTTACTGTACGCGGAGGTTGGGTGGGAACCATTAAAAACAAGACGTGAATGCAGAGGCCTGATAATGTATTATGAAATTAATAATAATTAGGTTCCACCTCATCTCGATGCTCTGATACTGTTACAATTACAGCAATCAGTCAGATATAGCTTAAGGAATAGTGATAGACTAATAACTCTTTAATTATTTCACTGTATCTACTCCACGATTATGGAACAATCTTGATTTAGAAATAGGAAACTCAGAAACTCTTGAATTATTTAAGCGTGCTATTAAAAGAACCCACGGTTACACTACAAATAAATTGTATCTGTTTGGTCTTCCTGAGGCTCATATTCATCACACAAGAATGAGGCTTGACCTCAGTGGTCTTGTCTTAGTGGTCATTTGAAAAACTACCATACTATCCAAGATGGAACTTGTCAGTTATGTTACCTTGAAACTGAAGATACCAACCATAATATTCTGAAATGTCCAGTCTATACATTAATCGAATTTCATTATTTTGACAAATTTAATAGAACTTATTCCATTTGATTTACTAGCTGGGCTTAATGAAGATACTCTCATACAAGGCTTATTACATCGTTTTCCATTCCTGTCTTTTCATGAAAACAAAGTGTATTTCTTTTATTTCAACATTACATTCCAAGAATATGATTATTTGTGACAAGTACAACTTCTTGTGTTCATGCCGAATTTACTAATTGAGAACCGCCTAGGCTTCTAAGCTTCAAGCTTATTGTCTATCCTATTGTCTGTTTGTGTTTATATGGGTTTACTCAAATGTAGTTATGTACATTTGTATATGGGATTTTGATGTGAATTACTAACACTACTAACAGATGAAGTTCACCGAGTGGATGCATAGTTTGTACCCACAGACAATTGTTGCGGTATTACACATGTATAACCAATTTTACTCTTACCCAATGCAATTGTCAGGATCATTTTCACAGTCTAGGTTGCATCTAAATCTTTCCCAAGTGAGCCATCCCATGGGTGGAGTCCTCGCCAGACCATTATCCAGGGCAGCTACAAAGCTGCTGCCTATTAAGGCTATTACGACTAGAGTGAACATTCTGAAAAAGTTAAAAACAAAATAACATGGATAAACAATAGTGAAGTGTTGATTAATTATCATTATAAATATTATAATAAACATGTAAAGGATCTGCTGACAGTGAAACAGGAAAACCATAAATTAATGTCAAGGCAATACTAATGTGGAACGTTCTTTGGCTTGGTCCTATGTGGTTTTAACATGTCTAATAACTATTAGCAAGCAATGCTATTCAAAATATAAAACCTGAAGAAACTACATTTTGTAAATATGAAAGCATGCAAATTATATATGAACCACTGCGGATATACGTACATTATGTTAGTCTGGATTAACAGCCTGATAAATCTGGATTGAAATGTTGACATGTTCATGTGTGCTGTCAAGGTTTTTCAAATATGTATTGACTGTCTCAGTCTCCACAAGTCAACAAAATATATAAACTAATTCTCTGACTGCAAAGTGTATGTATTTATAATGTAAAGAATTATATAAGCTCGATTGCTGTACAGACAGTCACAAGTTCACTAGGTTTTACATGCACTCATATGAGTCATGAAGTTGAATCATCCAGCAAATTATTTTTGATTCCCTGTACAAGGTTCAAATGACAGATGGGATCACATGATAAAATTATTGATTTTTTGAGCATTAATAATCAGATAATTGGTGTAAGTCATATTTGCAAAGAAGAGTCTGCATTTAAATAAATAGCTGAACAAAAAACAATTTGGGATATGCAAACAAAAGAATATCCAATGCAAAACTTCGAGCAGAACACAAATATAATTTGTCATAATTAGGCATATCACAATATATATATTCACAAGATATATAACGAATCAACCGATTGCATTTTTATTTTGCTAATCATGTTAATAATCGTGTTATTAATGCATCTGAACTTCTGAAGACAGTAATGTCAACATCGAGTAAACATAGGTCAATAAAAATTAACTTATTACACATTCACTCGATCCAGCAAAGTACCTTTCGGTTCCTGGGTGATAAAAATGGAGTAAAATTATAGCAAAGAAAGTCATGGTTTCTTGTTTGTACACTATTTTTATGCTCTTTAGTTTTAAGCGGCCAAATAGAACGTTTACTGCTGTCTGGCTACTAGATCAGCAAACCTACACTAGAGGTCTGGCTGCCAATTACACAAAAGCCACAGAAAGAATATAATGCATTACTTACCTCAACAAATGCTCAAGTGTTCAGTGTATTGTGGGTGTGTCATGTGACAGTCATGTGACGAAATTATTTAAGAGTATTTTCACTAGATGTCGCTTTTGAGTTACAGGTGAGCGACATCTATGTAAGGCAACTTGAACAACTAATTCTCATAAGCATAAACTAAGTGAGCCAGTGAATTATATCGATAGAAGAGCTACCAGGAATGCTACTGTTATAATATGTTAGTGTCCACTGAAATTTTTTAGATTTTATCATGATTGACAGCTGATGCTGGGTTCACCCCTCCCTTCACTCTCTGCAATTTCACCCCCTCTCTCCAATGAGTCCAATCACCCCCCCCCCCCCCTACAGCAGATTGCACAAAGCATGTTAGAACAAGTTATTTAAAATTAACTAAACAGGAAAAGTTGCTCTCGTCAAATTTTTTTGGGTGCATCACGTACACGTGTATGTAATGTACTGCTTATCAAGTACTATCATGATTATATCATATCAATTAGAAGCCGGCGGATCCAGAAAATTCCAGACAGGGGGGCGCCGACATTTAATTTTCAGTGCCAATCCCCTTGGATGATCTCTGTTCATCCAAGCTCTCCCTGACTGATGGCCAGTATTGCAATGTAAAATCGGCGCCGAATGGGGGGGGGGGGGAGGGGGCGTGCTCCGGCGGCGCCCCCCTCTGGATCCGTGCCTGAAGCTAGAGAAGTGAGGAAATTTTCAATCACACAACCATATATTTGTATATATATACAGATATAATATAATAATATATTAGCAGAAATCTAAACGACAAAATTGTTCAACAATGACCAGTACATACAAAATATTGCATTTCACTTTTTATTTACACACTATCTATCTATCTATCTATCTATCTTTATATATATAAATCTACTTTTCACTTTTCATGTCAGTCGTCCTGCATGCTAAATGGTTCATGCTGAACACAATATAGACCCTGGTTATCAAGACAAATACAGGGTGCGGCATAAAAACTTGCACCAGCAGCTACTGCTACCCAACCTCGCACACTGCTGGGACCGAGGATGCTGCTACCTCTTTTGTTATTACCTTGATACACACGAAAGTAATATCAGCTAAATTATCTTTATGAACATATTTTCTTATTTCCTCAAGAATGATAGATACTATGGATCTAAATATAGCACATACACACTTATCACACCTTCGGGTAATTTTCACTTTGGCCTTTGCAATACAAGCATTAGATTATGTCACTGATCAGTGATCATACAGCTATGTTACACCTGTTGCCCCCACAGATAGGGCAAATAGATTCATGTTTAATAAGAAGGTAGAGCATTGATACTTTTAAGGCGGAGAGTGCCATTTTTGGTTCAGGACAATTTTCTGTCTAATAAACTGGCCCATTCTCCTGAAAAATCATGTGATTATTTCCAGATTAGTTGGAGATTCCTCTGGAATGCCATAATATTGTTTGTTTCAATTTAATGGCCTTCCTGGATCAAAACTTCTTATCATCTAATACCCACCCTTGCACGCCACTGGGACCGAGGATGCTAATACCATGATATACATATGCACATATAAAAAAACACTGAAGGAGGATTCTGTGCAAATATTAAATTTTCTGTGGCTTCAGAGGTGTAGTTACTAGGATTCTAGGAAATATCTTTTTGTAAACTTTTCTGCAACTAAAGAGACACCATGCAAGCAGACAGAAATCTGACTTCAGTGGTACGTGTCATTCAGAACAAGCCCTGCAGCAATGAACCCTCTCAATGATTCAGATACTGATATTGTCTGACTTTATACATTGTTATAAGATCAAAAATATCACAATGACCAGTTGCTTAACCCCTAACTAAATGTTGCAAAGCTTTAAACAACCTCATAAACATTTGAGTAACCTAGAGCTATCCTTAAAGAGGAGATGCCTAGTGCAAATTTTTAGGCCGCACCATGTATGCTAAAAATGATATATTGTAATTGTAGCTTCTGATTATGAGTTTTTAAGATTTTCTCAGCATTTCATCAGTTTTGAGATGGTCCCCAGTGCTGCAGCCCAAGCAGACAATTTTAGACTAATGTCTCACAAATGATGCATGTAATAATCCTTGCTCCATGGTAAATACATTTTTGGCTTAATTCATGAGACAAATTACAAAATGGCTCAAGCCTCAAATATACCATAATGCCTAATATGATTTGTGTGTAATTTTATTCTAAATTATTATAGGTCAAGATAGTAGAGTGGTATGTACTCACCCTAGAGGAATGCACCATCGATCTAATTCAATTCATTTAGTCAGAGTGGTACTTTTATGATAAATGGTCTTTAACGTGTGACAATATGCTCTTAAACCCAAAGACAGTCACGTATTATATTCATATCAAATTGAGGCAATACAATATAAATATCATTATAGTACTAAATTTATAGCGGAAGTCAGTTATCTCATATGTATCACCTTCCAGCTAACCTTCAGAACAATTAAAAATGGCAAGAGATGAAATAGTTCTTTTTGCACTGTGTAGAAGCCTAAAATTTACAGTTGCTGTTCAACACCAACAGCTCAACATTTTCCTTTGAAATATACATTGTCGTTTCAGATGACAAGTATAGGCTGACTACACAAGGGGCCAGCCGAATGCCCATTTCTTCTGAAGGATGCCACTGCACATGCACATGCTTATGATCAGTATATTGTACCCATATAATATTAGCTTATTTTAAACTACGTAATCTTTATTGATAATATTTTGGCTAATATGCAAATGAGACAAAATTTACTATAATACAATATCTATGAATATTATACCTAAGTGAAGAAATTGATAATAATAAAAGTAGTTATTATATAAAAAAAAAATGTATGAATATAAAATTTAAAGTTATCTACATGTTAATTCTAATGGATTATTAATGTTAGTGTTAAGTGTGAACTCAATGCTTCAGCTATACCTGGTAATTTGCAGTTGCTTACCGTCATGCATGCCTGAACAATGCTACCATAAACATGGCGTTATGAAATCTGTACATGCATTGCCTGTCTCTTAAATTGCTGATATTTGATAATGACATGGCTTATTCCAATATGAAATATCTCTAAGAATATTTATATTATCAAGTAGTGTGTATGTAATTTAAAATTCTAAGATTTTCTGAATTGTAAAAGGGCAAATTATCAGATTTCCCAAATAACTTGGGTATGTTTTATTATAAATACAAAAATTGTGACAAAGGTATGCAATTAAAAAAATACGTATATGGACTTCTCTAAACTTTTATGAATGTCAGAATAAATGACATCACAGATAAGCTGGCTCTTATTCAATCAACGGTTAACTTAGTTATGGACAATAATGATACACCGAATGGCTTAACCAGGACAGTTGAATTCCTTTCTTCTAAATTAGAATTAACCACTACTGAGCTGAATTCTATTAAAAGAGAAAATGCTGAGCTGAAGGTGTCACATACACGATTAATGCAGAAATTGGAAATATCAAGAGACGAACTGATCATCTTGAGAACCAGTCCAGAAGAAATTTTTCTATTATTTCAGGGCGTAGAAGAAAAAGATGGTGAAACTTGGACACAATGTGAGGAGACTCTTAAATTGTTTTGCTTAAATATTTGAGTCAAAATATTAAGTAGCAACTTGTGTTTGAGAGAGTTCACAGAGTTGGACCGAAATCCGCTACAAACACAAAACTTAGGCCTATTGTTGCTAGATTCAACTGTTACAAACAGAGGGACTTGATATGGCAAAATCGTTTTGGTTTCAAAGGTACCAAAGTGTGGATTAATGAAGATATTTCTCAAACTGTTAGAGAAATCGTAACAAACTGCTGTACAAAATGGTAGAAGAGAGGTGTCAAATGAGGCACTCTAGTGCAGTGATGAAAGTGAGAAATGTTGGTCGTGAAAATTTAATGACATGTAATTGGATTTCACAAAAATATATTATTCAAATATTCAGTAACATGAATATAAACTATACTTTAATTTATTTTATGGTATAATAAACTTTTCTCTATATTATTGTGTTTTTTAATTAATGAACATTGCACCCATCAGTAGATGGTTATATATTATTTATATCTCTCAATTGTGATACCAAACTCTGCTGCCAAACTCTGATACCAAAACTGATACCAAGCTCTGATACCAAGATAGCTCAAGATACCAACACAGAATGACCCTGATTTCATACTCAATGCCAAGCTATTATTATTATAGTTGCCACAAGCAATTTTGGAGATTGGCACTGCATAAAAACTGGATGATGGCAGGAAATTCACCTGGACATATGGCCCCAACCCTGGAAGGTTAGCTGGGCTTTGTATGGACAAGTCTAGCCCCAAACCAACCAGGAAGACTAGCCAATTTTCTGGAAGCATCACCCCATGGGAGGTTGGAACTTGGAACCTTCACCAGGAAGGTTGGCCCGAGTATGGAAGATAGTCCTAGGTTCTATGGACTCTTCACCAGAACCGAGAACCCAGATTTCTAACGCTATACCTTTAAAAATAAGTAAAAATCCAAAATAAAGAATTATATAGCAATGTCATTTGGGGAGCTGTAGCATTGCAGAGTTTCCCCTGATTTTATTTTTATTTTTTGGTCAGGCGGACTCAGTTTCCCCAAGCTCGCCCGACTTCCATCGCAGCTCTGACGACAAAATAGCACACTAGCACCAGAGGGCAGGCTGAAAACAGTCAGTGCTGAGGATTGGGACTGGGTTTTCTCTAAAACCAGCAAGAATATGATCCAGAGTATTTGAATTATAATCAATGCAGCAGATAACATGCATTCATATAACATCTTTCTTATGTTGAAAGAAGACTAAACTCACAGGCCAAATGGCATGGAGGAACTGATCCACCTTAACCAATGGACCATCCACATGCTTCAGGCGAAAATTAAACAACCACAGGTATCAACTGTTATACTGACTTTATTAATTAGTCCTCTATACTCGTATTGAAATGTAATATAACAGCATGAAGCATTCATTCATAGCTTTCATTTTACACAGGCCACTGACAGTGTGGCGACAAAAATACTCGTGAAGTGCTCGTAAAGGCTTTGTTTATGATTTGGATCTCATAGTATTTTCAAAGTAATGATATCATACATAAGTGTGTACTTTGTCATTTTATACAAATATATTGCTTAGTTAGATAGCATTCAAAATACACCTTGTATAAAACTGTCATATCAAATTTAGGCCATTAATTATATATATATCATATTATATGTATCATATTACATCTCTAGTAATGGCCACATTCGAATATAATAAGAGCATTACATCAACCTGAAATAAAAATTTTCACCGTTTCAAATAATTATACTTTAAGACTTTGTTATCAAATTTGATATGTGGCAGTATTCATATCATAGATTTATTTTCCAAATTTTTTGGTAAACATCACCTATCTTACTAAGTTTTAAAAACCACGATTAATCTTTTCAGTAACTTCAATCTTCATCAACATTGCAATATAAACTTCTAATAACATTGTTTAATTACCAGCTCACCATCGCTGAGGTACTCCTTTTAACATTAAAATAACATATAGGTGTGAGTGACCAGAGTGACCTTGACAAATGTTCCCCAAATTGTGTATCAATCCCCCCCCCCCCCCCCCATGTTTCTTGTCACCTTAGGAAATAATTAAATACCAAAAACAGACAAAAACATTGTTAACACAGATAGTAACATCAACATATAATTTACATATAATTCACAATTTCAAAGAAGTATGCTATACACATTACAAGAGGACATAAACGCAAGACCCGTGTGCATAGGTCATAATTATTTGCATGTAATTTACATGACTTATTATCATACAGCCCACATGCCTAAAATATTATCACATTTACCAGACTTGGCCATCAAAAACTTGTGACCACAGATAAATGTCTGCATACAGTACATCTTTCAAATGTTATCGTCATTTCAAATTGAACGTCTTTAGACAGAAACACAGAGTAGTTAACAGAAAAGTCACTCGAAATTTGTGGAAACGAAGGTATATTGTCAAAGTAGGATCCCGTTGATGTACAGCATCTCTCTGTATCACTTATCTCTATGATCTTATACCTTTCAACAATAATATGTATCCTTGCTGCTACATGTTTTCTATGAAATTCAGTATTTGTTGATATGCCTCAATTGTTATTGAAGTGGTAGTTAAGTTAGTTAATTAATTGTGTGCAGCAGTTACAGAAACAAAACAAATTAATCCAAGTGTACACAACCAATGGATACACCAAGACAGACAGGTAGTTAGATAGATTTTCTTATATCAATATCTTCGTCAATTTTGCACCTACTTTACCCATAATCCCCTTATTCAACTGAGTGGCTCCTCTGATAACTACTCTGTGATTGGTACTCTCAACATTGTCAAACTAGTCAACAATTATCAACAGTCAGTAGCAGATTATAAATTAACAACAGTTTAGTACAAAGAGACTGAAGAATCATAGATGTAAACATGAACAGTTAGATGAAGAACAGCATGAAAACAAATAATCACAGTTGGGTGACGTTAAACTTTATTGAATAAACATATCACACTGTACTATTGTTGTATCATAAATGAATATTTACCATAAGGTAGACGTTTTGGGTAATATTTTTATCATACAAAGCACAGAGAATTGCAAATGGACACAAATCTTATCAATAAAAGATTTCACTCTCAATGAAAAGCAAGAGTATACTTTCAGAACTCAGAACAAATTTATTTGACAGAGTATCCCTTCTGAGAGAACCATGCTGTCGCTGACAAAGTATACAATAAATCAATTCGAATTTAACTTAAACCTAAATACTGATTATATCACTTTCTTATGGTTCACCATCCTTTTGGTTTGTGGTGGATGGATCAGGGCTCTACCTCCTGTATTTCTTGGCTAATTCTAATTAGGACAGATAGGGACCATAACAATGAGATTTAGGATGAAATAGCCATTCAACTTGGGCTCGACCGGTATTGAACCCCACACCCAGTGGTTGGAAACCCAGTACTATGTATAAGGAATAAACTATCTGAGTAAACAATGGGTAGTTCATGGTTAAGAGTTTTTGATTGCTCATGAAACGTTGGGTAGTCGACCTAAGAAGGAATAATCAACAAATGGTAACATATGTCAAAAAGAGTCGATACATCTTTTCATTATATCACATTGTGATAGTATGGTTATAGACAAGGCGACCAAAAACAGTAACAGAGAAACTAGTTGCAGTGCAATATGGGTAAATCAATTGTATTTAGGGGTCTCCACTTCCCTCTGGCCCTTTCATGCGCACTGAATTAAATGAAAGACCTCGAGAATAAAATACTGCTCATTTGAGTAAGATTAATACGCAGTGTTGGCTAAAGTTTTTCATCACAAAAACTCATAATACAATTAAACTTGTATGCAGGATAGGAATGTAATAAATACTCAAGACTCGTTTATCAATACACAAATAGAAAAACAAAATAATACGTCATGTCATTTTCCCACTATGTAAATACATGCAAGATTGTCATGGTGCACATGTACATTGTAAAGTATGATACAGGTAGGTGCCACAACATTGATGAGTAATTTTATAAACAGCTTTCAAGGCATCCTTATTCATGTGAAAAGTGTTCAAAAGCATTCAATGTTCATATAATGACACAGTTCATGTTTTGTATATGATTGCATTCAATAATTTATCATGTGACTCCCGGCATCGTCATAGTATTTGGATGTGTGCGTTGACACTGGGAGGGACGGCAATCAACTCTTATTGGGTTTGGTTAACCTACAAAAACCTTCAACCAGTATAAGGGTCATAGTTGTGTGTACAAATGAGTATGATAAAGTTCTGAGTTGATTGGTGGTAATAAAGATGGAGGATTGACAGGACTCCCTCGCGCCGTCTGCTGATTGGCCGATGCCATCTCTCGCGCCAACTCTCGCATCTCACTCCGAAGGCTTGACACAATCTCACGCTTCAGAGTGTCAAGTTCCCCTTGTGAGAGGAAATTCCCCGAAGTAGAGTGTGGCAGGGTGGGTGAAGATGACCCTTGCATTTTTGGATGGGGCGGTAAGGGTGGGGCAGTATCAGTTCCTCCTGAAAGACCTGCTGATCTAAGTGAACGAAGGATTTCACGTTTCAAGTTGTCAATATGACCTGTGGTGCGAGCCGCTTCCCTCTTCCTGTCTTCCCGCAATTCATACCTTGTGGAAAGCATTCAAGATTGAATTATTTGTACAGAAACACAGAGTTTGTAGCATCCATTGTCAATTTGTCATTTTAAAATATGTTTTTAGTGTTAATCAAAATTACATAAATTCCTACTGAACAATGTCAGCACTTTAAGTGATATAATGGCGATCATGGCCAACTTCATGACACAAAATCTTGCAAGGTTCTTTACCATCATGTACCACCACTGAACCTTTATACCTAAATGCCTATCCATAATAACACATATTACATTCATTATTATTAAAATTGACACAACCATTTAGACCGTTAAATTGTATGTTAAAAAGGTGTCATAAAGGCAAGATTATATTGTACCTTAAACTGGAAATGTCTTGCTTTATTTCTAAAAGATCATCCTCATTTACGCCATCTTGTCTCATCTGTTTCTTCCATTGATGGATGAATCTGCTGACCAGTCTTCTCATCACATCCTACAATCAATATTGTGATGAAATATCATCTCAGTTGTACCAGAAATTATTTAAGACACTTTGCAGTCTACAGATATTTATATGTCCAATTGTCCATAAATGGGAATCACGATAAAAATATCGAGACCTGATAGCCATTCTTTTTTTTTTTCAGACATGAAAATATCATATTATTAACTGAATTACTTTGTATTAAAAACAGCATGAAATCCCATTTATTGAAACTCATGACTTTTATAAATGGTCATACCTGATATTTGGGTCGTTCAATGCTATTTGGTGGGATTGTCTCTCCATTAAAGGTTGGTCTCTGCATGCAAAAAGAAATATAACAATTATGAATGAAAGTAATTTTGTTTTTTTTTGCCGTTTTGCAATATTTTATGATCTTTAAATCCATGATCCAGTTGGTTTTTAAGCTTAACAGAACCACAAACTTGAATAAAAGATATTAATCCCTGTTCTTTTCTTATTGACATTCAATTTTAAATATGTATTAATATTACTCTTTTTTTTTACAAATATGAACTTGAATATGCCATGAGGAGTATACAACTTTAATAAAGAATTATATCATCATTGTAAATTAATCTTAAATCAGTTATAAAAAGCTACTTTTAACAATATCCTGGTGTAATTCTGAGGACCAACATAGGCCAAATAGTGACACACCCTTTCCATGAAAATCAGTGAGACAATCACAGGTCCAGCTAAAATGTCCATTTAGTAAATTACATCTTATTCATGTGACAGATTCTTTGCACCTACTGCAATATTAACCATACAATATACACTATTAGCAGTTATACATAATGATGTTGTCTCCTGTGGATGTGCATGATGAAGCACACCTGTATCCTAAGCTAGGAATGTTGTATGTATGTATAATTTATTTAAAGTCGTATATGGTCAGATTACATGGTAATCGAAGTTACAAACTTCGTTATGTATGACTCATATTTCACCATTTTGTAGTACAATAATGCAATCGAAATGTCTCATAACCCAAAGTAGCTTTGGTTAATCTTTATCCCGCTTTATATTTAGAAGATATATTGCCTTTCAGAAAATACTCAATCATGTGCACCCTAGGGCACTCAATTACTATGATATCAGCTGTCTGGTTGATATGTTAGGATACTGGCAGCACAGCATTACATCTAATTTGATATGGTATCTTAGAAATAGATTGCCAGAAGCTATGGTGCAGACTATGGGACTTCATGATGTGGTCAAACATTGAGGTTTTGCAAATACATGCTCAAATAAATAAATGGTGGATTAAAAAAAAATCCTGCATCGGGTTCATCTCTTGCTTATTAGACTGGATATATAATTTTATCCAAAGTAAAAGTGACCTTAGTTTTATGAAAGACTTAAAAATTGCAGAGTCCCACTCTTTTTACCTCTTGGCTATCGGATTGGACGACCGAGCTCTGATCACCATCTCTTTCAGTCTCCACATGATTATTTGTATAACTGTGAGCCCCTACAGAAGCACTAGCGTTCCCCTGCAACCAATGTTGTCATGAAAATCCACATATCAGTGGAGACATTCCCTCTGCCAAAGAATGAATACTGAATATCTCCAGTTTTCTTTTTCCGCTCGTAACGTTATTCTTTACTTTTGGAATGCACATCAGCAATGCAATTTCCAAGCTGGGGCATTGTATTGTGATTTATTATATATTCGATTATTTTTTTTAGGTGTGCAGTGCAAGTAAAGGTCACTCAAGTGTTGCATCATGGGTCAGTGACACAAAATGGATATAGTGGAACATAACAGGAACTACTTTATGTGATACTCTTCTTTGGTTTCATCTATTTGACCAAAGAAACCCATGAGTTGCACCGGACAGCAGTGTGTGGCAAGTGCCAAGAAATGTACAGAATAACAGAAATAATAACAGAAATAATGATGGATTGTGGCAATATTGGATTATCTTTTTTTATTTTTTACTTTTTGTGGTGTCTTCACCTCACATTAAACTGGTCTCAGGAGTGCACAAGTATGCAGGTGTTCCAGGATACTTTGAACTAGAACATAAGCCATTTGTAAGAAAGAAAAAAAATCAACGCAGAATTCGAAGGGATTGTTATGGTTTGGCATGCAGGTTAATCAGGAGAGAAATGCACAGAGGACAGAGGGTGCATTCAGAGGCAGTTTCGGGTGGAATCTAAGGACAAATTTGGGTTTAAAAAACCAAAGGCAATCAACAGTATTCATTCTTTGGTCAAAGGCATAAAACAAGGCAAATGTATAATTCAAAATTAAAGAAATTAACATATATTGCTATTAATAACTACAATTATCATTGTTTAGTATAAAACATCATCATTAAATAGTCTAGGAAAATCATTCGCATGCATGCAATACTGGTAAAGGTTTACTAATGCTACGTGACTAACTAGTGAATAAAGCATTAATATTTGCATGAAATAATCAATGAGACTACTTTGTGGCAACTTAGGACAAATGAGCATTCATTATGTTGGTGAAGGCAAAAAGTGATGTGATTCTTGCATTAGGGTGAAGTTGTGTTTCAACTACAAAGCATGAAGCATAGGTTTCATCGTGTCAAGAACTACATGTATGCTCATGAAAATAAAACAACCAGAGCTCTGTGATTTGTGAAGTTATCTGGCATTCCTTTAAAGGCCCCATTATGAAACTGTGGATAGGGGGGCAAACATGCATGAGTTGCATGACCTAAGCATTTAAATGTAATTCTTACGAATTTCTTATCCAAAAAGTTTCCGCAACCCTAAAAACGCAGAAACGACGTTTCGGCTATAAAATTGGTGACTCAGTACGATTGAAAGAAATTTCTGTGAGAATGAAATAATTGCACATAAAAGATATTAATGCAAAAGATTACACAGTGAGCAAACCTTTATCGTTCCTTCCAGCGATTTCCGCCGAGGACGTCCTGATCGACCATGCACAAACCAAGAGAAGAATCGCCTACAGCGAGTGAGGAGGTAATATATAGACTTAGGACTAATGATGATGTTGAAGGGTGAAGGCAGAGTAGAACCCTCATCAAAGTAGCCAATCCACAGCTTAGAACGTGCAAACTTCCACTCCCTGTCAGCATGGTCCTGCAATGATACAATTTGCCATTATCCACAGTTCATGTGTCATAACTAAAGCTATTGTCAATATAACATTTGATTATGGTAGTGTATATATTTTTCCAATGTTAAAAGAAACATAGTCACAATTTTCCTTAATTCTTCTTAAAGTGAATTATAATATCAAAGTATGCCAAAAGAGCAACAAAGACTTATGTTTTTTAATAAATTTTAAAAACAGACAAATAGAGGTTTTAAAATATGCAGAAACATGAGACAATGCCAGGAGACAAAACGATATAGGCAGCACTACTGTAGACTTTCACAAAGATTTCAAGGGCAACAGGGACATTCCAAGATAACAAAAGTGCTTTGGTGCATAAAACTTTGGGCAGCCATTCAGCCAACCAGGTCATGTTTTCCGTAGCTGATTAGATTAGTTCATGCTTGATTAACAAGTGTTCAACAGAAGCCAAGGGTGACTGGCTCAGGGTATTGAGCAATTTTACCAAGTTGCCTGTGGGGCTTTTCAGACAGTTCTGATCAGGCTTTGTGGAAGACATACAATAGGGAGTGTTTGTAGAGGGGAGTGGGAGGAAGGGTTCGGTCAATTGGTAGGCAAATAAATGGGGAAGACACAGGAAACAAGAAAGTGAAGAAAGTCAGATTGTAAGAGAAGGAAAACTATGTCTCATTCACAAACAGAAGCAAGGTGTAAACATGCAAACACCAGCAAGGGAGTTGCTCTTACCACTATGGAGTGGAAGGATTTGGACATCATTGCAATGAGCATGTTCAGCAGGAGTACTTTAGTGGCTACGTTATAGGCACCAAACAGGAGCTTCCCAAACACCTTAACGTAGTAAATGTGCACCTCCAGGGTGGCTAGCGATATCAGGCCGAACATGGCCCAGAAAAGCGTGGAAAAGGAGGTATCGAGTCTGAAACAGTAAGAGATAAAGCGTGCGTCACTCCTATGTACTGCCTACAGGTCAAAGGACTTTTTGACGTCATGTCATGGCGGTTGGCTGTATGATTGTTTGGGCATATCTCATTGGTCTGACAGGGCAACTCAGGATTGTATGGTTCATCTGACTGGTCAACAAGGGTGCAACATGAAGGTATGGCTCATTTGATTGGCTGCGGATGGCTGTGCATGAATGTATGGCTTCATCTGATTGGCTAGAAAGGACATGTGTGTTGTTTTGTTTGAAAGGGAACACTAGACTACAGTAAGGCAGAGGAGAGCATAGACGTGCTGGATGTGACCAAAACAAAACAAACACAGAAAGTGAACATGAAGAGCATGGTGGTGTTCCTCCTGGGCTGTTCGTACCTCGATATTCTGGAAACTGTTCGACATCATAGCAATAAGCATATTAATGAGTACTATGATAGCCAGAGCATGGTAAGCCATGAGAAGATACTCTCCGACACGTCGTGTGAACGGCTGCATGTGTCCTTCTCTAACCGCGGTCAGCTGAGTCAGTCCAAAGAGTGACCAGAACAAGGTCATGTAGCTGTGGGTGATGCTGCAGCAAAAATTAAAGCTCTTATTAATGCCAGATGGCAGTGGCGTTTCTCTCGTCAGCATCGACGATAGAAACGTTGAGAAGAGAGGAGAAAGGTGAGGTTAGAGCTAAACAGAGATTGAGAAAATATACAACATCCATGCAGTACAGCCTTAACATGTAGGTCCTAGTAAACTTATTTTGTGTTGCAAGGCATTAATGTGAAACCAGTGCCAAATATTGCTGAGTTATGATCACAGTTTATTGTATATACAAGGGTTTGAAGGCTGTTTCTACAAGAATTAATCAAAGCAGTCTATAGGTTGCTTTGTCGAACATTCTATGTACAAACTATTCTGGCTACCATTCAATGGATTTCAAAAGTCTAGGCTTCTAGTTGTACATTATTACAGACCATGCAGTATCCCTGATGAACTGTATATTGTATAACTTCTTCATGGTAGTTATAAATAACTTTTGAAAATAATTTTGTTATTAAGAAAAGAACTTATGTTTTAAATATTTGGACCTTTCTTGTTTGGTATTTTTTGGTTAGGTTGGCAATATATATGAACGGAAAATAAGTAAAAATTATATATCATTTGTAGCAGCACAAACTCAACCAATTCAGGAACAACCAAAGCGAATGACAATAAAATGTCGTTGGCAGCAATCTGTGCAGCAGCAAAGAACAGAACAATAGAAAAACAGAATTGTGATTTACAGGTAGTTCACCAGGGACTGCCAAAAAAAGAAACTTGACAGCTATCATAGATGGTAAGATAAACATCCTACCCATTGTAGAGGCTCAACAGCTCTCTGAAATCAATTGAAATATGGCTAATTAGTGTATTCCTGTGTTCTTACATTGTTTGGTCTTGGAACAGCACACAAAAACATCTGGAGCCATACATAAATGCGTTATAAGAAGGGACCAGGAGCTCTTGATAACAGAAGGGATCTGTTTCTTTTCTCGTGAATGCATGTTACGAGCAGATATGGTATTGGATAAACATTGTGTCCAACCATCTAGCTTAAATATGGATTATAATAAACCATTGGATGGTAATCAAGTTTGGTTTGTTTTTCTTTTTATGAGAGGGAGTTTTAGTTGTTGAAAAGATCTTAGCACAGGTGATAATTTGTCTCTTTTTGCAATGTAAATTCATGCAATAAAAGATAAAAGAAAATAGAGGAATACAACAAATAACAGGTTTAAAATCATAGTAGAAAATATTATTTGCAAGAAGTAGTGGAGTTATTAGTACAATTTGTTCGTGTGTCAACTAGTTGGGCCTATGAAATCATTTTGTCCTAAGCTAAACAATGCACCTTCTGAGAAAAGACAATTTGAGCATTCAGTGAGTGACTTAATATCCTATATGTATTAGTGAAAAGCTAATGAAAAGGTGGCGTTTGTGACGTCATAATTGCAGCGGGGACGGGACAATGGGGTGAAAATTGTGACGTAATCAGCACAAAGGTCGACGTCATGAATGACAAGAGAGAGGAGGGAAAATGCGCCAGACACACGTCAAATCACACAGTCACTGAAAGGCAAGGGCTGATTAGCTGCAACATGATAATTATCATAATATGACAACAATTAATTGGATTTTACAAATCTTTTGCTTCTAATGAAAATTCCACTGTGAAATTAAATCTTATACAAATGCACTGTTAGTATCTAGTTGTTTTTGTAGCACAAAGCAACACTCACGGATCAAATTGGTTCTTGAAGTCCTCTGCCAAGCCTTCAGGTTGCAATGGAATGATGCTGACAGTACCATTGTCTGACTGGACCAGCTCCAGAGCAGACCTGTCATAGATGGGGTCGTCATTGGAGTAATAGTAGTAGAGCTGATTAAGACCACAGGCAAAAGATGTCAGCACCAAGAAGAATATGAAGAGGAACTTGCCAATGTCAATCAACATGCAACCCAAAGAGATCTGGAGAGGCCCTAACTGGGGATTTGCCTGAAATAGGTAGATGATACGAGCAAAACTGAAGACATTAGCCACAGCAAAGACACCTTCTGAGATAAGGGTTGGGTCCTCCTCTGGCCAGAGTGTCCGCGGCATAATGGCCGGGCCATAAATCTCAGGGTAGAAGGACTGCGCAAAGGCTACAGTCCGCAAAGATATGGTGCATAGGTAGAGAGACAACATGATGAAGTCTAGCCAGTTCCACCATTGCCTCACATAGGCCTTGAGGCCTTCCTCCCACAACTGCTTGCATTCCGCCCAGATGAATCCTGCAACAAGAAATCGGCCTGTCACTTTCCCGCACAGTTTTCCAACATAAGGCGACAAATGGTGGCTCTTCGTTCTTATCAATTGCAGGCGAGCCTGTTCCCATTAATCTGGTTGTGGCTTTTCCCAGCTTTACACAGTCTGTTTTAATGAATTTGAAACTCCAAATCCCCCTGAAGGCATCGTCAAGGATGGAATTTCATAAATTTGACAGACAAATACAAGGACATGCTGCAGACTTGATATTGAGAATGATTCTAGTATTTCATTTAGCTCATGAAATTCAGCAGCGTGACATGAAATATATTGATTTTAAAATAACAGCACAAAATGTTCAAAACATTCCTTTAATAGAAGCAGTATTGATGTCTCATCTTAGTTTCATTTGAGCAGGCAGTTACAGCCAGTAAGAACCTAAAATACCTATTCACATGAGACTAATGCAGTTACACGGGGAGTTAGGTCTAAATTAAATTAGAACCAAGAAGCAGAACTCTGTAACAAAGTCTGGAGTGAACCCTTACAACCACAATGTAACAGGACTATATTAAGGGTGTCTCAGTTTGATACTCTCACCTGTGACGTAAAGAACAATAAGAATCTCCAAAGGTGCAGGAGCAGGGCCTCTTTGTTGCTTTCTGTCCGCCTGTGTTTCGGCATCTCCGGCGCTGACGTTGGTCGAGGCGAGAATGAGAAGTATGAGGAAGACGCCAAATGAGGCGCTGTGGTACATGAATTTCATGAAAGGTGAACGGAGTAAATTGCTGAGGCGACTTCGAGGGAAGAATAGGTAGTAGACAGCCATAAAGGGCATGAGAAGGATCAGGCCTATTATCAAAAAAATTTTGGTGAACACATTACGTTTCCTCCAGCCGGGCAGACCTTCATACCAGATGGAAGCCAGTAACTGTTGGCAATTGGGATGAGCCACAAACTGCAATAAACCAAGTTAATCAGCTTGAGGTCGTGAGAAAAATACAGATATCAATAATATAAAAAGATTGCTTGCAGCTAACGTGTCCAATGGCATTGCATGCAATACTCAACTGCCACTTGACAGCCCAATGTGCTTGCTCTTAGACACAGATATGCAACCCCACAATATTTCAATACAAATATTGACAATTTACATGGTTCTGTGAGCTGATATTGCTCCGTCAATATTGCTCCTTTCCTCCCACGCTGGCACACATATTCAGCATGATAAATTATCCCAAATGCCACTTGATTATTCCAGAAGTAAAGAATTGGATTCATGCAGCTGCTGGGAGCGATGGTAAACAAAGACATCAGCCCAGAAGTAGATAAATGGGTTGGCCACCTGAAACCTTCACTCATTTGTTGGGTATTGGATTCTTCCATTGTTTTGCTTTGCTTACAATAGCTGCTGTTCCAGAAACAGATGGACAAGTACTATACAATACATTACACAGAACATTTAGAATCGAGTCACAGACGCCTGTTTAACCTACAATCCAAGCTGCTGCCGTAATTTCTGTCCAAGGACAGGCATGGCCAGAATACTAGTGCAATCCTTCCCATCAATCTTTGGGCCAAACAATTGATGGATTGTTCCATGAGCAGACAAACGGATTCCTAACTTAGCCATCCCTCATATATGGAAAATCAAGATTGGTGCCAAGGGCCAGTGCTCTTCTAAGAGGAAATTGATTGTGCCTTAATCAGGCAGGGAACATATAAGAAAGAACCCGAGGCATGGGATAAATTGATATATGGATGAATGGATAAATAATGGATATATTATTCAGGATTTATTGGTCCAATAATGGGGGTACTATGCCTGGTTTAAGCCATATGCAGTGATATAAGTACACTATTCGCCATGACAAAAAGTTCCGCATAAATTGTGAAGAGATTTTAAATATATACAGAAATTTAACGTTTTTACAGAGCCTAAATGTAACCCAATGGAATATGCTCAATGAAAAATAGATTTATGAATATCGCCATTTAGGATACACTTGGCTCGAATCTCACTGGTCTTAACAGAATTGTTCTATCGGACAAACATTTTAACAAATATAACAAGGCACAATTCTTACTGCAAATCACTCAAACCATAAAGGCAGAAAAGATGTAGCAAACTTTTTTGTATCTTCTGATTGTTTGCTAAATGATATTTCTGTATATCTATACCATTTAGTGAAATAAAATAAATAATAATAATAATAATTTACTTCATTTAAGATATACACCAGGAGCAAAACATATCTAATCTAAATGATGAATTTGGTGATGCCACCCTGACTTCAGTTTTCACTATAACGTGTATGAGGTTCAATGAATCATGCCTCTAACCATCCGTTAATGCAATTTACTTGGTTTTCAGTAATGAAGTGGAGGACAAACTACCACTTAAAACTTCTTCTAAAATTAGTTTGGTTTCCTTTACTCGCAGCCTGCCTTCTATAGATGGGTAACTGAGTGCCATTTTCCCATTGCAAGCGAAAGCTTCTAAGTTGATTAGGGCTTATGAATTGTATAAACCAATTGGCTGAAACGACTGACAACAAAGAGGGTGGAGGTTCATTTTCTGGATGGAAAATCGTTTGCCTTTGATTACTGACTTTGAGGCTTGCCAAAGCTTCGCCAGGCAAATCCATACAAGGCAGCAGTCTGGCACCAGTATCTGTATCTTGCAAGAGACAGTTTGGGCCACACATTGGCAAAAAATGAACATAACCAGTGCAGTGTGATTTTCACACAGCAATTGCCTAATACTATACATAAACCAGTTATACGTGATGTCCACATACACTAGTTTATGGTGTACAACATGTACTTTGAGAAGGACATGGCTAAACTAAAGTAACAGTATCCTAATCCGTTGTCGTTCATAAATATTATACAGTGTTAATGGGTTTTTTGATCAACTCACTTCTAAGACCACATTACCAACACCATAATATTTTGGTATTCCTGAAATTATATTTTACCATTGTTAAGACCACAATCAAATTGCACAAGGGTGGTCGGTATAGCGAGGTTCCTTTGTATTTGTAATTATCCCTATCATAAGATCATCTCGTCTTTAGGTTCGGGATAAATTACAGGACTGACAGAGATTCAAGACTGTTTTTAGCCTCTTTGCTGAAAGGTTTATTTGTGAGGGTGTGACGGACAAGCCCAATTTAAAATGAGATTTCTGACTAGTGTGTACTCGATTTGGTCTGGTAGTGCTATGATAAAAACGACACAAATTTGTTGTAGATCATTGTAGGCAAGAGTAATTCAGGTTTCTAAATATCTAGATCCAAATATCATATTTGCAGCAAATTTTTTAACTAAATAGCGGCTCAACAGTAATCTCATATTAGCATTTAGAAACAATATTTTTATAAAATAATTTCTTAATCATACAGTGCCAATGTGCCAGTCACAGGGTGTAAGAACATGTGCAGACAAGACGGTGGTAGCACAGCAGCACATGAATCAATATCATGTGCCCTTAAATACCTTGTGCTGGGGTTTTATATCTCTGTGATAATGGCCTACAAACGTCTTTTTATCCCCTGTCTCTTTGCATAACACACAGGGTCTTGGTGTCAACTATGCAGGCTGCATAGTAATCAATTCTACACGCCATTTACTCCTCAATCTAAGCATAAGTTTTACACTACAACAGCTTGAAGGTTGCTCTGGTAGGCATTACGGGTTCAGTCTAGGCTCTAGATGTCTAAATTTTGACTTGCCAGAGAAGCTACAAAATAATTCATAGTCTTCTGGGGCCTTGTCTGAAAGAAGTAAATCATGACACATTTGATTTACTTCTCAGCGATTTTGAGGAAAGCATATAATGTGTTCCTAGTTCTTGGAAATTGGGGAGACTAAGTAACTTAATCACTATGTTGTGTAAATGTTTTATATTGTTAGGAGGACGCACCTGCAATAAGCAATAACATCTATATATGCTCTTCAGTACAAACCACAGGTCACATGCAGTTTATTTCTTAGCATTGCTGCATTATTAGGAACTTAAAAACAACTTGTTTTGTTATAGGCCCATTATATTTCATATTTAGTATACACAGGTCTGAAACAGCTGGGCTTCGTCATTGGTATTGATGAACCATTGGTACTTGATGTAGCTAAACTGAATGGGGTCCTTGTTTCTTATCATCTGATTCTCATGATCTAATTGGGACCAATGCCATGCTAAGGACGCATTAAAGGCAGCATTAATATTGAGTCTTTACAGACAGTTTTTCATAAAAAGACCAATTGATCATTAAAGCTTGGCATTGCATCACCGCAAAAACAAAATAAGAAGCTAGATCATCACTACTCGATGCCTGAGCTTCTGGATGAAGCAACAGCAACCTTGGAAAATAATCAGATTGTCTGAAGCCGCTGTAGCACTGTGACGTCATATTAAGGCAGGGCTTGGGCAAAGGTACCACCGTTCATGTGCTTATAAGGCAATGCTTTGTGTATCAGCTTTTGTCATGGCCACAAATAATCGAGAGAAATTTCAATAGAAGACGTTGCACGTGTACAGTAACTCAAAATGATTACAGAGATGTCACTAGGCCTATCGATTAGCAAATTAAGGTATTGTGTGCCGCTCCATGCTTGGTAAGAAATATAACCTAAAACCAAGTAGATATTAAATGTTGAATCATACTTACTCAATACATCAATGCAGTTAACTACACTGTAATAGGCAAATCTAGCAGAATAATTATAGGCCTACTCGGCAGACTCTATCCAACCACAACACAGCTCCCAGCTGTGTGCCAATATTGCCGTATACTATGGGTGATAAGCAAGCCATATTATTGGCCATTAAGTAGTGCCTGTATTTACAGGACAATATTACTTTTTGATGAATCGCTCCCAGGAGAGGAACGTGCAAACTGTATGATTGAGCATGTCTAGATTGTTTACCGTACACAGCTACACTGTAAAAAACGCTCCTTTAATTGTACAGTAACTACAGTAGAACTCATATAATTATTGCTCTGTTTTTCATAAGCTAGACTGCGCTAGACCACAATTTAAACACCCGGCTGCCTGCCACTAAACAAAATGATGTAGTTATCTGCTATCTAGACATCAGATGCCACGTAATGACTGGTAATTAATTGCAGAGCATGTACTAAAGTTATTTAACAAACTGCATTGTTGATTGCAAATTACGGTAAAATATGGCAAGGTTAGTTACATTTTGTGGTGCAGGTGGTTTTATATTTTTGGAGGATGGTGTATATTATAAATCATATGTGACGCACCATGTAAAAAGGGGGCTAATGGGTGGATTTTTCAAAAATTAGTTTTTGATGGCAAGTAATTGCCTAACATGTGTAGTTTATGGAAATGTAAAAAATTTCCAGATATCTCAATCTTTAGTGGTCATATGGGGTATTTGAAAATTTGATGTTTTCGCGCACATAACCACTGAGACGTAATGAGCAGCAACACAGGCACTTGTAAAACTATGCATTACGTTTTATGGCATATCTACATTATATATCGTTCAAAACTTACATGATTTGGATATGTGATAATGAGGTAACTTTTCTATACTCAACTAAAATTGTGAGCTGCTACAATAATCACTTTTTGTAAAATTTAACATTAAAATTGGCGTCTTAAAAATCCGGTTTCCGACGTAAAAACAACCTCTGTATTTGGTTTTTTATCTCGGTTGCTCATTCACCAACAATTACCAAAATCTAGCATTGTGTTTGTCATGACATTTTCTAAATTTCTGAAATTTCATAATTATATGTGCAACATTTTTAACACAATTGAGCCTCAAACATGGGCTACCAGCTGAGGTTAATATTCTTACTACGGAAGCCTACTAGTGCCAGACACAACTTTTAAATTTACGGTTTTTGTTGCGTAACTTTTTTAATTTGCGGTTTTTGATACATAATTTTTTTCATATGCGTTTTTTCTACATAATTTTTTTGGATTGTGTTTTTATTATACAATTGTTTTTTCATTTGCGTTTTTTGCATTCTAATTTTTTTTTGCCTTTTTATGGTACATCATAATTTTTTTTGTGTTTTTTCCCACAATTTTTTTCAGTATGCGTTCTTTGCTACATGATTTTTTTTCATCTGTCTTTTGGCTACATAAGTTTTTTCAAGGGTGCATTTATGCAAAAATAAAATTTGTGACTTTTGCTAAATAATTCGTTATAATGCGTTCTTTGCTACATGATTGTTCATCATTTTTGATTTTTGGTATGTAACATTTTTTCACTTTGTTTTATCCAACATAATTTTTCAGTGTGTGCATTTTTTTATACGCAATTTTTTTTGAGTTTGTGTTTTTCATTACATAAATTATTCTAAATTATATATATATTTTTTACATTACATTTGAATCTTTTTGCTATTATTCGCAAACATTTGCGAATAAACGCAAAACTATTTAACTCCTTCTAGAACCAATTGAGCAGAACAAAAAATTTATGTAGCAAAAAAACACAAATTCGAAAACAAAATTGCGGCAAAAAACTTTAATATTTGCGAATAAATGCAATATTATTTAACTCCTTCTTGAACCAATTGCGTGAAAACGAAAAAAATAAAGTGGCCAAAAACGCCAAAAAAAAAAGAAGTTGTATGTGGCACTAAAAGGCTTCCATATATGAGAGTTAGAACATATAGAACTAAAAGGGGACAGCACTAATTTTGATCTAATGCTAAAATTATGAAAAATATACCAAATGATAGCTCAAAGGCTCTACTTTAAGTATATAGCTAATGATGCTCTGAGTATTATTTTGGACAAATTGGGGGACATCATAAAAAGGTCAGTTTTTCTAGAGTGACCCCTCTTTTTTATTGTCTCATATAGATTATTATAATAAGTTACAATCGGGTACAATGTTATATTAAATTCATATGGCTGGACATTTTTTAATTGCAAGATTTGTAAAAAAATTAGACTTTTTGAATTGGCTTGCTTGTTCTTCGGATCCCCTGAAATTATTGTTCTCTTTTATGTTTCTAATGAAAATGGTCTCAACATGTTCCTGAAAGTCCACTGCATGCAATAACATCACCTGCTTTTATAGTTATAGCATTGCAATTAAATTATTAATTATTAGGCTGGATATGAGTCGGAATGAGTGGGGAAAAGCACAAGAATAGAAAACATCCAATAATTTGAAAATTAGCATGCTGACCCCCCAATTTGTTTCCATATTTTAGCCTAATTATCCCAGGCAGAGGTTTGAGCTAATGCAGACCAATTGTAGACTGCAGAACGTGATTGATTTCTTTATTTGTAGATCTAGTAACATTGCCAAGCTGTTCCTACTTTGACACTGTTGACTTTCTGTATAATGTGTGTGCAGGTGGATTTGTCACACTTAATTTCCGAAGCAGAACTCCAACGCTATTGTATATACATTGATATAATTTGGTATCTTATTAGTCTGCATGGCCAAGTTGTGACTTTTGATAGTCTCATTGACTTGTCTCAACTTTGTTTGAAGGATTTGGGAAAACATTTTTAAAGATTATTTTGCTTTTCCTAAGCAGTACTCGGATACTACTGCACCTACATGCTTTGTTATTTTATGTCTAAAATATTTTATTTGTGCCTTTTGGTGTCCTTATGGCCATAAATACTATAGAATATTGTGAAAAATTCATGTTTTCTAAAGCCTGTATCAACTTGGTCTCACCTACTAGTGTACCTAAACATGTTATTTGTCTTCTAAAATGTCTATATTGTAATACTTTAAATTTCGAAGCTTCATTTTGACATATATTGCCCTTTCTTTTTTATAATTGTGGAAATTATGCAAAAATTGCTGAACTTGTGTTGTTTGCTACATTTCATAACCCCTGGTACTCTATGATACACTGATATCACAAACCTTTGGAGAATTAAGCGTACAGTGCCTTACAGAGGTATCCTGGACCATGCATGCTAGCAAATATGCCCCCCATTATAATTCTTCTCATGACATAAAAGACACATGCATTAATCACACAAGTTTTTTCAGATGAATATTTAATGATATCAATAAAAAGATGCAGAGAAACAAATTATTATACTATTATATACAGCTGTAACATTATGTAATCACATGCATGCTAAATCCCTTTAATCAGGCAATTTGATAAGATGCTATTGTTGAACCCAGAATTCTTTTTTTTGTTGTTCAGACATACCCTACTAGTCATATAGTGGTTATACTGGGGAACTTTCATTTGATATTTTCGGCACTTATCAGGTGAATGCAGGAATCTGGTAGCAACTGTTGATAACTTCTTCTTTCTGCCCCGCCCAGGTTGATTAGCCACTGTACCTTTAGCTTTGAATTTGCGAAATAATGCATCCAACTGTGTCTTTTGAAATATTCAGTATCTTAGCTATTTTTGTATCATTTTCCTTGCTTGTGCAATGCCTAAATCTCTTCTCTGATGTTTTTGTGAGTATTCTCTTGTTTGAGCCATGTCTCCAGTTGACAATGACATGAATCTAATGATTTAAGGCAGTGATTAAAACTGAAACACCAGCACTCAATAACCCAATCAAAGCTGCTTGTTTTCAGTTTTTGTTATTCACTATTTGAACTGTTTGAACAACCCCCAATTTGCTAATCTGCGCTTTTATGAGTAATTGTATGTAGGGGTTGAATAATTTTAAGAAGACAGCTATAATTAAAAGTAGTATATCATGATTCATCAGAAAAACAAACCTTGTCTCGTATTTGTTTAGTTGGTATATTTAAAGCAAAAAAAAAGAGCTAATATGCAAAAAAATCACACAAAATCAGGTCATGCCTGCCATTTGAGTGCACGGTCTGACTTAACTTTAGCAATTATTTTGCTCCCTGGGTAATATACTTGAGAAAAAAAATCTAATATTGTAAAAAAAAAAAGATAACAAGAAAGGTGTGGTGTCCTGTATATGCTGAGGTAAAATACCCCACCCTTAGGGAAAATGTGTACCATAGTGTGGACACCTAGCCTATATCATCTCATCATTACATCTACCCCTGCCAGTTGGTCATGTAAGCTGGCTAAGCTTCAGTAGCATTGAGGCATTTAACAAAAAAAGGATAATGCATGTCTGTTATAATGAGTGAGGGAAAAAATTAGAATAATTATGAAATAAAATCTTAATTTTCCAATTTCTGACTGAACTGATATCTTTGAGGTCAATTTATGATTATTATGAATAAATATATTTAAGAAACACATGTGGTAGGTCAAGTCAAGTGCAATCCCGGCAAAATTTTGAGACATTGTTTATGTCTGGGCCATTATTTCTTGATACATTTTGTATTGTTGCTATTTTTTGTTACATGGTAGACTATTTACAACAAAAAATGTCACAAAATAATATTTTGTCAATCATTGAGATCATTGAAATAAAAAAAGCCTGATTGTATCCAGGTCAGCAGGTGCTTTCTAGGCCAGAACAGTCTTCAGGCTTAAGACGGGCCCAAATTTTTTTTATAATTACGCAGGCGTGGCTTGCTTGCATTTCCCCGCCAATTTCGCAGTTATGACGTCACCACCCGTAAGCCCCCTTTTCCCGTGGCGCGCCACATATCATCATGAAACATCAAAATAGTTTAACCATGTAAATTATATTATACGATGTTGTCTCAACATTTACAACAATCTGTTTTGGAACATTTTTGTCAAATATTGTCCCAATGAGTGAGTGCTAATATTATTCCAAATTTGTTGGGTTTGCAGGGTAGTACTTTACGGCCAGTCTGCTCTTGGCACATCATAGTCAGATTTTGTTAGTGGTGACCTACAATGACAACACATGAGCATGTCCCTTGAGGCACATATTTTGTATTCGTTGTCAAATTGTTGCTGCTCTATACTCAAATTCTTTTTTTTTTTTAATCCCGGAAATATCTTTTTAGTTCATATACAGTGTAACACAACATTTAAGACTACCTACGGTAAACGGTGAAGTGGTCTTCATATCGAGTTGGTTTCACTTCTGGAACATTGTTTTCAAGGTAACATTTTTTGACTTTCAGAGTAGTCAACACTGAGTTGGTCTTAAAATTGGAAACTTAAAATTGCGAAGTTAATGCAATATTATGTTTACTGCCCTTCTTTTATAACCCTTGCCTTGAAATTGAGTACATATTTCAAAGTTTATTTACATAAATGGAGCCCATTAGCATTGACAAGAGCTATCTCACTGGCCCGTGTTTTTGATGCAATATGGCTAATAGTCTGTTGTTCTTTCCGCAGCGACGCACAAACATACGCAAATTGCTGTGAAGTATTTTATCATGTTCTGGCAGCAAAACATTTTGGATCCGAGCACATTGATTTCTGATTATTTTTTCTGTGTAGAATTACAATGGAACCACACCATATTAAAAAGACCGTGACTGGTACAAAATATACTGGCCATAATGAGATTCGTAGTGATCTACATTTTGGAATATTTGTTCTGCAAACCATTCCAAAATCTTTTTGGCCGTCATGTTTGTGAGGCTTAATTGTACAAAAGCAATTTAATAAACTAAAACAGAACAGAATAAAATGGAAATGAAGCTTCTAATTATCATCTCTGTCATCAAAAATGCATCACGAATGGCAAGTTGTAGTTTATTGATTTGGTTTATTTTATATTTTGATTTACTTTATTTAACAACTTCGACAGTGTAGCTCCTACACACATCATGACATATTGTAAAGTCAGAGTTGATATACTGACATATATGAACTCTGCAATGTCTGCATGGTAATACATAAGAGTGGCAAACAAATACAGGTACTCGTTATTACCAATTATGTTATATAATTTTAGATAAGTTAGCCAATAGATTAGCTTATTCATCATATTTCGTCATTCCCCTTTGAGAGCAGAGCTGGATTATATCACTGGTGATTAACAGAAAATCCTCTTATCACAGAAATAGGCAGCTAATGACAATGAGAGTATGCACTACAGTGCAATCTTCAAACAATCAAAGCAAAATCCTCTCAACTCTATTTTTATCATTGCAAATAAATTAAGATTTTAGTTCTTGCTTCTCAGGGGCTTTGATAAATGACATGAGAGAGGCCGAATCCACGCCATGTTACTCATTTATCCTATGGATAGGGTATTTTACTTGTCCCATCACAGACGCCGAGTACAAGAGACCTCCAGCGTATCATCCAAACGACATCCAGCTGGAATGTTGTCCAAGTGCTTGGGCTTGGAATCGAACCCAAGAGCAGCTAGGCCAGCTAAGCCAGTGCCTTATAACCACTACGCCACCCAGCTGCTATGAGAATAATTAGCACATGACAAACCCTAAGCTGTTGGATGTAGTATTGATTAAAGGGACACTTAAGTGTGTAGGAGCGCTGGGGTTATGTGTCCAGCAGCTGTTGTTCATTCCAGCGCGTGGTCAGTGGGGCCAGTGCCTGCAGACGGCCCCTGTCCACTTGCTTCTGGCTACTTCTTTGTGATTGGCATCATGCCCGGGGCTTAGGTCCTGCAGGGCCTGATCCTCCTGCAGGATTATCCTGAGATTATCCTAGTAAGTGCACTTTGTCTCAGTTCGGTGGCAGTTGCCCTGGCCAAAGCTGATAAACCCCAGGAAGGCCGTTGCAATCCCACATTGTGACAGTCCACTGGTCCGTTATAATGGCATAGTCAGCATCTTCCTCCATTGTGTAAGTCGGTGTATCTCTATAGATCTCCTGGCCCAAATGTCAAAGGGCAGTTCTGTTCAACCATAAAAGCTCATGTGGCCTCACTGATCTGGTCATCCACAAATACCACTGCGGAGATCCTGGAAGCCATTTTTGATATGTCATCCGATTTTTACTTTAGCAGCAGGACACTTTACATATTTTTCAGTTGATGAAATCACCACAGATTAGATACGTGAAAGTAAAATATTTCATTAAATAATTTCAAATAAATAGGCTTACACAACAGCTTTTAAAGGTTTGTCTATCAGCAATAAACTGTGGACGCTGTAAATATTACATAATACATAAGCTGACGTCCTCATCCTTTTCAAAAGATGCTGACTGCGCACTTTCCCCATCTAATTAGTGACTGAAGTTTGGGTGCTCACTGGTTTTTTTATTTCTGCATGAAAGCCCAGCATCTTTAAAGTATGCACTTAGCAAAAATCTAGAGCAAGCGCCAGGTGTGTAAAAGATTGAAAGAAATCACCTGCAGTAGCTTTGGTAGTTATACACACTCATGCCATGGACAGGAGCCAGCAACACACAAAGTACCATAAATAATTCATTAATAAAGGTTCTATGAAAGGGTCACCAGCTATGGAGTTACATTTAAGTACATTGCACATTGAGAAGCATAAGAAGTAAACCAAAACATCTGACTTACCTGTTTTTGTTCATACTTTATAGCTAGTTTCAGTCGAGCCAAAGTGAGTTTTTCACAGTCTATCTCCTCATTGATGTCATCATCTTCATCATCACTCGGGTTTTCTCGGTTTAGTACAGCAATGACCTCTTCGCTGCTACGACACTGGTCCAGCAGGTCGCAGGCATACTTCTTGCACTGTTCGGACAGCTCATTGTAAATGTCTTTGAACTCATTCTCTCTGTTAGCTAAGCGTTCCAGTTCCCAAGACAGACAGAATGCAGAAAGCACAGGATCAGGACTGGTCAGAGAAATCCAAGCTGGACTGGCCAAAGCTTTGAAAGTGTAAATGCGGTGAAGCGAGTGCCTCAGACTGTCATCCTGAGTCTCTTGCTTGCACCTCTTGCAAGAACAGCTCAGGTGATGCGGCCGTTCGATCTTGGCACCTCGTGAAAGCAGCAGTTGAAGAATCTCAAACTGGTTACAGTGTGCAGCCAGGATGATCGGTGAGATGTCCGAGGAATAGTCCGAACTATCTTCACCGAGCTGACCCTTGTACCTCGCCCAGTCTGAGCCCAGCATCTCCCGAGTGATGCTTGGGTGGTCAATGAGCATCTCGACGATGCGATACACTCCTTCTCGAACAGCATAAAGCAGAGCATCTCCAATTTTGACACCTTCTTGTTTCAGCAGTAGTTCAACTATTTCTACATTTTCATTATCTACAGCTATCTGGATGGCGGATCGACCCAAGATGTTTGTGCAGTTGACGTTGACTGGATTGGGTCCTTGGAGGCAGCGGATCATGGTGTGCTTGTCACCCTTCTCCGCAGCCTCCAAGAAGAGCCTCTCTTGGGGGTCCATCCTGTGGCCTTCCTTGAGTGGTTCCAAAGGAATGGGTATGGCCCTTCCCGAACTCCGGGAACTGCTCCTCATTTTCGCCATACGTGATCTTCGAGCGTTGTAGCCCTCATTGTGCCCACTCATCTTGACAACAATCCTAAGAGCCAAACTACGTCCCTTGCGTCCTCCTCAATGCATAGCTGAAATAGATTTAAAATATGTATCTTATAACTCTCAATAATGATATTTTACGTAACGTAATATCACTTACATGATCGTTAAGTGCATAAATACCAGTATTAACTGACCAAGAAATGCAATAAGATGCACCTAAAAAAACTTGGCAAGTCACTCCAAATATGGATGAACACGGCACGAGTCAAATGTAAAGTAGGATTCCATTAATGAGACACATAACAACAAGAGGAAATGAAAGCGGCAGAAATCCTGATAGCTCAGGTTTCACGATGATTTCGCACCAAACCGTGTGCCCGAAATAAAAAAAAGAACTGTTGTAATGTTGTGTCGGTGCAAACACTCTTTAAGGCACTTAGCTTCCAGGCATCAGGAAAACAGTTTTGATGGTCTCTTGCGGTTCATTTCGATCTGCAGTTAAGATAGATGAGGAAATTTATGTAGTACTTCACAACAGAGAGACGTGATAGCCTGATGATGACAGTGAGCACCAAGCTCATTTATCAAAAAGGAAAACTAATCAGATAACAGCATTGATTTTTGATATGTAAGTATTCTGAAACTGTAGAATCCATCAGAAGCTAGGTTATTGTCTCTTTGTGGTCATTTTATTATGCGAGGGCATCAGTTAGCATTCGTAGTTTGTCAAAGCAAATGTTCTGCGATGATATGATGTAATATGGTATGAAAAGATGCACAGCATCCTCCCTATCAGCACCAGCAACAACAGCAGCAGCAGCCACAGCACAGGTATGACATCAAGGCATCTACCTGTGCGAATTGTGAAGTATACCTTTTGGGAAAAAAATATCAGGTTTGAACAATAACACGCGGACCAATCTGTATGATGGTCACGAGGGGTCTCCATCATAGTTGCATCTTCTCATTTCATTTATATATTCTTAAATGTATTATTTATAAATTATGAAAATAAATTGATCTAAATCTGAATCTGAAATCACGATACAGTTCCATGAAGGTCTTGAATGTGAGGTGGTCTTAATTGTAAAGTAACTTGCAAAATTTGGAAGGAACATCCTAATTGTAATGTTGTGGTCTTTTTGGCTCAATATAACTGATTTGACAAATGGTTTATTGAATTCTGTTCTATCTCATTACTTCAACATTTTAAAGTCCATTTTTCATAAAAGATAGGTACATTGTATTGGTAGGTATTTTTAATCTACAATCCACAACATCATGCAAACTTGGTGTCACAGACGCTGTGGAATCAACCAGGTTTGCATGCACACAGGGCACTATATGCACCACTTCATCATTTGATCAATACTGATGGTAGCTTAATGAAAGACTAGAGTGACTACAAACTCTACCTGTCCAGACTGAAAGAGCCATTTCCTACTATTAAACACAGGGTTATGCCTTACAAAAAACAACCACAAACTGTCATCAGCTACCTTATCACACTCTATGAGGCTTTTAGAAAAGTTAGCCAGAACTCCAGACAAGCCAACCGAGTCAATTTATTTCAGTCCATCTTCTGTAGTCTCCCATCGCCCATCTAGCCCACCACACTATCTATCAATTAAAGCAAATATACTCCTCAAGCTTCAGAACTGCTCTGATCACTAAAAGAGAATTTGTGTCAATGTTTGCTGCACAGCACCTCCACAACGTCCCTTATACTTAGTAATGGTTCGGTCTCAAAAAGTATTTGCTGAGTACATCATTAATCTGTTACAGTATAATGAGTCAGAGACAAGAAATGCCTTTTATGTAAGGTAATGTCGCTCCTATTTATTTCTTTAATAATTATAATTTCATCTCAGAGAGATTGACACACTAATACTCCGTTAGCATGATTCAAATTAGTGACTGTGTCATAATATCGGGGGAACGATTTTCACAACTACGCATTCAGTCTTTTAAAAGCTAGACTGAGCTAGAGCACTAGAGCTAGAGCACTAGAGCTAGAGCACTAGAGCTAGAGCACTAGAGCTAGAGCACTAGAGCTAGAGCACTAGAGCTAGAGCACTAGAGCTAGAGCACTAGAGCTAGAGCACTAGAGCTAGAGCACTAGAGCTAGAGCACTAGAGCTAGAGCACTAGAGCTGGAGCACTAGAGCTAGAGCACTATCTCAACTCCCCTCTACATGCCACTAAACCAAACGATCCATGTGTAACTCTTGTCTACTGAGAGCTAATTCTTGGTAATTCTATGGCCACACCATGACGTAAAAGCAGAGCTATAGCTATAGCTACATTTTCGGGATTGACAGGTCAGTAAAAGTATTTAAACAATGCTTACAACCCCAAAGCCAATTTTGAAACCAATACCTTAAATTAAACAGACTATTTCATCCAAAACCATTTGTTCATTCTTGTTTGGACTAATGGAAGTTAAACAAGAATTTCGGAAAAGATATTTCATTTAACACAATTTCAGCATTTGATTTGATTTAAAATCTAATAACAATATCCAACAACCCGTTCAGATAACTATTATTAAATATATCATACATGGCCAATTGTGCCACGTGCGTTTTCCATGCGTTTGGATAAACGAATGGAAAATGCTTGGTTTTTGCCTCATTATAATTAGCTAAAAACCATGCGTTTTCCATGCGTTTATCCTTCTCATGAAAAATGCATGTGGCACATTTGACCATGTAGTAAGCGAAACCCTAACCACACCTGACAGTTTAAACAAAAGTAATCAAGTGCCCCTGACAATGTGTAAATTATCAACTTTTTGTTGTGATGAAACTAAGTGTCCTCTGCGTAAAATGATTATAAATAATGTTCTTAAAACAATCCTAATCACAAGATATAATCACCATGAGTGTTGGTTGTTTGCGTCTTATATAGAGCGGTTTCGTATTTCGTATTACGCAGAGAATCGTGACACTCTTTGGATGGTATGTCAGCCATCTTTCATTTCCATGATTTATATTCAATTTTGTACAAATACTAGACAATGATGGACTAATGTCGTATTCCCATATATATGTAATCATTCCCGATCTTGTAAAAATTAATTCAGTCCATAATTATGATTAAACAACAATTCGTATATGGTAAAATCTTCGTATATGGTAAAATCTTATCTTAAAAGTGATTGGTTGATTAATTCATAAATATTTATAGTAACTTGAAACACGGTATCTACAGTTTATTGCAATATGCAGTTCTGGAGTCCATCATTTTAATGACTGAATGTTGTACAGGTGGTGGTGATGTCCATATTTAGCATGATGGCCATTAGAACAAAGCAACAGAGAGTACATCTACAATACCTGGTACACCAAGGATAACCTCCGCGTCATTTCCACTGTTCTTGAAGCTCAATAGCCAGAGGGACTTCCAAAGTGGCTGGTCCCACCCTCCTGATGTCACGGAGCAGCAAGCCCAACAAAAATTGCTTTTTGGCAAAGCTGTATGACTGGTTTAGGTTTGATCCAGGGCGTAGCTGTCCAGCTTATGCCTGTCCTTGCTTATTGTGGCTAATACCACTAGCAAATGACACCATCCGTGCCCCGCCCTAGCTTAATCCCTTTCAGCTATAGAACATCTCTTCCACCCACTGGCAGTATCGGTCTAACAAGCTCTCTGTGGAAAGCTTGACAGCTTTCACCCACAGCAGCAGCACCAGCTAATATTACAAAGCCCATTGGCTGCCTCAGCCCATCCCATCCGAGTAAACAGTGAGTGAGAATGATGGGCACCAGCTCCACCAGCAGCTAGCAGCTATCCCAAGATGGAATAAAAGGAAAAGCAGCTACCTTTACATCACATTAATACCTAATGCAATTCAACTCCTGGCTATGACGTTTAGGCCTATTGCTGGCGGAAATTCAAATCGGAAACCATGACCAAACAATGGCGTAGCCTATCTCAACAACCACAAGGCTAACATTTTCTCAATATATGCAGAATAACACTACAGTCACACCCTATCCTTCAGATCGGGCAAAACGTTTGTTATAACAAGAGGTTTGTTTTATAAAAAGCCATTCAACCGGGCATTCACCATAAGCTTGCACATTCTAATTGGTCCAACCTAATCAAAACTAACCCAATTAACACTCTTAAGTGAGTGCACACAAATTAACTAGTTTTAATACATTTTTAATGATTAATCGTGAGGTGGAAATGCGCTTGTGTCCAAAATATAGTGCTGTTGCTTGTATGTCAGTCTTAAAACTTATGTAACCCTAATTGAAAAAGTGTCAATGTACAAGTCCTCTTAAGCCAATAAAACTGCGGAGATCGCCTAAATATTGTGGTTTTGAAGGCCCTCGTCTGCTCCACTACAGGCTCTGGGGTTGATTCCCGGTCTAGGCATCCTTTACACACTGTAATGTTGTTGAGTGTGTGTCTGGGGTATAAAAAGTCCCTTCACATTGGGTGTACAGTACAATACAATGCAATATGTTTATCTATAGGTTGTAAAAACCATATCTTAAAACCATTCCAATGAGCCACTAAAGTCGTCTTACTACTTGGGTGTGTTGGCCAGATCAAAGTAACACGTTGGTACAACCACAGAGCATGTTACTGCCAAATTACTTTGTGTGGATGCAGTGGTTGGACCAGTTACCACGCTACCCATATTTGACAGCAAGTTTCACATCTTTGCCATTGTGTGCTGAACCTGATACAGACATCAGGGAGATGTCTTGTATCTTTACGATCTCTCCACTTGTGATATGGCCAATCACGAGCAGGCCTATCAAAGCACAGAAACCATTTCCGTTTCCTGTTGACACGAAACATTGACACAGGATATTGTAACACTGGCACAGGATATAGCTGCGAGCAGTACAAAGTCCACAAGGTTTCAACGCGGCCTTCCTGGATAACGTTACATGTCCCATATCGCCAAGAACAAAAACAAAGCCTGCCAAATTTCTTCCAGGACCAAACTCAATTTCTCTATATCGATCCGAAGGCTAATTGGTATTTGTAATGAAAGAATCCGAACCGTTCATTGACCTCTGAGCAACTCCTTGCTCAGTGAATTGACCGGTCGGGAAGGTCGGTCTTCCTATAGGTTTGGTGGATTGGTTTGGCTCACAGCTCCAATGAGGCAATCAGTATGATGAGCAAGATTGGCAAGAGAACCAGACCAGTTAGTAGGGCATTTATGTGACCATATGCAATCAAATGGTTGGATTTTCCCTAATGCAGTAATCAATTCTCGCAGAACTGTCATCTTGCTCTATGTATACAACGATCACTATTAGGAACTTGGTTTTAATAAGAAGATATCTTCACAGGGAATGCAGTGGTACCGAATAATGAAAGTCATGAACTGAAGTGAAAATAGATAATTCCATCCTGTGCACATAGCTACATCATAGCAAACTATTACCTATATAACCATTAACATACTATATAAAATGATATGAAACCCTGCTTTGGGGCTCCGGGGTCAGTCCATAGAAAGAGTCCAAAAATTCTGTGTATATAGTCATTTGACATTAGGATACATTTCCAACTAAACTATAAAGTGCCAAGGCACGTAAACAAATTCAATACGCATATTCGAATGATATCTGAATGTTTTGCAGTAATAGAGTAAACTTTCGCGCAAAACTTACATATAATTGTATTGCTGATTGGAATTAATTGGCAATTCAAACACACAACAATGAAAATTAATTTACTGCCCACAGTTTGTTGTGATAAAAAACATAGGAATACATTTCTAATGAAGTTTGCATCAAATTTAGAGCTGATTAAGTTCATCTCATGAAATTGTCTATGCAGTTAAATTCACTCAATTTACTTCAGTAGACTACTATAAGAAATTATAATAGGACGATTTAATTGGAAAGCGACATCAAACGATGTATGGACCTTTTACCGGAATATCATTAAATTGTATTTTTAATGAGCCATGGAAGTTTTGTGCAATTAAAAGGCACACTTTTGTGGAGTAGCCCACCCACCTTATTTGCTTGTAGAGACGCCATGAATGCTACAGTATATCCAAATCTTGTGACAACGAGAATTGGCGGACTGGTAAAATATGAGGTGTCCTTGTGACCTACTGCAAATGAGATGTCTCAAACGTTTCTTTGAAGCAGAGGAAATGGATAGCGAAGTAATGAGAAGCCCAATTGGTAGACAACCGCTGGGATAAAATATGGCTTGTGAGAGATCGATGACCTGGACAAACATCAATCTGATCAGACTATGGGATCAAAATGGGCAGCGGCAGAACATCCAGATATAGCCAAGGAATTGCCTGAAGGGCAGAGTACAACAACCAGAGGCAGCCGAGTGTCTGCCTGCATGAAGTCCAGTGGCAGAAAAAGGCAGTCTCTGTCTTGAAATGCCTGAAGGGCAATGCAGGGCAACCAGGCAGACCATGGGCAGCCTACACACAGTCCAGGGCAGACAAGATGCAGTCTGCGGTGTCCAAATGCAGTTCATAGGCAGTTCATAGGCAGTTCAGAGGCAGTTCAGAGGCAGTTCAGAGGCAGTTCAGAGGCAGTTCAGAGGCAGTTCAGAGGCAGTTCAGAGGCACGGCATGTGGTTCCTGGTGATAGATGGCACAAACCGGAAGTTATCTTTCATGCGCCCTCTAGTGTGCCTTGTGACCAACGACCATGTGCTCTAACAAATCACTTGAGCAAGTCACTAGACACAGGGGGTGACGGTTCTAATGTTTCCCTTGCTGTAGTTGTTTGGCATTGTTGTGAGCGTTAGATAGGCCAACTCCCAAGTGTTTTGCTAGAATCTGCTGGACATGGCCGTGCTCGCTTATCCATGCTATCCATATGTCGTTAATATGAATGAAAACCCTTCTGGGAAAGCCTCCTGTGTCCTGTGTATGTGACTACTGTTCTTGAAATTGCAAGAAGTGTCTTTGGTCACATAGAGTTAAACTCAATAACAAGAAATGGTAAGTATAAAATGCTCTTCAACTGGAAAGGACTTCCTGGGTAGAAGGCCAAATCAGGCCAATTTATTTTAGGCCGATTATAGTTCTGACCCCCAGCCAACATCAGGCTGAAACTGCCAACAATGAGCAATATCCGGCCAATATCGCATGTTATCTGGTTTCTCAACAAAAAAATCGAAGTCCCAGGAGTCTAGATAATTACCGTGGGCAGCACTGCATAAATCAGAAGACTGGTTGGATGTTTTGTAAAGTCATGACCAATGTGAGAGTAGCTGACAAAATCCAAATTCGGTTAAATCACAGACACATACTCTGAAATTATCATCAAATTTAGAATAATCCACCTGGTGTTCGTTGCAGTTAAGACATCTAGAAGCATGCACCATGGAGCATGGGTAGATCAGAAAGTCTAAAATAATTTCAAAACTCAAGTGTTTGAATAGTAACTGGTTGGAATGTCTCAAACACTAAAGTTGGATATCCGCTTCTGTGAAGTCAAAATTCCAGAAAGAAGCAAAATCCAAAGTGATCATATCTGGCAGATCTCTAATGTAGGGGTCCTGGAATATAGGCCGTAAAATGTAAATCCAATTCCATCAAAGCCTATGGTATCTACAAAATGATATGTGGCACAAAATAAACCATGAGACAAGCTCTATAATGCGGCAAATACGTGATTCGTGGCAGAGCAAGTCCCCAATACTCTTATATCTAAACTTTACTAATCCAGATGCAGTTGTGAACTAAAGACCCGTGAACAGGAGTAGAAGGGTTCCTGGTGATCCCAAACGGCAAGACAGCAAGACACAGAGGACTGCCCCTCTCATGTCGTCACACTGACAGGCTGGCCCACTGACGGAACTGGACTCGATCGACCCTCAGCCAATCATCAGTCTGTCAGTCTTACTGTAGTCTTCCTGCAGTTTCTTCAAACGTCCATCTTTTGGGGGAGTACTGCTGGAGTCCCTGGTGGTGGGGATGGATATCAACACAACTTGTTTTCTAAAATTCCTTTTCGTAAATGAGGGATCTACCTAAAGGCTTAAGCAAACCTAGCTACATTGTTTGTATACCTAGCAGGAGATACCTAATAGAAAATTTAGTAGACGCAGCAGATACGCCACATTGGCATAAGAACAAAAACTTTTAATAGCTATTTAAAATTATAAATAGATTTATGTTAAAACTTGTACACATGGCCTGTAGTTTTAAAATGCCAGTCATTACGTGGCTTCAGAAGAATTTAATTATATTAATCTTTAAAGGGGCACTTGAGTTATAGTTTTAAGGAGACAGCTACACCTATATGGTTTGGTTAGTGGCAAGAAGCAGGATTTTCAATTAGTGGTTTGAGTTAAGCCTTTTTGACATTAAACCAGCCACATCATACAATGACAGCTTATGTGTATACAATTTTGGCGTCTGTCTAGGCTTTGTCTCTATGTTATGTTTCAATTATATATTTATATATATATATATATATATATATATATATATATATATATATATATATATATATATATATATAACCTATATTAATTCCTGATGTGAATTGGCCTTCATGTGCAACCAACATTCTCTCTCTTCAATGGTGGCCACCACGTAGCGGGGTCCGAGCTTCTTTTGGTGGTCTCCTGCACAAGTATTTATTTTATTTTTTCTGGGGTGCAAATAAACAAATTCTGATTATGATTCTATATATATATATATATATACATAGTCAACCAGTTTATTTATAAGCATCTCAGACAGTCTTTCTCCTCTTGATGGTTGACTATTACTGCCTTTTTTGTCTGTCTGTATGTTTCTATGTACTAAGCCTATCTCAGCTTACAGTGGCCTCAGTCCGCCCCACTATGCTGCTATGCCTTAAATATCACAGTCCCTGTATTTCAGACTCGTTTCTAGGCAACGTTCTAACAGCCTTAATGAACTGCTGCCTCAACCAGTCTTTGGCTTTCAATGGATCACACTAGATCCTCCAAAATTGCGTGGCTATAGGGCTATATCCATCAGTAAAACCCCCAAATAGAACCACGTGAGCTATACTGATGTCTAATTTACAATTAAGCCAATAGATACACTCTATAGTGTCTAAATAATTGTAAGCACAAACCGGAAAATGGCTACAATGACACTCCCAATTCATAAACAAAATCACATAGTAAGCCTTCCTTTGTCAAATATTAAACTCTTTTTGCTAAAAATACATAAATAAATAGTATATACCAAACAAAACATTCAGCTGCTTGCGTCATGCATGTGACTCCCTTCAATATCCATGGACATTTGACAATTTTTTGTTGTATTTGTAAACCACTGATACGCATCATGACAATCAACATTAATCCAAACATTTGATAAACATTGTATTGATGTTGATGCCATCCTAAATATACACTTAACTGAATAAAATATGCTAACTCACCTAGTATATTATTACTGATTAACAGTGGTGATAGAAAATACGACATAATACAATACAATATATCCCCTAATTCATGACTGGTCTTAGCGTTGATGTAAATTACAACAATTGTATTAATTAGATTAAAAAAAACCGTGGTCCTAATGGTTAGGTGGTCCTAATGGTGAGGTGGTCCTAAAAATGGTTTCTACAATACATCTAACCCACTTGTGTGTGTTGCTAGTTATAACGTCCCAACGAACATCTCGCTAGTGAAGGCACCTGTTGGACTGAAATTCTGCATGATTTACAGAGAGCTCCAAGATAATTATGTAAAAGAAAGCCACTAATTGGCGAAAAACTGTCAAAATCTAATTGTGTGAAATTAAGGCAACGCCAATTCTGCTGCAAAGCAGGTAGGTTAGTTAGCACATTGTGTTTCACATGTTTACTAGTGAGTTCATTACTATCTTTACTATGGTATGGCAATGGATGTTCAAAGTCGTCACCGAAAAGGCCCAGGACTTTCAAGGATCCAACTGGGTACCAAAATTATAAAAATCATGGGCAAATAAAGGATGACAAGCTGGATGATGTACTAAGCAAGATATACTAATTGTCACTCAGGAAATAATTATCATATCATGAAAATACATAATTTTCTGAATCAGTAGGCTAATCGTCATTTGAGGAATAGATCTTTCAAACAGTTGGCAATTTCATTTGTGCACATACCTGTCTGAGTATCCAGGTATCCTCAATTAGAAGTATTTCTGCCATTGTCTCAGAACAGTTCTTGTGAGTGTACATATGGTTCAACAACATGGGCAACCTAAATGTGCTGCAGAAACACACAAACAGGTATGAGCTTATTCTAAATATACATTACACATATTCATTATTAGTGTAGCATAAATCATTTGGCTGTATAACTCATTTGGGTTCGTTATTTCAGGTGGTTTCATCTTATGCTTCTGATCTTGACTTCGACTTCTGGGAAAAAAATATCGATTAGAAACGTTGTTTGTCTTCTACGACTAAATGTTTCTTGGATTAAGTCTGTGTTTGTGGTTTACATGTTTGAGCGTTTTGTCTCATGCTATATCTCTCCCTAGGTCAATAACTAACACTAATTGAGAATATTCTGAGCTTAATCAGCCTTACTTATTTAAAGAAAAGAAGCCACAAACGGATACTTATTTTGTCTCTGTTAGACAATCAAACGAACACAGAAGCTAAATAGAATATCTTCCTGACTGAAAAATGTTCAGTGATTATTATCTGACCTTACCCAGCGCTTTCTTGCTTCACAATTATACTGATAGCGGTACTAGTGTATAATGTTATCCTTTAACAATGAAATGAAGATGCTGGAGATTACTTGCTAACTGAAAACTGGAATTTGTAAATCGATTAGGTTTTTGATATCTGACTTACAAATTGTTTTATTTACCATTGCATACGTTAAAACAAAGTGTTGCATTGAATGTAATGAAACGGAGTAATCCTGTATGACCCGCACCAGTACGGTCAATAAGAATTCTCCACTCGCTTATTCTAAGTGATAATCACAGACCTCTTTTGTAGATCAGTTCCCATGTACTGATTGAAAAGCAAGTCAAGAACCGAATCGAAAGAAGAAAAGCTCTTCTCTATTGGGCTTTTCGCCATAATAAATTACTTCCGAGGGCCAAAACTAAATCCAGCATGATAATCTTTAGAAACAGGAATCTTGGCCAGTCCAGCAATTAATAATTCAGCCCATTGGCAATGTTCTAAACTCAAACCATGCCTCCTACAGGTTTTCCACAAATGAAGCCAAAAACGAGTCAACTCAAATTGATTCTGTGTTATGCATCTCAAGCCGATTACACCAGACTAATTTTAAATTGGAGTGAAACTGGCAGAAACTACAGCAAATGTATTGACTGTATTGTACTTTGCAAAAGTTAAATTGCAAAGCTTTGGTTTTACTTTGTTTTGCAAAAAGTATTTTTTGGGATTCAACAGATTTTGAGACTCATTGTTTTTTCCGTGAAATTCATCCGGCACGTTAACTTTCAGCATGAAGCAACATATATCTTGATCTTAAGAAAATTACATTTTTTAAATGAGTTTATAACGCACCCACTAAGCCGTGCAACATAATTCAATTCTTAACTGAGATAGCTTTCCAAAGCACTAAGATTTTGCAGCGGAAGTGATACTAAAATATAGAAGTTGTTGAAATTAGGTAATTTACGGTTGTCATGGATACTGTAATTACCACAACATGAAGGCTATAATTATTTTGCAAGAGCAAAAGAGCAAAGTCATATTGTACATTCACCTTGAAATGATTTTTTTTTAAAGAGCCGCTATTGTGTTACACTTAAGTACATGTTTTTTCTTTTTTTTTTTCTTTGAAAATTTCCTCACTATTTTTTTCTATCTTATTCGCAAATGTACATCATTATATTAGTAAGAAGTTAATCATTATGACAAAGGCCTAAATTATATTAAGGTTGACTAAATTTCAAAATAAAAGGTACAGGGGACTGTCATGACACCATCAAGTTGTGTGAAAGGTTAGATACTTCTACTGACTGTTCAGCAGAACTTTCTGTGTAATGCATGCTAACTGCTCTTATGGCATCACGGCCAGCTGAGGCAATGTGAGACATGGGGGACAGCCACAATGATCGGATCGCGACTGATAGTGTGGCCACTCGACCTTAAAGAGCTATTGATGACCTAACCACGTCCTTGGATGCAGGTGGACGCCTTTCCCCGACATCATGACGTCTTTGATGATGCAACAACACGCTCTGGGTGCATTTTATGATGCGCCAATCATCCCGTTGCCATGACAAACTGCCATTGATGCTGAATGCTGGTATGGCTTGTGGGCAGAAGTCGATTCACTAGGCCTCTGCCTCCCATATTGGAAAGATGGTGATAGCCTTCAATGGCTGCTTCCTTTATTGTGTTTTGTATTTCCTATGCCAACAGCATTCATATTTTTGCTCAATTCTTTTGCATGAGGTCTGACATTTGTGATTTGTGATTGGCATGCCTGACAGTGGTATTGTTAGAAAGCAGCTATTTGGAGCTATCCTGACTCCCTGAGCCCCCTCAAAGGAGCTTCCACACTGTCATCTCCAGAATTTTTATGACATCTGCGGATAGCTCCAGACATCCAAGGCAGTGCAGTGAAGAGTCACTAACGAACCCAAGAGTGAAGGTAGGAAGAGCGAAATGGAAGAAAGAATTCTGGGACCTGCGGAAATGTTCGATCGAAGTGGCAAACCCCTCGATTGCCCTTCGGAATGGCGTATTCAGAAGACTCCCATGGGGAACAAACAGCCTCCTATTAGAGGATAGATTCCCTGAGGCCCATGAAGGAGGGCAGGCTGCTTTTCCCAGAGACTACTGACCCAAGAGCCTCTTTGTCTGTTTGCCAAGAACTGTCTGGGGGATGAAGACCCAAACCTAATACATTCTGGACTCTGAATTTGGAAGCAGCTTTTAGTAGTCGAAGTTGTTTCCAAGTTTCCCATCTTAACATTGGCTATTAGTGGCATTTCACCAGCAGTGCGTTTGCGGCTTTTAATCAATGCGATTAATAACATTCCGCATCAGCGACATTCACGGAGTCTCGTTTGTGGTCTTGTAATTGTGATCTATAGGTTTGTCGCTGAGCTGGCCACTTAATGGGCTCATTAAGCTTAGCAATGTTTCGGAACTAGTTGGGAAACCAGTAAGGGTTGCTTGGCCATTACGCAGTTATGACAGCGCCTTGCGGGGGACACTCATCCTTCGTCAACAATTACTTCCGGTTATGTACGACGAAGGTCATGACGCATGCGCAGTCTAGTGGAAGTGATGAAGTGATAAATAAGCAGCAATGTAAGAAGACCATGGCGTTTAGTACCCTGCTGTATGGATTGATGAAGCACACAGCTAGGTTTGCTGAGCACATTCTTTCACCATTGCCTGCCATTTACGGACCAGCACAATAGAACCACAGTGCACAGGCCACCTTTCTTCCCTTATTATGGTTCCCAATACTTGATGAAAACTAAATTTCCTGACTTTTCCCTGGATTTCAACAGCTGCTTAGGGCGGCATTCAACATCAGCTTTAGTGTCAAACATCAGATTACGTACGTTTGATTCCCTGAAAATTGTCTGATATTTTGTGCTTTCTTCAAATTCCCTAAGTTCCCCAAAATGAAAAAAATGTATACCAATACACTAGCAGTTTTCCAGATTTTCCAAATGGCTAGGAAAGCTGTCCATTGGTCTTATTTTGAGATGATTTAATTTTACCAAAGCTTGTCCGACTGCATTCAACAAATGTGTTTAGTTTTCTAAGAAAATGCATTAATTCGTCGAAAATCTAATAAACTGACGTCTCATCTAGGTTTATTTACATGTCCGAACTCAATAATCCATGCAGACAAACAAGATTTGGTTAAAAGAATTCCTGATGAATTACTACTTCATTGATTTGACATCCTTGGAATGAAGCTTCTTTGCACCAAGGAATAAGGAACAACCAACTAACTAATTAATTCAAGATTCTAGTTTCACGAAGTAGAACGTGTCGCTTCAAGCAGAGTATTGATTATTGAAACCAAAACCTTTTTTGGCAAACACCAGATTTGACTAATATTCAAGTTCATCTTTGCCTATCATATACTATTTTATATGTACAGATAAATGCCCTTGTACGTCATTAGCATACATAACATTAATGTTAGACTCACTCGTAATTTTGATTTGATTTGAGTAATTAGCACCCAATAAACAATTGAGCGGATATACTTTGTTACGAGGTTGTTGTCAGGGAAATAATATTTTGTTATTTTTAAACCAAGCCCCATAAAATGAAACCTGGATATTAAGAACACCTTTTGATAGTCCCAAACAATTCTTTATAATCTGGTCCGACTGTATTGAAAGAGTATTAACATAATAGATGACACAAATATTTTCATTACACCTTTATCTGTTTAAATATGATATACAGTAACCACATCACTGTATACGTCAAAGCAGTGACCTTGGTTGCATTGTGAAGTGAGGAGCGGCATATGAAGCTGACCAAGGCCTGACCGGAAATTAGGTCAGCGCAGGCGCAACCAAGGGGTTCCTTCAGCATTTTTGTGCAGGGTTGTTCAATTAATCTACTTCCTGTTTTCATGTGCTCTACGTTGGTGCAGAAAGACTACATGCCAATATCCAAATAGTCAAAATATCCTAAAAATAGGTGTCTGATCGAAAAAGTGAGAAATAGAACATATCAAATTATCCAAAATCTGATTGCCAGATATTTTTAGTTCTTCTCTGTCCCATGAGGGGTTGCTGCAATAGTGACCTTAAACAGCATTTTACCAGTTGCGGAACGGCGGATTTCGACCCAGAATAATGATTTGTATGATTTCAACGGTTTAAAGAATAAAAAAATTAAGGATTAAAAAGACAAAGTGTGCTTTATGTGTGAAAAGCATAAATTCAGAATCATTGCAATGTTTTCAATTAATTACAAAATTTAAATTAATGAAAAATTGTGCTGTTTATAAATTGCACAATATTTGGTTTTGTTTTTGCACAATATATGTGCATTTTTATTGTGTACCGTTTTTCAATTTATTCAGTTTTCACAGGGAAGATCAATGAACTTAAAGTTCCTCACTCTTAAATAAATATGAGTTTTAATGAATACCCAGTAAGTATATGAACATCAAATTGTGAAAAGTGTAAAGATGGGAGTATTTGCAAATAATGATGATGATATTTTGATGATCAATTTTATTATTAAGTAAAAACAATTCACGCGCTCATCTCTACAACCTGAGGTGGTCCGTCCAATATTTAAATTAAGGATAGTGGATCACAATTTATTATAATCAGGGATGGTCAATCACAATAAATACCATATTGGTTGTTCCTAATAGGTTTTCTATGAGGAACACAGCCAAGTGTGGGATATAGACAGTTACCACATGCCACTGGGTGAGTCTTTTTCATGTCTTATTCTCTCAGCTTCACTTTCTGTCTGCTTACAACTGTCTGTCAAGAAATAAATTCAGGAGTGGCATGAGTTAAAACAGTGTAGCAAGAAGAGATGAGAAGAGATGAGAAAAGATGAGTAGAGATGAGAAGAGATGACTGCAGCAAATGACGTTTCTGTGAGCAGCGTATTGCTGGCTTTGCAATTTGACTGCTCAAATTCTAGGATGCAAATCATATGGCCCCACATGCACAAGCCCTTGAGGTTCTGAGTATAACTGACAAGTTACAGTGAAGCCCAACAGATACGACCATCCAACATTGATCCCACCATGATTTTAAGACAAGCTGAACCAGCTAATTACAAACCAATGGAGACAAGTAGATACCGACTCTCAATTCTGAACAATGAACTAGTGACAAAAAAAAAGTCTGTTTGTAACCAATGGCCTCGTTAAAACTAGACTGTTCGTTCTATAGGGGTCGACATGCATGTACAGTGTACACTGCAGTAATGACCAGATTATGATCATCTTCAATGCCTTTGACGGTGGTCTCAATTGTGAGGTCCCACTATACAATTGGGAAGCTCAGCAAAAGATGTTGTGTGCTAGAGACAACTAGAGTAGATGTGTTGGCACGGACTTCAGGGCAGTGTCAACATCAGGCCGGGCCACGTTCCGCCGCATGCCCTCGCGTTTTAATGATGTCTTTTTCTTTTCTTTTTTGCCTTTTTATTCTTCGTCGTCCCCTCCCAATCTTTGCCTTCCATTCCACAAGAAAATGTAGGCAATATTTTGCATTTATTGATCGTTTGAAGCAGCAGAAATTAAACACGAGAGACGTGATTTTCTTCAACAGCAAAAACATGTTTAAATGGAACACCATTAAGAGGCAAGATAGTCCTCAAAAACTACACCAGGAATTATTTTTATTGTTATACGATAGCCACAGGATGAGTGTTGCCAAACCAGTTTTGACACCACCTTACCGAGAACAAATGTATAAGAGCAATGTACTTTCACCTCGCCATTAAGACCACATGGACACGTTGCCAATGATCATATGAGGATCTGATTAACCAACTGACCATTGATTCATGCATTCTGATTCATCGACTCATATTCCTGAGTTTGCCGAAGCAGCGCGATGTCCTGCAATGACAGTTTTTTGTAGTTGCTACCTGTAACATTATTTCACCTGTAAAACAAAGAATAATTTGACACACCTGCTTTCTGTAATTTGACGAGCTGTCTAGACTGCAGCAAATGGGCTTTAATATAAGAGTGCACAATATCGTAATATAAGAGTGAGTTTCTTGCATATACACTAATGGACTTAAAAACGCATCTATAGGTAAAACATGTTGTACAAACCCGCAGTTATGCGTTTTTAAAGTCCATTAGTGTATATATGACTGTATAATAAATGCAGGAGTGGCATGAGTGAAAACAGTGTAACGAGAAGAGAAGAGATGAGAAAAGATGAGAAGAGATGTGCAGAAAATACACGACCAATACAGTATTTGAGTGAAAAGCGAATTCGTGAGCTGACGCTCCTTCCGGTAGCATATGAATTCAATGATGTTTGCGATGTTAGCTATCAGGGATTTTCAGAACGTCACAAATTTTGGCAGCTGCCGCAAAATCGTACCAAATAAGTTGTTAAAAAATATAGAAATGTCGGTACCTGTTGATTCTTCAATTCCGGTCAAGGTATAAGTAACATTCAAATAAAAAGTGACGAAAAAACAGTAACTGTTTTTCTTTTCTGTTCATACGATCACTTGACATGACGTCATTGTCAATGATAAATGTTGAAGGAGGCATCATATAACACAAAATTTAATAAAAACATGAGTGAACATGTGGATTATAAAAAAGACAACTTTCGAATAATTATTAGTATTTGTTAACCAAGTTTTAGAAGATTTAACCCGAGTTTTGCAGTCACATTTTGAATTGATCGATGACGTAGGGGGCTTTAGCCCGCTCGAACGTCAAACACTTCTCAGGACTGTAAACGCAAGACAAGTGCAATTGTAATTAAATTTTGTTTGAACACTTGACTTGCTCTTTTAGTGGTAGAAATCAGCTTAGACCCCGGAATCGTCGTTGTTCATCACCGTCGTGAGTCACATTGTGTAATTTGTTACACTTACAGTTGAAATGGTCGTCACATTTAATTGGCGTTGAATCATTCAACAAGCCTGGATTGCTTTGCTAAACAGTGGTCTAATTGCTATTGGACCGGCCAGAATTGTTGAATAGCAGTCTAATTGCTATTACTCCAACTTCTCTCACCATAATGATAATTGCCATTAAATAAACTAAATTCTCCTAATATCAAGTGAGGTCTTTTCACACCTGTTTTGTGATATATATATATATAAATAGATTTATTAGGTGATGATATACCTGATGATGAGATACAAAGCACTGTGGATATTCAACTTAACGAGATCAACCAAGCAATGCACGATGCTACAACGGAAGCAGGATGTGTGCCAAAAAGGAAAAATCAACCAAAACCCTACTGGAGTCCAGACCTCAGTCGTATGAGGGATCGCAAACGCTTTTGGTGGCGACTATGGACTGAGAATGGTAGGCCCAGAACTGGTGTCATATACTTCATTCTGGAATGAACTTAAGCACCTACGATGGACGAAGACAAGGTCTGACTTGAAACCAGATGACCTTCAGTCCTTTTATTGTAATATTATGTCTACTCAGTGACCTGACTCATGTTCGGTCGTATGAAGCTGACTGCAAGCGTAACCTAGAATCAATCCACATAACAAGTGACACTATTAAAACATTTATTAACAATCTACCTGGTGGGAAATCCCCTTGGATAGATGATATAACCTCAGAACACTTAAAGAATGGTAAAACACCAAGATTATATGAACTTTTGTCAAATCTGTATTCAATTACTTTGTCCAGGAGTTGTGTACCAACTGTATTTCAAACAGGAATCATTGTCCCGATACTTAAAAATTCAACATTAAATCCTAACATGGCTAAGCCCTATAGACCTACCACACTAAGCTCTATACATACAAAGCTTGTGGAACTGTTACTCATACCATTAGTCGAGGTGTGTGATACTCAGTATGGTTTTAGAGAAGGAAGGGGTACGAGCATGGCATGTTGTCTGTTAAATGATGTAACGAGTTACTGTAAGTCTAGAGGAAGTCCACTCTTTATTGCAAGTCTTGATGCCGAGAAGTGTTTTGATATGGTGTGTCATGTCTCACTCTTTGTTAAACTAATTGATATTATTCCTCGGTATAAATGGTTACTCTTGTATAAATGTTATCATAATTTAAATGCTATTGTCACAAGAGGAACAAGGCAAGGAAGTGTATTATCACCTCATATGTTTAATATATATATTAATCAACAGTTGCAAAACTTGTCATCACTAGACATTGGTGTTCAAATTGGTAATGATATTTATAATTCCTTTGCATATGCTGATGATATTACTTTGATGTGTTGTACAATACCAGGACTTCCACAACTGTTAGATCTTTGTGTCAATTACAGTAAGAGATGGAGATTTAATTTCAACAAAGATATGTATGATCGTGGGTAAAAAACCATTTATTTGTGAGCCAAAATGGTATATGAACCACTTCACACTGAACAATGTTAACTCGCTGGAAATACTTGGCAATGTATTCAATAGAAAAGGTACAAGTTCTAAAAATGTGAACCTACGTATTAACAAATGTAGACAATCATTTTATGGTTTATCTCCTGCTGGTATGTTATACCCAGGAGCATCACCAGAAGTTCAATCATATTTGTACAATCGTATCTGTCAACCAACCTTAACATATGGATTAGATTGTGTGCATTTAACTCAAAATGATATCAGTAAATTAGAATCTGTTCAAGGTAAACTAATTAAGCAGTGCCTAGGAATGTGTAAAAGATCTCACAACACACAATTACTACAGGCGTTGAATATCAAAAAGGTTACTGATATAATTGACAAAAATTGTATCTCTCTGTACCGTAGGATCTGCCAGACATCTAGTGCTAGTAGGAACCTATTATTTTATTACTTGTCTAACTTTATATACCATGAAAATTTTATCAAATATTATTCAGAGGAACACATATTGGTGCATCTCCTGACCACAGTGTTCTAAGTCAGATACTATTTCTATGGTTTTTATACTGGACTGTTGTATATGTTCTATTCTCCATTTTTGGAGGTCTAATAAAATAATAATAATACTAATTGCAATCATGATCCTTTGACTCCATAAAATAACCCTAAACTAGCCTTATGCACACGTCATGCACAGTAAATGTATTAATTATGCCCTGTCATTTTAACTGTTTTTGCCAATTTATCAGTCAGTTAACAGGTATCCAGTGTATAATCAGTGTCACAGTCCTAAGCATGTCCCCTGCCCCCTGCCCCCTCCCCCCTGAAGTAAGGCCCATGCATGCTGCTGGTTCACACGTATTTGTTAACCAAGTTTTAGAAGATTTAACCCAAGTTTTGCAGTCACATTTTGAATTGATCGATGACGTAGGGGGCTTTAGCCCGCTCGAACGTCAAACACTTCTCAGGACTGTAAACGCAAGACAAGTGCAATTGTAATTAAATTTTGTTTGAACACTTGACTTGCTCTTTTAGTGGTAGAAATCAGCTTAGACCCCGGAATCGTCGTTGTTCATCACCGTCGTGAGTCACATTGTGTAATTTGTTACACTTACAGTTGAAATGGTCGTCACATTTAATTGGCGTTGAATCATTCAACAAGCCTGGATTGCTTTGCTAAACAGTGGTCTAATTGCTATTGGACCGGCCAGAATTGTTGAATAGCAGTCTAATTGCTATTACTCCAACTTCTCTCACCATAATGATAATTGCCATTAAATAAACTAAATTCTCCTAATATCAAGTGAGGTCTTTTCACACCTGTTTTGTGATATATATATATATAAATAGATTTATTAGGTGATGATATACCTGATGATGAGATACAAAGCACTGTGGATATTCAACTTAACGAGATCAACCAAGCAATGCACGATGCTACAACGGAAGCAGGATGTGTGCCAAAAAGGAAAAATCAACCAAAACCCTACTGGAGTCCAGACCTCAGTCGTATGAGGGATCGCAAACGCTTTTGGTGGCGACTATGGACTGAGAATGGTAGGCCCAGAACTGGTGTCATATACTTCATTCTGGAATGAACTTAAGCACCTACGATGGACGAAGACAAGGTCTGACTTGAAACCAGATGACCTTCAGTCCTTTTATTGTAATATTATGTCTACTCAGTGACCTGACTCATGTTCGGTCGTATGAAGCTGACTGCAAGCGTAACCTAGAATCAATCCACATAACAAGTGACACTATTAAAACATTTATTAACAATCTACCTGGTGGGAAATCCCCTTGGATAGATGATATAACCTCAGAACACTTAAAGAATGGTAAAACACCAAGATTATATGAACTTTTGTCAAATCTGTATTCAATTACTTTGTCCAGGAGTTGTGTACCAACTGTATTTCAAACAGGAATCATTGTCCCGATACTTAAAAATTCAACATTAAATCCTAACATGGCTAAGCCCTATAGACCTACCACACTAAGCTCTATACATACAAAGCTTGTGGAACTGTTACTCATACCATTAGTCGAGGTGTGTGATACTCAGTATGGTTTTAGAGAAGGAAGGGGTACGAGCATGGCATGTTGTCTGTTAAATGATGTAACGAGTTACTGTAAGTCTAGAGGAAGTCCACTCTTTATTGCAAGTCTTGATGCCGAGAAGTGTTTTGATATGGTGTGTCATGTCTCACTCTTTGTTAAACTAATTGATATTATTCCTCGGTATAAATGGTTACTCTTGTATAAATGTTATCATAATTTAAATGCTATTGTCACAAGAGGAACAAGGCAAGGAAGTGTATTATCACCTCATATGTTTAATATATATATTAATCAACAGTTGCAAAACTTGTCATCACTAGACATTGGTGTTCAAATTGGTAATGATATTTATAATTCCTTTGCATATGCTGATGATATTACTTTGATGTGTTGTACAATACCAGGACTTCCACAACTGTTAGATCTTTGTGTCAATTACAGTAAGAGATGGAGATTTAATTTCAACAAAGATATGTATGATCGTGGGTAAAAAACCATTTATTTGTGAGCCAAAATGGTATATGAACCACTTCACACTGAACAATGTTAACTCGCTGGAAATACTTGGCAATGTATTCAATAGAAAAGGTACAAGTTCTAAAAATGTGAACCTACGTATTAACAAATGTAGACAATCATTTTATGGTTTATCTCCTGCTGGTATGTTATACCCAGGAGCATCACCAGAAGTTCAATCATATTTGTACAATCGTATCTGTCAACCAACCTTAACATATGGATTAGATTGTGTGCATTTAACTCAAAATGATATCAGTAAATTAGAATCTGTTCAAGGTAAACTAATTAAGCAGTGCCTAGGAATGTGTAAAAGATCTCACAACACACAATTACTACAGGCGTTGAATATCAAAAAGGTTACTGATATAATTGACAAAAATTGTATCTCTCTGTACCGTAGGATCTGCCAGACATCTAGTGCTAGTAGGAACCTATTATTTTATTACTTGTCTAACTTTATATACCATGAAAATTTTATCAAATATTATTCAGAGGAACACATATTGGTGCATCTCCTGACCACAGTGTTCTAAGTCAGATACTATTTCTATGGTTTTTATACTGGACTGTTGTATATGTTCTATTCTCCATTTTTGGAGGTCTAATAAAATAATAATAATACTAATTGCAATCATGATCCTTTGACTCCATAAAATAACCCTAAACTAGCCTTATGCACACGTCATGCACAGTAAATGTATTAATTATGCCCTGTCATTTTAACTGTTTTTGCCAATTTATCAGTCAGTTAACAGGTATCCAGTGTATAATCAGTGTCACAGTCCTAAGCATGTCCCCTGCCCCCTGCCCCCTCCCCCCTGAAGTAAGGCCCATGCATGCTGCTGGTTCACACGTATTTGTTAACCAAGTTTTAGAAGATTTAACCCAAGTTTTGCAGTCACATTTTGAATTGATCGATGACGTAGGGGGCTTTAGCCCGCTCGAACGTCAAACACTTCTCAGGACTGTAAACGCAAGACAAGTGCAATTGTAATTAAATTTTGTTTGAACACTTGACTTGCTCTTTTAGTGGTAGAAATCAGCTTAGACCCCGGAATCGTCGTTGTTCATCACCGTCGTGAGTCACATTGTGTAATTTGTTACACTTACAGTTGAAATGGTCGTCACATTTAATTGGCGTTGAATCATTCAACAAGCCTGGATTGCTTTGCTAAACAGTGGTCTAATTGCTATTGGACCGGCCAGAATTGTTGAATAGCAGTCTAATTGCTATTACTCCAACTTCTCTCACCATAATGATAATTGCCATTAAATAAACTAAATTCTCCTAATATCAAGTGAGGTCTTTTCACACCTGTTTTGTGATATATATATATATAAATAGATTTATTAGGTGATGATATACCTGATGATGAGATACAAAGCACTGTGGATATTCAACTTAACGAGATCAACCAAGCAATGCACGATGCTACAACGGAAGCAGGATGTGTGCCAAAAAGGAAAAATCAACCAAAACCCTACTGGAGTCCAGACCTCAGTCGTATGAGGGATCGCAAACGCTTTTGGTGGCGACTATGGACTGAGAATGGTAGGCCCAGAACTGGTGTCATATACTTCATTCTGGAATGAACTTAAGCACCTACGATGGACGAAGACAAGGTCTGACTTGAAACCAGATGACCTTCAGTCCTTTTATTGTAATATTATGTCTACTCAGTGACCTGACTCATGTTCGGTCGTATGAAGCTGACTGCAAGCGTAACCTAGAATCAATCCACATAACAAGTGACACTATTAAAACATTTATTAACAATCTACCTGGTGGGAAATCCCCTTGGATAGATGATATAACCTCAGAACACTTAAAGAATGGTAAAACACCAAGATTATATGAACTTTTGTCAAATCTGTATTCAATTACTTTGTCCAGGAGTTGTGTACCAACTGTATTTCAAACAGGAATCATTGTCCCGATACTTAAAAATTCAACATTAAATCCTAACATGGCTAAGCCCTATAGACCTACCACACTAAGCTCTATACATACAAAGCTTGTGGAACTGTTACTCATACCATTAGTCGAGGTGTGTGATACTCAGTATGGTTTTAGAGAAGGAAGGGGTACGAGCATGGCATGTTGTCTGTTAAATGATGTAACGAGTTACTGTAAGTCTAGAGGAAGTCCACTCTTTATTGCAAGTCTTGATGCCGAGAAGTGTTTTGATATGGTGTGTCATGTCTCACTCTTTGTTAAACTAATTGATATTATTCCTCGGTATAAATGGTTACTCTTGTATAAATGTTATCATAATTTAAATGCTATTGTCACAAGAGGAACAAGGCAAGGAAGTGTATTATCACCTCATATGTTTAATATATATATTAATCAACAGTTGCAAAACTTGTCATCACTAGACATTGGTGTTCAAATTGGTAATGATATTTATAATTCCTTTGCATATGCTGATGATATTACTTTGATGTGTTGTACAATACCAGGACTTCCACAACTGTTAGATCTTTGTGTCAATTACAGTAAGAGATGGAGATTTAATTTCAACAAAGATATGTATGATCGTGGGTAAAAAACCATTTATTTGTGAGCCAAAATGGTATATGAACCACTTCACACTGAACAATGTTAACTCGCTGGAAATACTTGGCAATGTATTCAATAGAAAAGGTACAAGTTCTAAAAATGTGAACCTACGTATTAACAAATGTAGACAATCATTTTATGGTTTATCTCCTGCTGGTATGTTATACCCAGGAGCATCACCAGAAGTTCAATCATATTTGTACAATCGTATCTGTCAACCAACCTTAACATATGGATTAGATTGTGTGCATTTAACTCAAAATGATATCAGTAAATTAGAATCTGTTCAAGGTAAACTAATTAAGCAGTGCCTAGGAATGTGTAAAAGATCTCACAACACACAATTACTACAGGCGTTGAATATCAAAAAGGTTACTGATATAATTGACAAAAATTGTATCTCTCTGTACCGTAGGATCTGCCAGACATCTAGTGCTAGTAGGAACCTATTATTTTATTACTTGTCTAACTTTATATACCATGAAAATTTTATCAAATATTATTCAGAGGAACACATATTGGTGCATCTCCTGACCACAGTGTTCTAAGTCAGATACTATTTCTATGGTTTTTATACTGGACTGTTGTATATGTTCTATTCTCCATTTTTGGAGGTCTAATAAAATAATAATAATACTAATTGCAATCATGATCCTTTGACTCCATAAAATAACCCTAAACTAGCCTTATGCACACGTCATGCACAGTAAATGTATTAATTATGCCCTGTCATTTTAACTGTTTTTGCCAATTTATCAGTCAGTTAACAGGTATCCAGTGTATAATCAGTGTCACAGTCCTAAGCATGTCCCCTGCCCCCTGCCCCCTCCCCCCTGAAGTAAGGCCCATGCATGCTGCTGGTTCACACGTGCACCCACCCCCCCCCCCCTCCCCACCAACTTTTTCGTCCTTCTAAATGTGATATAGATCTGTTACAAGTCTGCCCCCCCCCCCCCCCGCCTGATCAGTATTCTTGCATAAACTATAACACAAAATTAACTAGTAAATTTGAATTAATTGATATTACTTAATGCACATCCTTGGCATACACACTTAGCTAGGTATATATAAAAAAAATAAAAAATTAATTTATTGATTTTTAAAAAAAATGTGATTCTTAGCCTATACTTCCCGATGCACTAGGGGTCATGGAAATATGCAGGTCATTGAATACAAACACCGCCATAAAACAGTTATCAATTCATATATAGTTTCACAAGAAGCATTGTTACAATTGTTATGAATATATACATGTATATTTAATGAGGGGTGGCAAAATTTGATGACCTGGCAAATCTCAATGACCCTGAGAGTAGTAGTTAAGCAAACAAATCAAATGATGTATAAACAACAAATTTTCAACAATGTTGACAGCATATAAACCACATTAAATTTCAACTTCCATGTCTTAACCCTTCTGACATTCGCAGATTACTAAATATTTTACAGTAATATTTACTAGTACTATGAAGATGACACACAGTTCAAATTCACTTATTGATGAGGTGAGGAAAATTACACACAACTTTTGCGGTGATATGGACTAAATAAAAAAATGAATAAAATATAAGAAAATAACAGAAATGGGGAAAAAAACCAAAGAAGAGCGAACACATGTTTCAATGAGAGAAGAAAACTTAATTGCAGGAGCTGATTGGTCTAATTGTGTTTGCACACATGTAATTACTGGGCTCTTGTAGTTGTGATTAAGCCTGTTTTACGGCTGAGTGAGTCAGATTAACATTTGACCTCTAACTGTAGGGCATGTGTCTCTTTTTATCAAACCTAAATTACCCCTTTACCAAAAGTAGTCATTATGCCAGTGGCGACAACACTGCAGCAATTTGTTAATATTAAAGGCATATTTATTGCATGGCAATTAAATATAATTTATATAATACACAGGATAACAAGAAAAGTCTCTTTAAAAGAAGATACCTGTATTATATTTGGTTAATGTAGTCTAGACATGCAAAAACCAAAATGAATTGATCTATTTTGCACAGACTAAAGGGTATTAGTTGCAGGTAACAGATACTGACAAGGTATCATGTCAAAATATTACAATCAATTAGTATAGTTCATATAATGCAATAAAATGTACTTTTCCAAAGATCCTCCCTACTCTTGCCTAGCTACCCTCAACTGTCTGCAAATCGACCACTTGCACCATCTATAGTATTAGTAATTATAAAAAGAGACCTTTGCTTGTTAGTCATACTATCAACAAAGAAAAAGCAAAAACCAAAACAAAAAAATATATATATATATACATATTTCAAACTTTCTTGCTATTACGTTGCATAGAATTTTGTCTAGTTCTTTTTTTAATATATATTATAAGTACCTAATTATTATAAAATACTTTTAGTATTCTGTAATTTGCAGCCTAAAAAACTATCTATTCAGAAAAATATGAATTTTTGTTTTGCAAATCTATTGGTATAATTCAGATCCACCTATCAAAAATATAATCATGTTTCATTTCACCACATTATATCTGCCAATGTTAAAATAAAATAATTTCTCAAACTGTTTAAAACAGCAGATATGCAGTTAAAAAATGCTAAACTCATTGAACCTATCAATTATATATGGTAATGTGGTGAAATAAAGTTTGAGAAATTATTTTATTTTAACATTTGCCTATTTGTAATTAATTACAGTGTACAGTTTAAATGCAATCAGCTATCAGAAACATTGACAGATCCAATTTGTGTAATAACTCTGTTTCACTTGAGAAAGAGTGAGGTTAACAGTCAAAACCCCATAGTCACCCATTCAAATCACATTAGTTTTCAGGAATGCCAACAGATATTTGTGGAAAACTTCCATAAACTGTCATCCCTAAGACCGAAATGAACCATGCTAATTTCCAGGAAATCAGACTAACATGGATGAGTCCATTGATGTTGGAGGGGGGAACTGTTAAGCTTTAATAAATACCTTTTGACATTCAAAGTTGCTCCATTTTATTCAAGGAATACAAATGTGCCATAGTTAGGTTATTTAAGCCATTTTCAAGGATGTGAAGATCAGTGATCTGGCCACAGCTTAAATACATAAACAACAGTGATGTCACGGCTAATTTACACAAACCTCAGAAGATTGTAAACATATGGATTGAGATTCTGATACAAAAATTCAGTGATCACATTTGTGAGGTGTTCTTAATAGTGCAGTGGCCTTTTTTGTGGGGCTTTCTATTTATTATATAATAGCAAGATAACCTTAGTGACAGAGTATTGGATAACGGGCAAGATTAAGGCCAATTGTCTACCCTTAACTGAGGACTGACCTCGTTACTGTGCGAACTTAAGGCTATATCTAATGTACCCCTTAAGCAATTATAGACACGTTTAGTTCCACAGAGTTCAAGGCTTTTTTTTTCAATGGTTTTCTAATGACATCATTGTAAAACAGTGAATTGGTTGGATTTTTTGCACTAAATTGAAATACATTGGTGATGAAATTGTAGTGTACCTGAACTGAGACACATATTATCTGTACTCAATTCGAGCACTGATCTCGCTGCTATACGACCTTACTGCTATTTCTAATGTACCCAATTTGGATGCATGCAGCAGGGGTACTTATCTATTCTCTATGTCAACTTGATCTGCAGCAGCTCAGTGTGGTTATGCAAATCAGTTGCGTGATGATAAGAGGATGCTGGAGGATGCTGGGTGATGCAGATGCACACTGGATACTGAAGATTTCCCCAGTGCACCAGACTATGATGCTGCAAAAAATGCACTGCAGGAGCAAAAGCCATGGCTAATATTGTAGTGTACGGAAAGCCGTTTTTCGGGCATTTCTTTTTCCATAGATGGTATGGAGCAGCGCAAAATTAACAGAAATATTAGCAATGAAACAAATTCCAACTTTCTTGTTGATAAAAACTCGCCTTTCTGTGAACTGAGTTTGCTATATTCTCAACGGTAATTTCTGCTGCTTTTCTGTGGTCATACATGACAAATGACCATAACGATAACAAGAAGACAATTTGAGATTAACTTATAATTCACAATATTAGATAGCTAAGTATTATACTCAAAGCATTGTCATATGACAAATATATAATAAACGAGTTTTAATTTATTGATATACATTGAAATCATTTATTATGAACAGTTATTCCAATTAACATACCTGCCCGTGAAGTATTTGGGCTGAATTACAAAAATCTAGGTTTGCCATATAATACACGAACAGCTAGGTTCTCTATAGGTTCTCTATAGGTTAAATTATCACTTAGGTAATCTGTTTTGATGTAGACCTATTGTGCTTTAAACCATTAGGTACAAAAATACATTATACAATTATACAATGGTTACTTTTGAGACATGAAGATATGTACACCGGAAAATATCAATGTACAACTCGGCCTGTCAGCCTCGTTGTACATATCATTTGAGGGTGTACATATCTCATGTCTCACAATGTAAACGTTGTGTAATTGTTTTGTACCACTAAACCCCATTAAAATGTCAATACATTTCTACCGTACCGATATTATTACGATTCACGGGAAAATAGCTCTCCGTCTACAATTCATCACATTGCTTGCTATCGCTGAATGCATGATTTCTAGCGTGACGCTGGCGACGCTACTTTAGGCTCCGCCCAATTTCTTGCTAACAACCAATCCCAGCACAGCGCAACAGCTAAGTGTTGTACATGAGGATTTGTACAACGGTGTACATAATGCTAAGCTGCACTGGTGAGTGGTACAACATATTTTTTATACCGTGTGAAGAGCTGTACAGTTATGTATTGCACCATAAACACTGAACAGCTATATGCAAAATCATTGAAGCACCGTGTTATGGATTAATATATACAATCCATAACACGGTGCTTCCAAGTATTTTGAGTGTATGGGTACATAATGATTGTGCATGAATTTTGAAAAAAATAAGAGCAGGAGTTGGTTCATTTTACTTTATTGGCCTTAATAATGAGGTGTTCTGTGTAGTGGTATGGTCTTATAAATGGGTTATATTGTCTATGAAACAAAACAAAACAGCTTACATGGGCATATAGATGTATTCAACGATAGGGGCAACCACAAAACCTGGGCCATGACAATGAATGATTGCACATTATCCTAAGAGGGCCATACATGTATTATTACAATGGTGCGCAGATAGTCACATAAGATAAGAGAAAGGCTCAAAGTCATTCCACTTACCTAAGGATCAGTGAAGACTAACTGGCGTTGAGAAATAGAAATGGCCATGATGATATTCTGGATGCTGTTGTTGCAGCAGCGGTATCTAGCTTGTCTCCCCATCACTGAGCATCATTGCAGTTGCAGACACGGAGCCTTCCTGTTCTGTAAGGAGGCACAGCCGCTCGGCCAAAACGCGCGCCATGATCGTTACGATTTTTGGCGCGTTTTTATGTGCAACATCACAGGGCAGCATCCTGGACGAGTTTCAGCATCTATAGCATTAATACCATTCGCAGCCGGTTGCATGTCAAGTCCTGCATGGCGTGCATGATAAGGAGAGTCCCCATCTTCCTGCAGCAGTCCTCCTGCAGTCTTTCGTAGGTTAGCTGCTGCTGCTGTTGCTTGCTGTAGTTTTCTGGTGATGCTAGTGCTGTGCAGGTTGCAGCAGCTGGTGTTGGCGCCAAACCCCCATCGCATTTTCGCTACGATGCTAGGGCCAGACACTGCGTCGTCGGCAAATTTCTTTTTCGCCCCCCGATCGATGATTGGCTCTAGTTCCTGTCATGACGATTCGTCGCCCAAATGTCGTTCATAAGCGCGCGAAATGCCCTTCGACACTGCAATTCCGACACATTTGGTGCACGATGTTGTTAATAGTGGACGATCCATTCCGCACCTAAACCAGTTATGCCTTTTATTACCGGTCAACCTCCATAATAAAAATAGCATGGAATGGACTACAGTGTTAAAGCACTGGCTGAAGTCATACAATTGTCTACCTAAATTTGTGTAGAGTTACTTGGAAATGTACATAGGTGTTACCAAGCATGGTATATATTTAATAATAGGCTAATGATTGCGCCATCTGTTAAGACCATGCACTTCGAAATCGCTATATAATAGGATTTCCATGCAGAATATAACCGCAGTATTCAGGCACCTTCAGTCAACTTTAGTGATTCCAAAAAAGCTTTTTGGTCGAAGTTGCAAATGAAAAAAAAAAAAATATATATATATATATATATATATATATAATCTTTAATTTCAGTAATCTTAATTGTAGGGCATTGACAAGCAAAAGAAAAACTGCACTCCAATGCATTTTGTATATTATTTTATTATTTCAAATGTTAGGCCTACTATCCTAAGTGAATACACGGTACACCAACTGAACAACTATAGCGGCATCTGGGACAAACATATTAAAAGAAACCACAATGTATTCCTTTCATTCTTGCTTTCTAGTTTTTTTTAGGATTGGATAATCGTGATATTGTTCTTAACAATTTACACAGCAGCAATCCACCATTAAGACCACTATTGGAAATCACTGTTCAATGTACATGGTCTTAATATCAAGGAGGTCGCGATTCTGGAACTTCATTATTTATAATCAAGGTATTGACCCAAGAGAGTTTAAGAGAATAGTCTTGGAACCACAGTCGGAGAAAATTTACTAAATATGAAAATATTTGGAAAATGGTTAGTCGATTTGTTCAAGTTATCAGAATATGCAGTTTGATAATACCAAAATTCAGTGCCGAAATATTATGGCTCAATAGCAAGCGGTTTCCATGGCTATTTAGCGAACAATAACATTGAATTTTCTCTCATAACTTAGTCATTTTTCAACTTATTTACAGATAGCTATGTCCTCTGTCTATTTAATTATATGACTGCAACTGATTAAAACGACGATTTGTTTTGTTTTTATTGTAATTATCATGCGAACATAATAAGTCACAGAAATCACAAAATGCTCAACCGCCCATGAAGCTAGCTCCATGACACCTACTTTGTAAAAAGCACTAGGGTGGTGATGAACTTACAAACTGAATTAAAAAGGGAGTTTACAATTAGATGAGTTCGTAAAATGACGGCACTGCAGATTGTGGGTATACCCGGTCACCGTATACTTGTAGATGGTACTACCATCATGGTAGTAGGATGGAGTCACCACACTCAATGGTAGTAACTAGTATGGATCTGAAATCGTAATGAAGCAAAAAATCAGTTCAGTTTGTGTGTAGTGGTTGAGGGAAAATACATTCAGATCAAAAATTAGGATTTTGAAATTTACTAGGTAGCCTTAGTAGTGAGGTGGTCTTTAACCCGGGTTCCACAGCACTTATGTAATCAGAACCTTGTAGATATCTAAACAAAAATCTTAACATTATTCCGATATATAGCAGGTTATAATTTTGTTTAAAGTTTATCTTAAGAATAAAAAACTACAATTTTTACTGCTAATTATATTATTACTTGAAAACAGTATTTTCCATACATAACAAAATTATTACGGTAGTACTTTTAAAGTTTGACCTCACTTCCATCTTAACAAATTAAGTGTGCAACCTACTTACAATACATCCTTTAATATAATTTATACATTGCTTGTTACCAGTTGAAAAGAAAACTTAAAACGTTTCATCAATAAAAAAAAAAAACACAATGATAACAATAGTTAAATATAACCAAAAACAATTTTTAACACAACAAAATATTGATATAAAAAACAAATTAAGGCACAAATGAAAGGAAATATTGGCTTTGAGTTTTGAGTTTTGAGTTTGTTTATTTGCACCAAACAAAGTGAGTACATTTTGCAAATTATAGTAAACATAGTAACAATATATAACATATCAGATTGGTGCAAGGGATACACCCGAGTATCATATACTATCACCCGATAGGGTGGGTGCTCCCTTTTATAAAAGTTTAATCAAAATGAAAAATAGTTAATAATTATGTATTAACATAGAAGCAAAGACAGAAAAGAAGAAGAAATACAATTCAATACAGCAAAAATAATTATCGAACATTTGACATTCATATCAATCAATTTCAATATAAGTAAATATATGTCACACCAATTATTTCAATACATGTACATACTTTAGTAGGAACTTATACAAGAATGTGTGTAAGTTTTAGAAAACAGTTTTTTAGTTTTAGCTGATTTTAGAGTATTTGATAAATGTAACCAAAGATGAGGTGCTCTACCCAAAAAACTTTTATTATATATTTCTAAACTATGAACAGGTGTAAGCAGTGAGTTTCTATTGCGAGTAATTCGATCATGTGTTTGTATCTCATATAAATTAGTAATACGAAGTGGGAGATAATCATTTACATATCTATATGAAATATTTAAAAGTGACAAATTCATCAAATCTTCAAAATTCAATAGTCTAGCCTTTTTTATAAATGGTTTCACAGATGTTCTTCTATTGAGATTAAAAATGGCTCTAATTGCGTGATTTTGCTTTACTTTTACTTTATTTCGATTACTTGAAGTTAACATAGATCCCCAAACACACACGGCATAATTCAAATGACTCTGTATATTTGCTAAATATATTATACGCTTTAAATAAAAAGGAACAATATTTTTTACCATATTTAAACTGTGAATTCCTGCAGTCAGTTTAGATAACATATGTTTAACATGGCTGTTTCAGTCAAGATTTTCATCAATAACTACCTCCAAAAATTTTGTATCTCTAACATTCCTTATTTCTTTGCCCCCAATCTCAATCTTGTTGTTACAATTTATTTTCTTACTTTTCATTCTGAACAAGATATAATTAGACTTTTCTACATTAAGGGATAAGGAATTACTTACGAACCATAAATTTAATCTTTTAAGATCTTCATTTACTTTTTTAAATAGGAATTTAATATTTCTACCTGATGCAAAAACTGTTGTGTCATCTGCAAATGATACACAGGAACAAAATTTTAAACATTTGATCAAATCATTTGCAAGGACAATATACAATAAAGGGCCTAATACAGAGCCCTGTGGAATACCAAAATCAACTGTGTACTGATCTGAAAGGGTATTTTTAAATTTTACTTGCAGTTTCCTATTACTTAAATAACTTTTTAACCAATTGAAAACTGTACCTCTAATGCCATAATTCTGTAATTTATATAATAATGTTTCGTGTTTAATACTATCAAAAGCCTTAGTCATATCTAAAAATATTCCTATTGTAAACATTCCCTTATTAAAACTATGTAATATGTTACCAGTTAAATCCATAATAGCATCTGTTGTATTTCTTTGTCTCCTAAACCCATATTGCCCCTCGTATAGAATTTTATGCTTTGTGAAAAATTTTACTAATCTAATGCTAACTAATTTTTCTAAAATTTTTGAAATTACTGGTAGTAGTGATATTGGCCTGTAATTACAAATTTCATGAATGTCTTTTGTTTTATATAGTGGTCTAATAATAGCTAATTTCATACTATTTGGAAATTCACCAGTTATTAAAGACTTATTAAATATAATCCACAATGCTTTAAGAATACTGGGATATATACCTTTAAGAATATTATTTGATACATTGTCATACCCTTTCCTGTTTTTAGATTTTAAATTCTTAATTATCTTTTCTATTTCATTCTGGGTTGTTGGAAATAAAAAGCAATTTGAATTAACTCTCTCTGTAATGTTTGAATATGGATCACCAGAGCCACCTTCATGGCTTAAGTTTTCTGACAATTTTTGACCTATTTCACTGTAGTATTTGGCGAAAGCATTGCTAATTGTTTTCTCATCTGTTTCTTTAATACCATTTACAATTATTTCCTCACTAATATCCTTCTTACAGTATTTCTTATCTTTCCCGTAATTCTGTTCAATGTTGCCCACAACTTTTTGGAGTCTCTTTGTGTATCAGAGATTATCTCATTATAATATCTAAATTTTGCCTTTCTCCTTAATATATTATACATATTTCTATATTCTCTATAGAGTTTATATTCTGGACTGTCACGTGGTTTATGTAATACTTTTTTGAACAACTTATAACATTTCACACTTGAATTTTTTAATCCTGTTGTAAACCATGGACAAGGCAATTCACTGTGTTTGTTTGTTTTACCTAGGTTCACTGTTTTCAAGGGAGCATAATGCTCAATCACTTCATTAATCTCTTTGTTAAGAACATCAGTCGCTTCATTTATAGAAAACTGTTCAAGATAGGACCAGTCCTTATTGTACAGTGCACCCCTGACATTACGAATAACACCATCATTAATTTTCCTAGTTGTGAATATTTTAGCAGATTTGTGTGCAATACTATTATCCTTGATTGTGGCTATACATAAAAAGTGATCAGAAATATCAGTTACTACAATATGAGACACATTATGACATATTTCAACATCAATATAAATGTTATCTATCAGCGTAGCTGTAGAATGGGTCACACGTGTTGGTTTATATATTACTGGCATCAGATTATATGACATATTCATATCAAAAAATTCCATGGTTTTATTGTGCATATTTATTTTTAGGTAGTCTAAATTTTGATCTGTACCAATAATTACTCTCTTGTGTTCATTCTTAATCTTGATTATTACATTTTCATATGTAGTCAAAAACTCAGTCTCATTAGTACCAGGAACCCTGTATATTTCACCTATTACAATATTTGGCTTATTATTCCGTGGTACTTCAATAAAAATTGATTCAAATTTTCCTTCATGAAAAATAACAAGATCATTCCTTACATAATATTTCAGATCAGACTTTACCATTATCGAAACACCTCCTTTTGATTTATTTTTTCTGTATTCACTGAGGAGTTCATAATTGTGAAAATTAAATCTGTCAAAATTATTTACATTGAGAAAAGTTTCACAGAGTAAAATTGCATTTGGTAATATGCATTTACCCTTTAATTTGTCTAATAATCCAAGGAAGTCATCATACTTATTTGGGATACTATGAATATTAAAATGAGCTACAGTAAAGGAACTTCCTGTTTCAGGATAATCACAATTGTCATCTAAATTCAAGTATGTGCAGTCAGTATATAATGCATCCTCTACATCTATTAACTTTGCAAAATTAAATTTTTCATCATTTTCAAGGCTATTCAAGTCAGTCATGTATTAATGTTTTGAAAATCAATATCAATAAACCAACTATGCATATTATGAAACCTCAGCATTGTGCAATCCACATAAAACACCCAAAGGTGCATGAATGTAACAAATGTAACAAAAATAACCATAGTCAACAACCAAATCATATATATAGGCTTCTTCATGTTTACAACAAAAGAAAAAAAAAAAAAAAAAAAAAAAAAAAAATCATTAATCAGTTGGGCAAGATTAATGACCAGTTTTCTGGACAAATTTCCTTGCAATATTAATAAACTATGCATAAGGACAATGTAAAATATACCAGTCAATTTTCTTTAGGGCTTTGCATTGTGTAATCAATCTTTTAATTGTTCACGGACATAGGTCAATACATTTCCCAGCAAGTTTTCACCAGGCCACGCATGTGAGTCAAAAACACTGGGATCATCCAGAGATTTGCCTATACCCCAAAAAGAGTCTTTTGATGCTTCACCAATGGTTTTAGAACCAGTCTTTAACAGAGCATCCAACAGTTCTTTGTTTTGAGTGAACTTCGCAAGACAACCATCCAGTGCAATTTGCTTTGCTACTCGCTCCCATTTCTGTTGTACAAAATTGTTTACCGCTCTGCCAAGTCTCTTGATTACGTACGGATCCATACTTTTCATGATTTTTGACTGCGACAAGTCATCGTTGAACAGTTCAGCTTTTTTGGCCTGTATGTATTGTTCATTACAACAGTACTTTGTGTTTTCTTTAACAAATGGAGAGAAATGAAAATTACTAAAGGGTGAGCCTTTAGTAAAAAACACAATAACGTCATCATTTTGCTTTTCTGCAGCAGATCTTGGATGCAGTTCAGGAGGCAATTGATGTAAATTGTTTATTGGTTCCACAGTAAAGGCTTTGCCATGTATAATAAGCTTGTCCTGGACTAGTCTGCATTTCCCTTTATAATTGTCCATTGCTTTGGCCTTATTGAAAATTGGGCGAAGGATACGTCTCCTATTATCGATCTCTGGGGGGAAATCATCATGTACAAAAATATTCTGGGGTAACTGGGATCTGTTCTTCATGATAAACTGAATGTCATTATCCCTGATAAAGTGACAAACCACTGGACGCATCTGTCCCTTGATGTATGGACCAACCCTGTGGACTTTACCAATAAACACTCGTTCTGCATTGCCATTGAATGCCTTTATGTTGTTAAGTGCTCGAACAACTTTGCCATACAACATGGCTGAATCTTCATCATATGTTTCTATAATCCCTTCAAAAATCAGGTTTTTTTCTCTTAAGTGGATTTCAGTTTTTATTTGTTTTTCAGCCAAGGCAGTGTACTGTACCTTAAGGTCTTGATTTTCACACTTAAGGAAGCTCAACTCAGTTTTCAAAGCACATGTTTCTTTTGAAATGTTACTAACCATTTTTTTACAATCAGCCAATTCATTTTGGTTAAATTCAAGGGACTGTTTAAATTCTGCATAATGTTCACACATGGTCTCCATCTGAGCAAAGAGAGCTTTAAACCAATCTAATGGAAGAGCATCATCATCTGGCATCTTCAAACTCATTCTGTCAACCATAACTGGCTTCTTAGCCTCTGGAGATACTCCAGTTGGCTCCACATTGTCAGACAACTGTCTCTTTCGTGACTCAGTACCCTCTTTGTTTGCACTCTGCTCATGAGAATTTGTAACTTCCATCATTGTTTATTTACCTTCCACTGTCTTGATTTGGTGTGAAAAGCATGAAAGAAACACATACCAACATTAATGATTGTTGTTATTATGATATTAGACAGGATTATGCCCAATGAATGTCCACAGTAACATGCTTATAGGATCAGCAATCACAATATAACTGTTGTCTAACTGTTGTCAACTGTTGTCTAACTGTTGTCAACAACCACATGGTACAATCCTTTCAATATTCAATGACATGAAAATTAAAATGTATGTAACTCCACATGTCATCCAGTTACAATTCACTTGAAAATTAAAGGGGAACTAAAGGAGATTAGTATGTTTATTTTAAAAGATCAATTAGATATAAAAATATCGATTGCCGCAAAAAAATGTGTTCAAAAGACGAGTTTAGTATGAATTTTAGCCTATATAAGCATGCAATTTGCAGCACCCCCGACAACGCTGGGGGCCGCCATTATTGCACACGGCACGCAAGGCCGTGACGTCACTTACGTCCTAATAAGTGCGATCCTGCACAGATTACAATCCAGTTCATTGAAAATATGTGAAGAACAATAGTATAACAACAATACAAGAAGTTAATTAGACTTTTTTGGATTACAATGAACAAGATAATTAGCATTTGATTATATACAACTTTTTACCCAAGCACGGGAGTTTACTAAGTAAAGTTAGGCCTATTTAATGAAAGGATCATTATATTCATAATTAATGCTCTATATGTTATTCTAAAGAAAAATTTGTGAAAAGATAGGCAAAATTCCTTGCCACAATTATATATTATATAGTGTATATTATAGTGTCATTCTTAGTATACATGTGCATTATTGAATAGTTAGTGTTATTTTTTGGCATAACTCAAGATAAGCAGTATTATATTAATCAACAATTTGTACTTGTTCAATTGTATGCAACTTGAAAGCATGCATTGCTAGACATATTTAAAACTCATGCGGGAGGAGGAAGGACCAAGCTAAAATTCAAGTTGTCATAAATAAATACACTTTTTTTCTTTCAAAAAACGTGTTTGCTGCAGAACTATTCCAATAAATCAATTTTATAAAGCTTCACTTAACTTATGGATTTTAATTGTTTAACACTGTTCTATTAACAAGTGCATAGTTAGATAGTTAGATAGATAGATAGAATACACATAATGTGAAAATCTAATACAATGTAAACCAAAATATTATATACATGCATAGAGTTTTTAGAGAGTTTGTTTATTTTCATCAATCTCCACAAATATAAGTTACAACTTAATGTCACATAATACATGAATATCACAAAAAAGACTGGCAATGGGGGTACACCCGAGTATAACAATATACAGTAACCCATAGGGTGGATGCCCCCCAGTAAAAGAAAAAATATTTTACTCAATCAAAAATACAGAATATATAAAACAAGGCAACAAGAAAACGAGAAAAATGAAAAATAAACAATGGACTTAATTTTCGTATTATCAACACCATTTTTTAATGAAAAGAGAAAAAAATATGTAATGCTAATAATGATTGAAACGTGATTTGAATAGGATTTTACAAATGATATTTGAGTATTTACCTTTCTTAATTGCTGTGGTAAATGCAGCCAAAGATATTATAACTTGGTTTTGTTTAACTTTCAATTTCTTTAGATTAATAGATGAAAGCAAGCTTTTTTTCGTGCACTGCAGTGGTATTGTTTAAAGAAATTTATCTTCTATACTCAGAGCAATTAACATTACATTTATGTATAATTGCATAGTCTCAAATTGTTCAATGGCAATTTACTCGACACTTGGTTAGGACAGTGACATCTCGTTTCAATTGCAATTAACACCTTTAAAAAAAATTGCCTGCTTCTGACACTGCTAACCTATAGTCAAGCAGTTGGATTGCACTTGGCTCTCATTGCCTAAGTACAACAGTGACGTATTTCCGGCGAGAACAAAACACCCAGGAAAGTAGAAAATGGCGGCCTCCGTAGCTCACAACATGGAGCTAATAAATGCAGGATATAACTTTACCAGGGCATATATACAAGTTATGAATATCGGGGACTTGTTTCAATGGACAAAGGCTAACATCTGAGAGGTAAAGTGCAAAAGGGTTTAGTTCCCCTTTAAGGTGTGCATTCCTGGTATATTCCCACATCAGTTGTGCGAAGATGAAAACTATCAATAATTCAGAAATAGAAAAAAAGTCCAGAAAGTCAGGAGCAGTCTGACAACGTGCCCACCTCCAGACCCCCCTTAAGTGTATTTTCTATGCTTATCAGTGACACACATTCCTGTTTCAGCTATCTATATCCTATGCTATTTTTTCCCAAACAAGATAAATATCATTAGATCTGTAGTAGTTTCTGGGAAACTCCAACATACACTCTCTGTGACAAATTTGGCCATATAGAAAGTACAATTTTCATAGTTTCATTATTGAAAAGCTTTCTGCCCCCTATATGCTATACTTAGGAGTGGCTGGGTATGCTTGGGTAAATTCAGCAGATCTTCCAAACTCCTCAAAAAAATGTATAATACTAATTGGAACAGGAAGTTAGGAGTTTTGAGATTTTACATGATGGCTTTTGAAACCCTTCTTTGTAAATAAATACGTTTTTGATATCGATTACCAACTGGTCTAACACTCTAAAAATACTGGAATTATATTTGAAAATTATGAAAAAAAAGGTGCAAAACCATTTAAAGCAATATATGCATACAGTATAAACAGTATATAGGCTAGGCATACAGTCTTTGGAACGCCTGAAACTAACCTCATTGGACGTTTGGCCAAAGTTGGCTTAACACCATTTCGTATATATATATATATATTGGCGAGAGGTTAGCTCCATGTGCTTCAAGCCAACTTCGCCAAATTTAGCTGCCAACTTCAGCCCAGCATTGGCCCACCGTCCGCGTGTTACTTGAACATAATGTCAAGTAACGAGGTGACATCAATAATTGGCAAAGCTACCTTAATTTTAACCGGGTGAACCTTAAAAGACCTCTATAAGAGTAAATGAATGCTTATTTAGACATACCACAGCAATAAGCAGCTAGTTGTAGCACGTTCAACGAATTCTTAGAAGGCTTATATAAATTCTTGGTCAAGTTTTACTTGACTTAAGATTGTGTCTTGTTGAATCAAGACCTCAGTGTCTTGTTGCGCTTTTCGGATGACACATAGACATTTATTTCTGTGTTTTTGGGTATGCTTCTTCACAGCAACAACTGTGATGGACAGCGCCATTGCTGCAAATAAAGCCATTGAAATCGACGCCATGAGTTCTATCTTTGCGAATTCCACTCTCGTGATGAAAGATCTTTTCAGTCTCAAGTTTTCTTCCGTTTCCGACTGTTTTGCTTGATCAGCGAGAGCTTTGAACTCGGAGTCACCATTTTCATCTTCCAGAGGGCTGATGCATTCATCATTGTCACTGGGCGCAAAACCTAGAACAAAAGAAATTACATTGTTATATTTACATATAAACATATGATACAACATGTAATGGTTGCAATCAAACCAACCATTTTGCAAATACTATAAAACTTTACTCAATTTGTAAACTACCCTGAGTCGGATATGAAATTCATAGCCATAGGCAGCCAGACAGCTGTATTTGAATGTGACCATTGAATCGGACGCCGCCTTAAGCTAAACCCCTACCTGTTTGAATTTACATCCACTTATGACAAACTATCTAGGCTGGCGAAAAGGTGATAATTATTACAAACAGAAAAGAAAAGAAAAGAACTGAACATGAATATAGGTTCACTGTAGGCAAGTAAAATACCGCACCTATGAGCATGAAGAGGAAAACATGGTGTGGACTAGAGATGAGCACGGGCTGAATTGATGGACCCGCATAATAACTGCAAGGCTACCCGCACCCACCCCACAATGTTCACCTTTGCACCAGCCCCACACTTCAGAAACTCCATCCGCACCTTCAGTGCCCCGCAAGTCCAAACAAAAAGTTGACCGGCTGTGCCCTGCATTCAGTCAGTCAGTGCAGACCTGTATGACGTAAGCAACCGATTCCATAGTAATAAATATCTCACCTGGTAAACAGTCTCCACAGACTGTGTCATTGAGGGAGGTGCACGCTTTCAGTGTTTCCCGTGAGAAGGCAGCACATGACTTGCACTTTACACAGACTCTTTTGTCCCATTCTCTCTCACTGTATTCGTCTGTTGTACACTTTCTGCAGACAGTATTAGACTTTTCCTAGCAAAAATCATGAATATACAACTTTCAATCAAATATTTCGTATTTCTAAAACATGTCAATTTATTGTTTCGGGCTAGTGGTTTGAATGTTCGTCTGCTAACCAGACGGTCACAGACTAGATCCTATAACCTTCAGTAATGGCGGGTCAATGAGCATGGAGCTTGTCTCCATGGTCTAATGTCCAGATCTAGACTCTAAACTTCCTGTAAATTGAGAAGGATTTAATCTTTGATTTGATCGAAAACCAACCTTGCCATTTACCTTGCTGTCAAGAATTTGATCGAAACTTAAACTGGTCCAAGGCGTAATTCCCACACGAAAGATAAGCATATATTAATTAAGAATAAGATATATTTAACATCATAATTTACAATGAAATAAAAACATTATTACATGCCTAAAAAACAAAACAAGGATAAATATGTACAGAGACTAAAATAACAATGAGATGAACTTAAAGTCAATGTCGCCGAGTGTAATATTCATTTCAAATAACTTCTGTATATTCAATTATCCTTTGTCTCTATTATTTGCAAACATCAGAAGTTTAATTTATCTGGAAATTGCAAAATTCTGTTAAATAAATATATATTTAGTATTCTTTTAAAATTAATTTTTCACAATGACTTTAAGTATAAGATTCTTAATCAGTAAGTTAATTATATAGGATTAACCTTTTTCAAACACTTCAAATTTGATCTTACCAAGCAATCGGCCTGGACACCATGACCTGGGTCACAAACAGTGCATGGCACACATATGGATTTGTTGTTTGCATCAGCCATATTTTTGCTTGCCATGGTGAATCTGAAGAAGTCCAAAGGACATGATTCAGCTGTGGTGATAAATATTACCTGGGGAAAAAAAAGTAAGATGATTTAAAACATTTGTTTAGCGGCTACCCAAAGAATTGATCAATTATACATTATGGATGTATTTATATGCATAATAAACCGCATCATGGTCTATATACAATGGGAATAGGTCAATATATCATTTTAAATCAAAAGCTACATAGGCCTATATAGAAACATTTGTTGTTATTGTATTTTGACAATTGGGCATGCAAATGAATCTGTAATATTATAGTGAAACATTCTTCACTCTATAAGACACAGAAACCAAGCTGATCCTACAACAGGGTACAGCAGGTAGGTTTACCTTATATGTGAACCTTTGTATTATAACCATGGTGATATAGTTTACTAAAACGTTAATTAATATTAAATATGATCATTATGATATTCATAAATAATAAGTAAATATCTCAACACGACATGCCTTTTTAATAATAATGTTGGGCATTGGTGAAAACGAGTAAATTGATAAACCAAAAAGATGAATAATAATCAGGTAATTAATATTATATTTAAAAAAAAAAGGAAAGGGGGGGGGGGGCGGTGTTGGGATAAAATTCCTTATCAATATACACTTGCAACCAATACTGTATCATATATATAGTAACAGTATTGCAACACAATATAGATTCTGAAGCGAACAAACAAACAAAAATTGGAAAATTCCCAACAAAGCAGGAAATGTAAATAGTTTCCTGTTCTTGTCAACCAAGTTTACAAGGAAGTGAAGTTGGCCCAAATACACAAATAGAAAATCCGAATATATTTATATCTTCCTCTATCATTTATTTTATTTATTCGTATACAGCCTAATCATGTTTCATCTAAATTATTTCATACAACTTCATTTTCTATTCATATTTAAATTATTTGTTTCATAATTGTATACGTATTTCTCTTCTTTTCTTCAATTAAAATATATTTTGTCCAGATCATCTATTTATTTTTAGAGACACTGTACTCATTCAATCATTGCATAATGCACTAATTAGAATTTAAAAAATGCTTTGTTGTTTTCTAACTTGAGCAGTGTTAATTTAATGATTTATTTATTTAACGATGTATTTATACATTTTTCTGGATCATTTCCAAACTGAAAACATAACTTTCTTTTTTTCTTTTCTTTTTTTGGCAGTTTGCCAAAAAAGAATTTACAAGTATAAACACAACACAGTACTTTGCAATGTTTATAGTCAATGGAGAAAGAATGGTTTTCAAATGTACTGTTTCAATTCCCACCCCCCCCCCCCCCTTAATACTATAAATTTACCGACCCAGTTTTCTGGGCCTGTTTTTCCTTTTTTCATCAACCAGCAATATGGTGCATGACTATATAGTGTTATTGGTTAATACCGAAAATAATTTCGTTTTATATCGTCATCTACTGGCCATTGGTTATAGAATATTTCATATATTTTACCATTAGCTACCATTATGAAATTAAAATTACACAATAAGGACTAATTAATAGCTACCATTTTGAAATTAAATTACAATAAGGACTAATTAATAGCAATGATATATTTGCATCACCACACACTGCCCCACCAAAACAGCCTATAAAAAACTACTTTTTTTTAAATTCACCAGCCCCACATATATACTTACTAAAGTGACCCAAGACGAGATGACCAGCCGTTCTGCCATGGTTGTGATTAAATAACTGAAATTACCACGAATAGCCTATATATCGGACGATAGCCAACTGGGTTTCCCACTTGCGACTAAAAATAGCACTCGTTTAGTGATAGATTTGGGGAAATTCATATCTATAGATATGGAAGCCTAAAATGATTTACTTGTATTTACATAATTATGGCCATGTGCAATAAGGCTAAAATTACCGGAAAAATAAAATGCAATATATATTTAAATGAGGTATTCTCTTTAATTTATTATAGTAGGGCCTAGTCGGGAGTATAGTCAACTTGTCCGCCAGACTATACTATAGGGCTTATGTCAATAGTTTTTGACAAGAATCTCAACTATAGATGGCTTCTATCTATTCAATGGAACCATATCCCATATCTATGCATGGAACCATCTCTGAGAAACGGCATAAAAAAAGTCGCCTTTCCCAGAAGTTATCATCGAATTCATGATATAAATATACGTTTGGTGGCGCTTCGCACTAATTCACCAACTGCGCCATCTATGTGATATGTTCAGTACTATGCTGTGAAGTTGACAGCTGCGATGTTTACAAGGTGACGAAGATATCGTATAAATATGGATAACATAAAGTTCAGATGTCGAAAATGTCGTCAAATCTTGTTTTCAATGAACCATCTCATAACATCAAAGGCAAAATCGCTGGAATCAGGTAAGCTAGGCATTTACTAAACTAATATAATTGTGTATATTGTTTAACTGTCTAGTTCTATTTTATATCATTCTGGATTTTGTTGCTGGTTTGGTCGTGAAATTGTTGTAAAGTTCTATTGTCGTTCTTGTATTTGTTATTATTGTATGTAGGCGTGAATGTAACATTTATTCAACACCGTGTCCCATGAAACTTTGAAAGCTGTCATAATTCCATGAAATAATATTGAAATAGATGGGCGATAATAGAGACAGTTTTGCTAAGGTGTTCTATGCAATTTGGTTCTGTAAAAATAGATTGTATGGCCAAACTATGAATGCACTGCAGCACACATGTACGCTCTGGAGTAGTGCTTATGATATTACCTACAGGGTTGTTTATATTGATAATCAAAATATAATCAAATTACAACTCACTGTCTAGTAAACACAATTGATGTGCAACACGACTAGCTACACATATGACTACCTGCAGTCTGTGCAGGGTTCACTGGAAGTCCGGGCTTTATACTAAATTACAGTTAGTAAAGTGTTGACTAGGTGACGAACTGATCACTAAGAAACTGGCGATCTCGATAAAATTCATTGTAATGCATTCAGGATGTTTAGTGGGTGTGTCTTTCGATGAATCGCCATGCCTCATTGGCTCGAAGATGGTTGCGATGCTTTTACTTTAGTTTTTTTTGTATTGTTGACATACCACTTTCGTAGTCATGATAAATGTGTGATTATACAAAAATTTAGAAAATTTGGACATACTGTGGAGGTAGTCTCAACACGAGAGTGATTTCCTTTAAAAAAGTTTTTGCACTGATTGACTTGTTGTACCTTCCATAATTGTATTCATGGGTATCATTAGAAAAAACAGATTGGTTATTCCCCAAGCAGGGATTGTTGTTGGTGCATTCTCAATTAAATTAAAAGTCTGTCTTCCATTTGGGGATTCTAGGCCACTGCTTCCTGTGAAACAATCATTATGAAGTTTATAAAATGTACTATTTGCTCATTTGGCAGAGAGGGACCTGGATGTCGATTGTCCGAACATGTTGTGGTTCATCGATATTGATTCTCATCCTGATTGGATCGCATCATCTTTAGAAAATGTAAGTTACTTGATGTAGTTGTAGTAAATGTAGGTTATAAAAGAATAATCTAGTGATGTTGTATGTGACCGACCTGTGCACAAGCACTTGAATTTTTTTGCCCAAATCGGGGTACATCTTATACATAAGACAAAAGTAAGAAACTCTTGTGACCTGCAAGAGAGGGATTCCCAGACTTTGGAGCAAAAGAAAAAAGCAATAAACATATACACAGAACTGAAATTTTTTTTACCAATTATTAAAATCTATGGTGCTTTATGTGCTACAGTTTGAGTAATAAATATTGTTTTGTCTCGTTTTTTAGCCAGAGCAGTGCTCATAACGATAGTCGGTATTTTAACTGTGAACTTCTAGCCAATCAGGCAAGAGCTTAAGTGATGATGTTATGCTAAAAAAAGATTTTTGGTCACGGTAACTGATCCCCTTGTCCAGATTTCATTATTTAACACATCAAAACTGAATGATTAAGCTATTCCACATCATTTGATGTCAACAAATAGTTACGTTAATATCTTAATTAAATATTTTGCCATTTTTATCACCAGCTATCAGTTAATTTTTTACTTCTTAAGGGAAATCCATGGCAAGGTGTAGGTGTGGCTCAGATCCAGTTTCTCAATTTTAAATTGTGTCATATATATAGAGCTGGTACCAGGCACTAATATAAATTCAAGTCCTCGTGGACCTGTGTGCCGAAAGGGTGAACAATTGAAAATGGCCTAATGAGTACATAATTATATAAATGTACTTCTAGAATTTTTGGTGAAATAGATGTAAATTCTTTAAAATTGTATATTTCATATTACAACTTCATTGCTATGTATTTGCTTGCTGAACGTCTTTTGTCTCTGCTTTTATTATTGACGTGACAAAACCAGATTCATTACTTTGCAACAACCAAGATGTGTTTACGTCTGGCAAAATGATGATATTAAAGTTTTAATGTAGTAATCTCTTTTTGCAGTCACAGTTTTCCAAAGGCAAGCTCTGCTGTGAGCGATGTGAGGGAAGAGTTGGGGCCTTCGATTTCCTGTCTGTCATCAGATGCGTTTGTGGCAAGCACAACATCCCACCAATCAGGGTAGCCAAGAACAGGGTCGACTTGTGTGTGCCACCCCAATTGCCTCCAGTATCCGACATCAGCCGCTCAAATCAGGACAGAAGTGATGCTGCTACAATGCATATTAGTCATGCAAACAGTCAGCGGGATGGTGTACGTGGATTGCCATTGCACGCGGATAATACAGATGGCTGGACTACGTCAGGTAGAGAAATGGACGCTATTTTACAAAGTGGTCTGAGTAACAATAGCCTACAGTCTGAGGGTTCAAGAACCAGGAGAATACATGGATCTGGGACTAGATCACATAATCACCGAAAGGTGAGAAGTAACCGACCTGATGTGGATGATTCCGTTATCACTGGAGACACTGACTCTGACTCTGGTATTCAGTCAAGACCTGCGAGTGACTCGGAAAGCGAAGGAAGTCAGCAGGTGCAGGGAAACTCTGACAACAATGACCGGTTAAGGCAACCAAAGAATGTATCAAGCAATAGGTTTCAGGAACTGCAAGAGTCGAGTGATAAACAGGAAAATGTAAGTTTGGAAATTTTGCTTGTCAGCATTTATATTTTTTCAAGCTAAATGATATGGTTTTAATTATAAATAATTACACTGGCACTCAACATAAATTCATATTGTCTGGTAATTTCATTACAGGCTGACAAAGAGAACATTGAGAATGTTGGACAAGCATCAATGCCTACAAATGTGACAGACTTTGATGGTTACACTTGCCCTATCTGTCTGGATGTCTACTATGCTCCTCACACATGTCATCCTTGTCAGCATGTTTTTTGCTCTCCATGTTTGCGACGATTACATGCAAGCATTCCTGTCCACACCAAGTGTCCACTTTGCCGTCAAGTCATCTGTGCCTGTATACCTAATCATGGTACGCTGTTTTATATAAACTATACAAACTATACAGTAGTTTCATGGTGATTTATTCTTACCTCCATTGTCTGTATAAAGCCAAATTTGTGCATGAAGCACAATGGTAATTCAGAAATTTAACATTGTTCACAACGTATCATAATCAGAGCAGTGTCTTTTCAAAATCATTCTTATGTTTCAGAGCTTAACAACAGGATTAAGCTGAACTTTCCGAGGGAATACAAGGCCAGACAGTCGTCAGAAAAGAAAGTGAAACACAGGTTGCCTCCATTACCTAGTGCTCAGCAACTGATATCTTTTGGAAGAAGGGGAAACAGTAGAAGTCGTAACATAATCCTCGCTCATTGGGCGGGAGTTTGTTTTGTGGTGTTGCTTGTCATGTTTGCTATAGCTATATTAGCAACAACTGTAGGAATGGTGTTGTGGTATCTGTGGGAGATTTCAATGGACTATTTTATAGAATTAGTTGTCGTTGTAGATAATGCCTTCAATTCTGCCTGGGAGAAAGTGGTCCTCACTTTATTTGAGGGTGGAGTTTCGCCACAAGTTGCCAAAGTCATGATGGGTTCATTTGGTCACGTTTTGCACACGTTTGGTAAATTTTTCAATAAATCTTTAGAAAAAGCAGCAGAATTAGCTGCGGAGCATGGGGCGAAAGGAAAAGCCAAGGTACAAGAGGGATATCAGTATTTGTCTTCTGCCATGCAAGCTGATATTGCCAATTACATCCTCATCATGGGGATCGTAACATATCTTGTTTACAAGTTTGCAAAACATCGTCAAGCTGCTCTAGAGGCTCGTGGTGTTGCGGTTCACTAAGTTTGTTGTTATGAGTTAGAACCTTAAAAAAAGTGTGACCAATGTCATATTAGTTACTCTGTTCTTATGATAGTGAGAATGGTATGTAAAGAACTGTAAAGGAGTGGTTTGTGCGATTTTATGTAGAAGCACAGGAAAATGCAAGTTAACGTATAAATGTACAGAAGGCCATCATTGATATGCGAAATATTTAAAAGTAACAGTCTTAATGATTTTTTTTTTTGTTGGTATGTATTGGTGACTTTGTTTCATATTGATTATAAGTTTTTTTGAGAGAAGGGCAAACATTTTTCTTTCATCATATATTTATGGACACCTAAAAGTCAGAATGCACAATGTATTAAATTCAGCTAACTTAATGTGAAGTATCAGGACATTTAATTTTTATCAGGTTAGGTCAAGTTCTGGTAACAGTTCCACAGTATATAAGAGAAACATGTCTGGCTGTGAAGTTTTATATTGTGGCCTAGTCTGTCTGGATATCTGCACATAACATATACATTGCACATTAAATGTGCTACAAAATAATATTACATTGTGGCTGATTATGCATTTTATCAGACACTTGAATCATACATTCGTCTTGTTCATATTGATGGAACGATCAATTGTGATAAATTACCTCATGAGTGATGGGTACATAGTAGAAAATTGACAAACACATTTTGTGACATAAAAATTGTCTAAGACCTTAATCAGCAGTTAAAATGTGGCAAAAAAAGTCACCCTGAAAAATATGATATTCTTGTATATGTGTATTATATATATATATATATTAAATGCAATGTTTTAGATATATTTGTCAGACGTGAGAGTGTCTGATGATGGTCTGTTGATGTGCATATGGATGATTTCTGACTTATTTTGTACCATACTCAAATTTGTTGATGTGAGGTTCTCTTGGAATTTGATTTGAAGGAATACCTTCTTTCAATTCAGTATTAAAGACGTGCCTGCTACTAAGCAACATTTCAATTGTGATTAAATGTTTTATATTGTCACCATAGGGATGGTTTTCCTTGCATAATTTGGTGTTTGTCTAAAAATCTGAAGATATACATGTATACAGATGCATAGCTGTACAGAAATGAAGGACAAATGATCCAGGCAGCCTAGATAGCCATTGCATCAACGTTGGCCGACTTATGTTTAGGTTGGGCCAATGTCAACCAATCTGGCATGTTGTCTTGGAGAGGTTTTACTTGCAGCGATTAATATAGAATTTGATGCTTGGCAGTCAGTCTCATGTGAATTACAGTATCGCTCTGAGGCTGTGTATCCAACTCAGAATGAAACATGGGATTGTGAGAGGGGTATCACAGTTTCTTATCCCTCAATGCAATACCCAGAATTTGCACCAGGGGTGATGCTAGTTAATGTTAGTTTTGCTATGCGTACCCGATAAGAATCTTGATTAACACTGAAGCACTAAAATGACAGAAATATCTTAACTCAATTCCCATGATGACCTATGTAGCGAACAGTAGGACTCCTAGGAGCTTCAGCAACATGTACTGATTTTAGACTGTCTGGTAAAAACACCAGAATTTTGCATGAAAAACTGGCCCTAGTGTATCTATCAGCAAGGCCTCATATTGACTGCTGTTTTGAATTAAATTTGTCAATTGTTACATTATTAGCAATTGCTCTCATTGTTGAATTTGATTCTGAAATGTGTGTATTGTATATATTGTATCATTAATAACTAAATTTGATGCCAATTACAACTTCATTTGTAGAATCAGACCAGAAAACTTTGCCAACCTAAATGTGTCAATGCATTTTAATTGTTGTCAGACCAGTCTCAAATTAGTCCTTGCTAGGCTTGACTGTTACAAATTCGTTCATCGTGAGGAAGTAGTGAGCCACCTGAGTTACTGTTCTTTATTTACAAATTGCAATGATGCCATCAGCAAATGAATTATTCTTGTATTTATTGTGTTAATGTTACAGCTGATTTTCTGTCCGAATATTTGCAATAAAGATGTACCAAACAGAAACTATCTTGTACTATTGCAGTGCTCGTTGTACTGTTGGAAGTGCACTAATATTGAAACATTGTGTATACAAAAAAACACGTATTTATTGGAAATCTTGCCTAGAGCCCAAAACCAGTCAAGTGAGACTTTGGTGACTGACTTGAATGTGTTGACTGACTAGTCAGCTAAAGTCAGGTCTCGGTGACGGCAACTTAAAGTCACTTGCAGTCGACTGGCTAGTGAACTGTACAATCAGGAAATAAAGGCCGGCAATCATTGATAATTAGATTTATCATTATATATTTACATTGATCAGTGCTGTCTTTATTCCCCATTACAATAAATAAACAAGATACTGTAATTTTATCAATGACTTTATCCAATCTGGGCGTACAATAAATGTGAAATTTTCATGAGGCTGAGGACTTATTATTTAATGTGTTCAAAGAAAAAGGAAAGTTTTAGTGGCGAATGATGTGAAATAACGTCGGCAGCGAAATGGCTTTCACTGACTTGACTTGTCAATGTTATGGCTGGCTGGCGGTGGCGCAACATGGCGGTCGCTCCAGGCTCTAATTTTGTCCAGCTGTGACTATCACAACTGTGACCATGTACAGAGTTCTGGATCAACAGCATATTGGCATGGATGTAAGTTGAGGGACAGATATAACCCAACACTTAATTATTGATATCATAAAAATTGATTAGCTGTATTTGTCAAGCTTCTATTATCATGATTATGGTTCAGTATTCAAGATAAACCATAAAATTTGCAAGACTAGCAGTATACTATCATGTGGTTAGCAAAAATTGGTGGATTTTTTAAAAAGTAGGTTCTGGAACACTTGCTTTCACCTAGTTACCACATCTGACATTTTGTATCTCTTGTTAAACATTGTTAAATTTATGTTATTAACTTGATGTGCTTTGGAAGCATTTGTTTCTTTTCAGTTTGCCAAGTTTCAAGATTAAATGTTGCCTCAGATGGCAGGTCCTTTGTAAGGATCATGCCATGGCAGCCACATCGGAGATATCGGTTTGATTTTAGAAGTTTGCATCTTCTTGCAGGAGTCTGGTATTTCTGGTTGCTCTTTCTCCTTGTGGCATCGTTCAATAAGCAGGCGGATGATGACATCCAGAACCTCAATGAAGAAAACTGCAGTGATGCCAGACCAGAGGTTCAGCACACCTCCTAAAGCTGATGTCAGATTTTCAATCGTCATGACAACTACATCTTTCAGGTGGATATAGTTCACAGAATCTAACTGGACCTTCAACTTGAGGAACTTGTTTCTGACGATATTGATTTCAGTGTATGATCGTAAGAAGTCTTGATATCTTGAACCATTAACATTCCTTGAGAATCCACCAGGGAAAAGTTTACGTACCTCTTGATTAGCAAGGAAGTAGTTGTAGAATTCATTTGGGATCGGATACGATGGCCATTGGGAGTGTGAGACAGTCAGAAAGACGGATGTCTCATGACAGGCCACTGGACAAACCTGAATGCACTCCTTCATGGCATTTAAACGAGTTGATATCATGCATTCAGTCAAGTTGAGAATCACAGATTGTCCATGTCTAACATCTTGGCAGAATGACACATCCTTTCCTTGGTTGTGTGATGCGGGTTTCAGTATGCTTGATGAGTCGCGACATCCACATTGCTGTATAACTCGACTCTCGATGCAATTTGCATAGCATACACTGTAGTCATAACTAACCGGTCTTCCCAAGGTGTCATTTAACCTGGGAAGATCTGAAGAACACAAGCCATGGGGAGGTGGCAACTTTTCCCAGTGTTGAAAATGAAAGTTCACTGAAGTAGCCATGCCAGCTGCCACTTCAACGCTTGTCAAATCGAACATAGGAGTTGTACCTGCTGGATGAACAGCCAGTCGAACGCCATTCTTCAAGCCCATATAGGATGTCACGTCAAAGAACGTATCCACAGAACTTTGTTGTTGGGTGTCCAAGTGAAGCACTAGGGTTAGTCCAACAAGCATTCGGCTGATATGCTTCTGGCTCACTGTGAAACATCTGAAATCAAATGCCATATGAATTAAAAGTTCAAGTGCCTGTCCGTAATGATGACTTTACAAATAGCACAACACTTTGGCAATATAACTTTATCAAAGGGACTTCATTATAATTTTGTTGTATTTACAATTTTTAAAAAGGTTCAATTCAGGTGATCAATAGTTCATTGCCAACAGTTAGGGCAAACAAACCCTAAATCTAGCCCGAACAGACTGCCAGGTAAAGGCTCATCGCAAGCCAGTCCTATGGGGCTATCTAAATCATAGTTAATTTCTCTGCATTAATGCAGACCCACGCACGTTTAAACTTTAATTAAGTGAGTACTGATGATCAAAAGGATACCTGAGCAGCTGAGATGGGCATAGCTTTTGATTGATTGATTGATTGATTGCATATGCCATAAATACGTTATCAGTAACACAATGGATGCCAGGAGAAGAAGGAGAAAAAATACTACTCTAATTAGTAGTAGTAGTAGTAGTAGTAGTAGTAGTAGTAGTAGTAGTAGTAGTAGTAGTAGTAGTAGTAGTAGTAGTAGTAGTAATAGTAGTAGTAATAGTAGTAGTAATAGTAGTAGTGGGAAAGAATGAAAAGAAGCAAAAAAGAAAAGGAAGCCACTGGCACTTACCGAAAGTGAGAAGATGAAATCCAGTGGCGAATGAAGCTGACTTCTGCACAAGACTGTCTCACATTGGCTACTCCTTGAAGTTCCATCCAACTGCAGTCAAGAACAAAGTTGTCATTCACGGTCTCTTGATTCTGGCTTAAGTTGGCCCCTGTGCTGGTCCCTAAGTATTGGTAAAACCCATCAGGTGTCAGCAACTGAGTTCTGATGGTGTTCAACTTCTTACTGTCTTCATCAGTACAGTTATCACATGAAGTTACTTGCATGACGAAGCTGTAGAAGGTTTCCACAGCTGACATGGTTTCTTGTTCATTTGAGGCAGATATTGGATTCAGGTTGCACACTGTAACATCAGGAAAGTTGACTGAAAAGTTGTTAGGTCCAAAAACATATCCTTGGGATAACAAAGTTGTAGATGGGAATGATGCATAGATCTTTATCAACTTGTAACACTGGTAAATTGTCATGGTGAGCAAAAATGTCACACCAAAAGCCCACAGAAATCTAAGTGCTCTTCTTTCACTCTTAATTATCCTTGGAATACCTTTGACACCTGTGGTTTCTAAAGCATTTCTTACGATGTCACACAAATGGTGATCCTTGCTATCCATGGTCGTTAAACTTCTGTATGATGCTCGATTAATTTGATATGCAAGTTATCATGTTAAGTGTTGCTAAATTTTAAAATGTTCTAGTTTGTCACAACATTTGTCTGTATGGAACAAGAGTGACTGAAGCAATTCTCAATTTAAACATCCTCTATTGATCAGATACTTCATTATTCACCATCACGATTCATTCATCTAATTTAAAGGATTGTTACAGTAAGCTTGGCCCCATGATTCTAGTCACATATCTCGTCACTGAGGCTTAATTAGAATGATGCACTTATATTTGCATTATATTGGGTAATTTCTTGTCTGTCTTAGCTATAGATAACAATTGTTTGTTAACTATTGCTGTTAGAAATATAGCTTTATGTGGAATGATGCAATGACAATGAAATTTCACGTAATGCAGCCCACCTACTTGCATTGATTTTAATTCACAGGACTCCTCAAAATAAACGTTAGGTCTTTTAGAAATAGGCCTACATTGTACCAATTAACACCCTACCTTGTACTGAAGAAAAACAGCTAAGACTAAGACTAACTAATGACACCTAAAACTAAAATCCAAGATTTTTCTATACTGCTACATTGTACCATCCATAGTGAATCAGCGTTACCAACCGCAAAATGTTATCAAAAAAAGTGGCAATGTATGACACGGTATGTGTACATTGCTTTTCATATTGTTAACAGATTCTTTATTACTACTTTAGATCCTGTAAAATTTCATTGTAATAAGGTATTGAAATGTTGACAAATGATTTCTGGCATGTCTCTCAGAAAGAGCACCAGGTGGAATCTATAGGTGGAATGAAGTAAGCGACCCCTGTTGATCCATTATGCATTTTAAAAATCTGTTTCTAAATTATAACGTTTTGTCATTATACTTATGCATATAACTGAAAAGATTACTAACATTTACGTCGTTCAAAACATTGGAAGGTGACGCTGGATTTGTTGTCAATGTCAGATTTACTCGGCATTCTTGAACCAAAAATCTCTGTAATGGGAGTCAACCACCCTGACAGAGAAGTTCGCCCTTCATTGAATATGAAATATGAACCATGGTTCACTCTCTATTTATCTATTATATAACGCAACTGAAGATGATTCATTGCATCTGCCATTGTGGAAACCAACAAAATACTGTTTGGGATTCTCAACATTTTTTTTTTTACCCATTCTTTATAATCGTGACCATAATTCGGCTGTTCGGGAAAATCCAAATTATTAATATTTTAGACGTACGCAGTATACAATGTAGATTGTATGTGGGGCCTTTTACTTGCCTCCACGGGGCCACTGGATACAGAGAATGAGCCTATAAACCACACACATGTACATTGTTGAGTTTGTCAAGAGATATTTCATCAATATACATGATATATGGCTCATCAACAGCTTTGAACAGACAGTTAGCAACAGTTAGGTGGCCTAGTAGTTAATATCATGGTCGGCTTGTATTTGGTCTAGGGTTTGATTTAATCCGTGGCTAAGACCTGAAAAACAAAATTTCGGCTGCGAAGTTTGCTGCCTTTTACAGTAGTTGGTGACTAGGTTCAAGGTCAAACCAAACAAAGTCGTTATTGTTATAATGTCAGATCATCGTGAAATCTGCCATTGGCTGTGGCCTTACAGTTGTCATTGATGATCAAAATCAGATGAGGCCTGACACAGCATTGTGATCTACAAGTCATAACTGCTGATATTTGGTCTTGTTGTATTTTTCCATGCAGTCTTTATGACATTGGCATTTTCTGAACTATCATGTACATTGTAGCCTTGACCTGGAGCTGCCCACTCCTATGAACCAATGTTAAATGTTAAGAGGAGGCAAATTGAAGGCAATACGAGCAGTCAATTGCTGGAGAACAACGTGTCATTATTCAAAATAAGACATACCATGGTATTAAAATTCTGCTAGATGAAAAACAAAAAATGTTAGGTTTGTGCACTTTTAAAAAGATGAAAGCACTGATATGGGGGACTTCAGGATGTCTGCTTATCTTACACATTTCAATTAATATTTCTCGATATTTAAAGAAATGACATTGTATTGACTTTTATGCACGTAATTTCTGTTACGAAGTTTATGAGAGAAAATAGCTTGAAAGCAATTCTGAAAGCACTCCATTATTACAAAATGGAATGGAAATAGAAACTTTGGTAATATTACCTGCATTTCCCTTTCAGATTTTTCATAAATATTCCCTAAATATCAACCGTGTTACCGTTAAAGCTGACATAACAGGTCACATGACCAACCAATTCAAATATAGAAGATGAAAAATGTTTTGTTGTCATGTTATAACACTGAAATGTATGAAAATTCATAATTTTGATGGATTTTTGAAACATTGAAAATTAATAAATCTGGTCACAGAAATTCAAGACCTCCAGATTTTTTCAAGTAAATATTTCAGCAATACTGCCTTTATAGAACAGTATCAATGCACAGGATCATATATATAAGACATGTGATGCGTTGTTCATGACTATGTGAAATAGCAACAGCGTATCGACAATAATGCTTTTTTCCGACCGGATAGCACTTTTTGTCTGATTACTTCAGTCCTGATAACCATATGCATATGATAACCAGAGCTAGCATGAATTCATAGCCTTCGGCGTCAGGATATATACTCCACCAGACATATTTCCAAATTTGTTGATTTGCCTAACTGCTTAATACACAACAGAAAAGGTCACGTGGTGGAGTATATAATTTAATTGCAACATTTCAGTTGCGATTTATGTAATTATTTTTGTGGGTGGGGCAAAAACTGACAAAAGCCTTAGAAAATGGACCATAGAACTCAATTGGGTGACCTTTTCAGAACTTCTTTGGACATAAATTGATGTTTTGTGTACAATTATCAGAGCGTTCACCTGTCGAAAATGTCCAAGTATTGAAAGAAACAGACAGACACTTAACATAAATAGATTTAAAAATAAACTATGAATCCAAATTAATTATTAAATATAATTTATTTATATATCACAATGATTTGTCAATGAAAACTTTCAAATGAAATGCATATGCTTTTAGATAATTGGCACTTGATAAATAAAATATAAGTTTCTTCATTAAACAATGTTCATGAAATAAATTTAGCTGCATAAATACAATGTATTGATTACATAAATTTATTTTCACAATAACGGGAAATTTTGGGTTGCAACCCCGTTAAGCTCCACATTTAAATATTAATCCAAACAACATTATTTCTTCACTACATTGCTGTTATGTTGGCACTATACCAGGTCATTGGTGGCACCACATATGATGGTACCATTGACTCATAGTTGGCCAGATTTGATATCAGGTTGAGTACAGTTTCGAAACTATATTGATACAAGAAACTATACATTAATATCACAGATAATATATTATAATGGCTTTGCTCATTTACTAAGTAAAATAGCAATAACTAGCCAATAAACGCTTTGCAACAAAAGAAAAAAGTATAAACACGTGGTATTTGAGATTCTAATGTCAATTAATTTAGGTATTGAATTCATGTTGAACAGCCGAAAATAAAGTTGTTCATTCTAATACATGATTATCGTACCTGATTTATATAAAAATTACATCTAAAACATAACACATCTCAAGTTAGTTCTTCAGATTTTGAAGAAACTTCGATCACAATATCACAGCTGAACACCGCCCTGTTGTGACGAAATATGCACAAATGCTGAGGGTGTTCTATCAGTGTTTTTCAAAGTTCACTTAATGAATATAAACATGATGATGTCTATTGCGAAAAAGTCCCAGCTTTTGACTAGAATGTTCATTCCTGCAGGAGAAAAGTGGTACATCCACAGTCTATCACATCCATGTTTTTGGACACTACTGTATTAAAGTACCGCTTGACTAGAATCCACGGGTGGTGAAATTCGCCCGATCATACTCCTACCGAAGATGAACGCTCAAGTTTTGGAGGTAAGATACTGGGCGGAAGTGGAAGGGCTTTCAATTTCCTTTCAGTTCGAATCGGTTGGAAATAAAAGGGACAACTCGGACACAAACAGCAGGTGCAGATCGTGACGATAAACATGACTAAAAAGGCATCCAGGCCAGCCACTAAAAACACCCACCAATCAACACTGAAAAGAGAAAGGAAAGTTACATAAGAATGGAGCAAAAGTATGACGTATTGCATATTTATTCGCATTTATTTTTCATTTTGAATTAAGGCTAAAACTATTGGTTTGTTATTTAGAGAAATAAATACTTTTCAATTTAATCAAAAGCAAAAAATGACAACAAAAAAGCTGAATTTTTCATTTGTATTACATGTATAGATCCAGCCCTAACATGGTTCATCAAGGATTCGAACCAGGGACTATAGGAATTATAAGAAGCACATGACTAAACGTATGATAGTACAGCCATCCATTAATAGTGGCCTTATAAACAATAATAAATATCAGCAGTTAGCACTGAGCATAAACATTGTGTGCATGCTCACCATGATGAGCCTATTTTGACATCTCCTGTGGTACAAAAGGTCTCCCTCAAGTCATCTGTCGATAACGTGACGTCACAATCCGATCCCTGACAAAGGCACACTTTGCCCTCTGGACTGTTACTGATCACATTTGATGGGACAATGCTCTCCACCATTGCCTGGACTTCAGCATGGTTGTCATAGCAACCTGTTGCTGCTATTTTTGGAACTTTTATGCAATCTCTAATATGTGTTGCAAATTCCACTTTTCCCACTGAAAATAGATATAAATGTTTAGTGTTGATGTGATAAAAATATAATTCTGAAATTTTCACTATTCAAATTATCTTCTGCCCATTTCAGAAGTGTGCATATCTCTGTCTATGCAGAGGTCCGAGTAACAGATCAGTCCCACCTATAAGGTCAGTTATTCAAGACTATCCTATACTTTAAACCTTAACAAATTAATACCCTCATTGTACACTCGGCGACAGTGAAATTCGCCACGACAGCGAGATTCGCCACGACAGCGAGATTCGCCACCCCCCTAAAACACAATTATACACATTGAAACGAGTTGATTTGTTTCAAAACTAATTGTATAGATCATTGACCGTAACACTGCGGCAGCCATCTAAATGGTGTTTATTGTAGTTTTTAGGGGGGTGGCGAATCTCGCTGTCGTGGCGAAATTCATTGTCGCCGAGTGTATTCTAACTTGCTAACTGATGTCAAACATTTAGGCTATTTAATTTTTTTCTATAACCCATTGTGGCATATTTGGAATCCATTGTTTAATTATTTTTCTAAATAAAGTCTTAATGTATTGAGGTGAGGTCACACAGTTTTTATGCTAATAGTCAACGCCTGTGTATGGTCATAAATTTACTCTACACACCTTTGTGGGCATATACGACAAGGTCAGCTCGAACGTAGCCACACTGGTAAGTTGAAAGGTTGTCATTTTCTGGACAGATGACTTTGGGGATAGCAGCAGGATCTAGAAGGTCACCGCAGGACGGGTTGAAGTGTTTATCCATGAAATTGTGCAGAGAAGCCAAGCTAGGATTTCCGCTTAGTAAGGTCACATTGGCACATTTATAGCATTCTAATGACATGGCTGAAATGAATAAAAAGTGAATACATTTATAATATAAATCATTTTATCTGTGCAGGAGTATTTATTTAAAAGTTTTGCTTGGTTTCAAAGTAAATTGAAATTAAAATCCCGCAAAGGCTATACCACATTTCCACAACGTTAAAAGATAATATTTTGGTACGAAAGCTCAAATTTCTTTGTCTACTGAGGGCTTTATGAGTATTATCAATAAAGTTTTATGTGATATTCAAGACACCAATTATAACTAAAACTCTAATATTTACTACAGCATTAAAATCATGAGATTAAAACAACCATTGATGTGATCTGAAGTTTGCCTATGATAGCGCTTGTACAATGAAAAGGTCAAAGGACGTTCAACTTGAAGACACAGCCATACCAAGATGGACATTTTGTATTGTTTTTTTTTTTTATATATTTCACCTACGAATTTAAATAAAATTGTATCTTATCTTATCTTAGACACCTAATAGTCAATTCAACTGAAGTCCCTAATTACTAAAAACACTGTACTATTAACTAGGCCATTATATATGTTACTGGAGTTATAATGTATGGCCTATGAATTTGCAAGAATTCACAACATCAATCAACATGGAGTACATCGGCTTCCAGTAGACAGCTACAGCTAGTTTGGTTTAGTCTAGCTCAGCCTAGCTCCTAGAAGTCTGAACATAAGTTAGGGTTGCACTGTATCCTCAGCAACCCTTCCATTTATGTTATTTTGAAACCTGATATTCCATTCAATATGCCTAACACTAACTAACTGCAACTGTCCTTAATGGCTCAAACATTTGTCAATAATGCTATGCTAATTGGTTTTCATGTATTTTTTTTATTGCTTTCAGAAAAACAAATGATTAACCATGCAGAAATTAATAATAAACTGTGTATTTAGTATAATAATAATTCTGGATCATTTTGTAAAGTATGAAGTATGTGCATTACTATTAATACCATGTATTGGAAACTATGTAACCCAAAAAGTTAACAATTTGGATATCATAAACAAGGTCAAACATTGTTTTACATGCAATTGGAGGGTGAAAGAGTGTCAGAAAATAGCAATTCTGTAAAATGTTATTTGAAAGTACTTACCTATTCCCATATACATCTGAAGAATCACAACTGTCAGTAAATCCTTGATGGTCCCCATCTTGTAGATCCTTAACTTTTCAAGTTTACAAGGAAAACTAATAAGGAACACTTTGTGTTACAGGCGAGAGACCTTCACCCTGCCTCTGCTGATCATGGTATGTGAACAAATCAAACTCTACCACTAATACTATGTGACTGTGGCTTATATATGTGGCTGAAAATAGCGGAACTCGAATGCAAATTTTATGGGCCCGGCCAAGGCGTGGTTTGGGTCTTTCTTTCAATGGAGTCAAAGTCTGTTCATTGACGCAAGCACATATGCAACGGGGCATGGAAAACGGTCACTCGTGTTTATATGTAAACAACTTTGCACCAGTAATGATTTGTAGTGTTTATATGGTTTTTATATAAGTACAGTGGACCATCAATGGATACGGACATACACTTCCTCACACCAGATGTAATTTGTATATTTAAGTAAAATGTGATAACTTTGCTGTGACAATCAAATAATCCAATTGGCAGTTTCCATAAATAAATATATATATAAATATATTGAAGACAGAAATATGAGGGAAAGTGGCATAGATACATCAATGGTTATCAATGACCAATAAAAAATGTTTAAAACTCCTACACAGGCACTTGAGACCAACTTCCCACACAGCCTTTTGGTTTTATAACATTTTCTGTTAACAGCACTTCTGTTGTTTTCCTGTTATCAGGATATTTGTTTTGCCATGTTGGCCTACCACTCAAGGGTTAGTCTTAAATTCAGACCACAGGTAGTGTGCATATTTATAGGAGGCCAAAAAATGTGTTGGAATGGATATTGTGACTGTTAATTTGAAGTTCACTTTAAGCAGACTGAGAGGGGATTTCAATGCAATGACTTTTCCTGCAGTAAGCTTGCGTAAAACCTACCATACAATACTAACATATTCATTACCTAATAAATCCCGCGTAACAAAACCTCGCCACTGAAATACGTTGCTCTGAAGTGTGAAGAAGTTACATCAGTTGGTAATTGGGGTAAAATGACCTTGAATTATTCTTTATGTTGACTGTTTAATAATTCCTTGAAGTTTTAATGCAATTGGCACATTATATGAAATTTGAATTTGAATTACAACGACAAAACTTCATATGAAGCATGAAATATCTTGTTATTTGTTTAGAAAATCGCGTCCCATTCTACAGCTACGCATGGGCGAATGACTAGCTATTAATATTGGGAACAAGAATTAGGATTGAGGGGCATTCACACTATCACGTATAAGATCTTGCTAATCTGTAGGACGCACCTTTTCGCGCTTGACCGCTCACTAGCATCCATAGAGAGGGCACAATTTTTTAAACATGTTTAAAACTTTGGCCGATTTCTATGAGTAAATTGTTTATTTTAGTAACAAACCCGCTCGGGGTCAGTCGGCGAGCGTCCTACATACGTTCTACGTACGTTCTTGGCCATACGTAGCCATACGTAGCCACTGTCCATCCGTATATATATATATACTTGCCATCTACTCACGTCAACTCAAAGAACGCTCGTAAAACGCTCGGCGGACGTCCGTCGCCCGCCCATCGCCCGCCCATCGCCCGCCCATCGCCTTGCCATCCTTGCCCATCCTTGAACGCACGGGCGATCTACGAGTGCCTCACGGATGCCTCACGGATCGGCTTTGACAGACGTCCGATGAACGTTTTACGGACGTCCGGCGAGCGACGTACGACTGCCTCACGTACGTTCGTGGAAAGCATTTATACGTGATTAACAGACCCACGAATGAGTAAGTATAGCCCATTTTTTATGTACGTGGTCACAAATACTTACTATTCACGATGATGCGATGCCAGAGAGAGAGAGAGGGGGGGGGGGATCCACAATATCACACATTGCTCAACATACTGATGATAGATACCGAGTACTAATTAAGTACAATTAAGGCACCACGAAAATGGCCTAGGAACGGAACCAGCATCGTAATAGCCAATGCCTCATACAGTTGCAGTTTAATAGAGTATAATTTAAAAGAAACATAGTTATACTGCTTCATTCTCTATAACTGAAATGTATCTGACAGTAATCGGGATCCCAAAAAAATTAAAACAGGCCTATATTTGTAAAGTCGGTGGACACCCAAATCTGTTCCAACAGTTGTAAAATAAAGAGAATAGTAACTTCACCAAGAATGTTGTTATTAATAGAACCTCACGACTGAGCTGATGATTCGAATGTATATGGTCTTAGGGCTCAGTTATGCAGTAAGTTGTAATTGTCATAAGATATCTAACGGGGCTTAATATGAGATTTATAATAATAGCTAATAATGAGTTTTACTGTACACTGTGTCCTAGTTAATAAGGTCCTCACTATAACTAATTTGAAAAATAACGTGTTGACATGCAATGACCTTCAAATTGACACGATACATGACCTTAAAATACCCATATGTCTTGCAAGAAGTGTAATGCAGAGGGGCAAGTCTATTAAGGGAGACCATGATGAGGCATTATCTGGTAAACACGGGCACAAAATTGGCTGACATTCTCTCAGCAATTGTGTAGCTGAACCATATATTCCCACGCACCACTTTAATACAGTTGGATGTAATAACCATTGATATGCCAAATAATACATCCTTCTTTTTTGTAGAACTAGAAAAAAATTCTGTACTCGTAAATATGGTAATTTCCACGAAATAACTGCCAAATTTATTTTATTTGTTGTTGTGTCGACACAATCAACTCTAGCTGACTTTCCATGCGTTTAAATTCATGCGGTGAATCGGCAGTTTCAGCTTCTGATTATTAGAAATTGTTAATGTTCTCACTGAATGAATTCGTAATCGCCGATAAAAAATAATTACCCATTTTCAATGATGAAACAATATTTATTCAACCCGTTTCAAAATACCACAGAAAATGACAGGACTGCTGCCAAGCTAAGTTTGGACATTTTATTTACCTCGCCATTAATTTGCACCAAGGGTTCGCATAATTATTAGCCCACTTCAGTTGCAATTATCTGATATAGGCTACTAAAATATTTCGAAAACTTTGCTTGTATACATGGCCGAATGTGCCACGTGCGTTTTTACGAGTTGGATAAATACATGGAAAACGCACGTGGCACATTTGGCCATGTACTTACTTCTCCTACCCCTCCCACGGAAAAAAAAAAAATTATATAAAGTAATTTATTATTCATATTGTTGATGATTTAATGAATTATGTTTGCTTTAAAAAAAAGTTGAAGGCCTATGCCTATTTATATAGCACCACATATAAATATTGAAAATTCGCTTGAGGTGCTTCACACACATAATATTATTACAGAAAGAAAGCCTTAAAATTAAATCATTCAGTTTATGATGAAATAGTATGCTGTAAACTTATGAAATATATTTGAAAAATTATATGTTGTATCTCTGAATTATTTATTTGCGAGTAAACAAAGTTGTTATTCTAAATATAAGCATCTTATCAATTTTGATTTCTATGCCAAAAAGTCAATCAATTTGAAAGCATTGTAATTATCAAGCCTAAAATGCAAAAGCAAATAATACAGGGCGTTGACTCGAATCAAGCACTATCTTGAGTGCAATTACATTGAAACATTTTTCTTTCATGCTCCAGACATATATCTTGGCAAATAATCAATGTATGTTGTATAGTCGCCTTTGACCTTTATATTTGCCAGCACTTATTGAATGGACAAAATGTTCTTTAGGTCGTGGAGCTGGTGCCATTGGCCATTGACCACGCCCAAAATGAAATTTAATGTGGCCAGAAAAAGACTTTTTATGTCTTTGATAGGTATTTTACTTCCTAACCCATTGTAAAGTTATATATATGCCTTTTTCATGCGTGCATATAATAGCTGCATTAAGCTAAATATATTTTTAGCTTCTGCTTAGATTTTGTATGAAATTATTTTCCAGTAAACATTACCTGGCTTCCTTGTATGCATTGATTACACTTTTATTTATTTGTCATAGATTGTTAGGAACCATTTTAAAGTCCTGGGCATCGAATAGATTGACATTCTGGTGGGCATCTTTTAGGCTAAGTTATAAATCTATCAAGTATGCATACATTTAACTGTGCTGGGATGCTTATTTGGAATTGGTATGGTTAACCCTGGACTCTACCTACGTCCAATTCAGGAACTAAATTTAACGGACGAAATTCTGGGTCAGTGATTTCGGACAAGTTCAAACCATGCTTCTTACCTCCGGCTAAACTCGGTTGATTCCCTTCTTGAACCATATAGGATATATTGTACTTGATGCTTATTTCCAGTAATAGTGTGTCATAGAACATATGGTAATGAATTCCTTTAAATCATCACTTAAATCTTTGAAATACTGCGTGTAACTATTTATTGCCTTTCTGCCAGCTATCAATGCTTAACGGAAAAAAAAGAAAAAAAAAAGCCATAACTATTATTTCTCATAAGAAGCAAAATCTCAAGCTTTCTTTGCAAAATTATTTTGACCAAAGCGTTTCATGTTGTGTCTGAGTTGTAACTTATGATTAAACTTGCCTTTGCATCAATTCCATCCTGAAAGGACGAAATATATTGCAGTGAATAAAAAAAAATCTCGGATAATGAATTGAAATTGATATACTTGACCCCACCTACAGCCATTAACTGGATATATGCCATGCAGATACAAATACAGAAGACTTTTATTCGGACAGAAAAATACATTATGGGAGCCCATGGAGACCCACATTAAGGCATTTGATATCTGTTTATATTATAATCAATGCAGGCCCCTTGTAGGCTTGATTTTAAGCTATTTATATCGGCTGTGATTTATAATCATGAATGCACCACCTGGCATATAAGGTATACACCACTCTTTTGAACAAACTGATAACATATCAACTCAGAAAACGCGGTGTTGGCACCGACTTTAGCAACTTCTTTGAAGAGAAGAACAGAGGCCAAAATCAAAAGAACCTGTAATTCCTGTGAAAATAATGTAGCTGGGTGGTCTAGTGATAAGACACTTGCCTGCTCCTCTGAAGGACCAGGGTTCAATTCCGGGCTCAGGTACCATCCATGAGCAAAATCCTAGCTGGATGTCGTTAGGATGAGACGTTAAATTGGTGGTCCCTTGTACTCTGTGTCTATGCTGAGACAAGTAAAAGATCCCACCCATGGGATAAATGTGAAACATGGTTGGACTCAGTGATATGTCTAATCTTCCCAGCTTGACCCACCACCTCGATGGCTTGTTAAGCGTGTAAAGAAGATATTCTACCAATTATGATTGATATTATTAACCTATCACTCAGTCATGCTATAATTAGGGCGCTCTTGGAAAAAAACTTAACCTTGAGCAAGCGAAAAAGAGCTACAGACAAATATCAAACTTACCATTTCTAGGCAAAGCTCTAGATGCATGCTTTATACAGCAATATCTTGAACATCTGACCAGTAACAACCTGCATGATGAAAAACCGTCTTCAAACAAGAAATTGAACAGCACTGAAACACTTTTACTCAAAGTCCATGACAGCATTATGACCAGTTTGGATAAAGGTGAAGTAGTCATGCTCGTCATATCTAGTCATGCTGGACCTTTCTGCTGCCTTTGAAACAATTAACCCTGATATTCTTCTGGAAAGATTAAACAAGCATCGAAGGCACAGCTCTCAAATAACTGCTCAAATGGTTGAGCTCATACTTGTCCAACAGAACACAATCAGGTGTGCCATAAGGCATTTGGGTCCAATATTGCATGTTCATTCATATATTGCGGCTTTGAGCAACATTGCAGTCAAATATGGCACCTCTGATGAGAAATATGCTGATAATGAACAATTAATTCTGTCATTTAAGCCAAACACTCTTCTAACCCAATTTAGTTCATTTACAAAAATTGAAATAGGTATTGAGGTTTTAATGAAATTCTTGCTGGACAACAAGTTGTGCACCAACCATAAAAAGACTGATTTCATACTGATTGGTAGCCCACAGCAACTAAATAAAATGAAAACTAACCCAGTTCAGAATGCGACTATTAAATCAACAGACGAGGTGTAAATCGTGGAGTCATGTTTGACAAATCAGTGACAATGGAATCGCATGTAAATTATATGTGCAACAAGGCACTCCTCAACACATAAAGAACATCTCAATGATAAGGAAGAGCTTGAATAAAGAAAACACCAAAACTGCAGTGAATGTTCTAGTAACACCTCATCTGGACTATGGAAATGCTCTCTTGTATGGTACAAAAAAATGCAAGTCAAAACGTCCGAAAACCGAAACGTCCGAGGCCGTAACGTCTGAAAATGCTCCGAAACGTCCGAAAAATGTCCGAAACATCAGATTTTATTTTTTTTTCAATTTTGCCGATGTACACATGAACTTTTTTTTAACTTGAAGTAAATATTATTTCCAATTCTTAACCATATTTTTACAAAAACCTCAGTAGCTGCCATTATTGCAGATATATGTTAGTGTAACAGACGAATAAAATATGCATAATAAAAACAATGAGGTATTGTAATGTTCAGATTTTTTAATTAACTGCACAACCCAAAAAAGGAACAATAAATAAAAAATACATCTCCAGCAGAATACTTTGATAAAACTTCTTGCTCGTAGTCATCCCACATTCCCTAATTCCCTAATCCACCACAATTGGATATTTCCACCCGTTATGTTCAATTGATGGGGATTATATTTCATTAATTAGCAGTTGATTAAAGTAAATATTTTCTTTAAACTTTCTTTGAATATAAGGCTATTATATTGTTATAATACCTTTGTGACATCATAAAATAATTGAACACTGGTCTAAAACCGTAATTTATGTATTATTATTGTATTTATTAGGCCTAGTAGTTATGTTATAATTATTTATCAGCTGTTTATTAGTAAATAGAACACCAAAAGGTATTTTCATTTCATCCAAGGACGGACGGCAGGGGGTGCTGGCCAGTCAGCAGGTGCATTGCCGGCCTCCGAAACATCTGATTAGTGCGGTCAGCTTTAACTTTAATTAAAATCACTAAATAAAGGTCTTGCTCATCAAATCTCATGTTAAACTACAGACAGAACTTGTATGTAAAAGAAATTAAATGAATTTTTAACAAACTATTGCGTAAAAGTACATAAAACAGCAGAAAAATTAGTTTCGCACGTTTCGGACACTTTTCGTACTTTAGGGAATCGGACGTTTAGGGAATCGGACTTTATGGGTTTGGACGTTTCGGTTTTCGGACATTTCGAACTGATACCGTATAAACGGGAGAACACAAAAATCACAGGTAGCGTAGAACACGGCTGCATGTTTGATAGAAAGACTGAGGAAACATGAAAAGAACTTCACTGGCTGCCTATTAGTTTCAATAGTCTTTCACTGAGCAGCCCTGAACTCAGTGAGACAATTTTCTCTGGGAAATAACAGAAATGATAAGATGTCAAATATATTAAAATGCACTAAAAATACTGCTGCTAGGATGCACTTTGCTTCAGCTAATCTGAGTCAAGGGCAGGAACTTTTTCAGCAAATATAATTGCAGTATTCTTTCGTAGCCACCTGGTGGAAATACAGAGAACCTTCCATGAAAATCCACCATTCAAACATTGCTCTTCCCCTCTGGAATAGATTTCCTGAAAATATCAAACGAATCTCCACTAATGATGGCTTTGAGAGGTAGGTAAAAAAAAATCAACTATTCAGAACTGCCTATGAACAATTAATAGGGTTCTTTAATCCAAGCGCCGGTGAGAAGAAATATTTTCTGAAATAGACGCTGTCCAAATTTATATATATATATATATATATAAAATTGACATTTTTCCAATTTTAAAGTATGGTATCTATGGTACACAGTCTTTATTCAATCATAAATTAAGCTGCTGAACAGAAAATATAGGTATAGGTCGCAGAAAAACAACAGAAAATACATTGGAAAATATAGCAAACATTGAATAAAAATCCAAATAAAGATATCACAGTTATAATTATCCGTAAAAGCAGGTTAAGAATTTTTGCTGGCACTTCTGTTCATGTTGTGCTTTTCAATGTGCTGTATGATAAAAGATTAACAATAAACATGTGGACATTCATACAAGACCACTTCGATCACGGTCTATATGCAAAAGTGGTCCTCTATTATGGGAGTCCACATTGTCCTGAAGAAACCTGGGGAATTCAAATTGTGTTCTAGTTCCGCCTTGGCCAACCTTACAAAACAAAATTAATGCTTAACAGCTACTGTAGGTCACTTTCTCACGGCACATGAACAGCATGAATGCTATATGGTTTTGAAAGTTACAAAGCGACAGAGAATTCTCTGTCGCTTTGCAATGGAAGTTCAAGGTCACAGGTGACCTCAAACTTTGGTAATTGCCATGAATCATAACATTATCTACTTGTGGGCCTTGGAAATAATGAAATGGTGTTTGTGAAGCCGAATTACTGTATGACGCGAACGGTATATTTCATTGTGACATTATTGTTGTTTTTATATTAGTTATGGTTGTCTACAAATCACAAATCTGGAGTTATGGGTATTAGACCACACCCCCAAGTGGCCCATAACGCCCCTTTGCGAGATGTCTAGTGCAAACATGCGAAACTACAGCCAAATTCATAGAGTTGGAAAACAATTTCACACGTGTTGCTAATAAATAGAGCAGCACAAAATGAACAGTAATGTTACTAAGAAGTCAAATCCCAATTTTCTAACCCATAAAAACTTACTCAAGTTTCCTATCTTTTCAATGATGAAGTTTTACTTCTAGCTATGCAGCAGAAATTTAAATGGATAACATAGCAAACTTATATTTAATTTCCAAAACTTGTTGCTAACATTTATGTATATTTTGTGCCGCTTCGTGACATTTTTAGCAAAATGTGACTGGACTACAGGTCGACATATATTTTGCCAAATCCTACTGCAATACGTTTACCTTAAAATAAAGATCACTTCATATTGGACCAAATTGCATTTCCACTAATATAGTATAGATGGCAATACACCTCAAAATTGAGACCACTTCTACTTTAAACTGTTAAGATCGATTTTGGCCATATTGATATTTAAACACGCCCATGTTTTTTTTTTATTGTTGAGCTTATCTGATTGTACCCCACAAGTGCCTTAAGTGCTGTAAATGTACAATTTCATGCAAAATATTTGTGAAAAGGTCTTTTTTAACCGAAATGAATCAAAGCCCAAATGTTGCCGCAGGGAAATTTTGTTTTGGTGAATTTAAATTTCTAATCAGTTTAATTTAAATAAAATCAGTTGAATTAGCATTTGACCAAAAATCGCTTTTCAATACTTGGATGGTCTGACATATATTACAAAATTGTATCACTGCTGGTTAACAATTGTGATTTACTTTACATTGAACTATTGAACAATATGACTTACCTGCTTGTTAATTATCACTAGGTAGCGCCAGGTATGATTTAAGGTATTTGGCGCCACCTTGAGAATAGCTCACTAAAGTAAATAAATACTAAATAATTTATTCTACTCTTTAGTGGAGCATGCCTTTGTAATACTTAAATACATATCTTACTATTGTTTAATAATATTTTCATTTCTTAATTATTTGTCATGTTAAACTATTTAATACTTATTTAAAAATTTGTCTGTAATAATTTGTGTAATAATCAAATAAATGCCAAACATGATTATGAATCAACAGTTTGCAACTATTAAAATTGTTATTTTACCGTATCTCATCAATAACAAATCATTTGAATGCGTTCATGGTATAAATGCCACTCAACATACTTCGCCACGTGTGAAGAAATACGACAAGTCACCCTAGAAGTCTTCAAAAGCATTCATGTCCTCAACCCTGTTTTTATGAACGCTCTCTTTTAAATCAAAACATTAGAACATGATCTCAGGTATCCTAATAAGCTCGTAGTGCCATCCTTCAAAACGATTAGATATGGGAAAAACAAGTTCTGTTATCATGGTACTCATATATGGAATCTTTTACCCTCTTATTTTAAATAATGTATTGACATTCATGCTTTTAAGAATATGTTTAATTCCTGGGATGGTCCTAGTGCTCAGCTTGTTGTTTTAACTCATGATATTATGTCTACCTTTGATTTTATGGTTTCATTTTAATTATGGAATTGTTTATTATTTTATCTATTATTTTATAATCAACTAATAGCTATAAGCTGGTGGGGGTGGTGGATTAGGGCTCTACGTCCTGTATTTATGCACCTGATGGGCTAATTAGGACAGGTAGGACAAAGGATGAAACAGCCATCCAACATAGGCTCGATCGGGAATTGAACCCGGGACCCAGTGGTTGGAAGCCCAGCGCGCTACCACTGAGCTAGGTCCCCACCCCTTGATAGCTGTAAGCTAATGTTTATTGTTTCTACCATGTCGATTAAAAAAAAATGTTATCCTTATCCTATCTTACTTATCAATTATGGATAAACATTTTGCAAATTACAGCGATTTTATTTCATCATTATTTTAAATCATTATATGACATTACAATTTCTGTAAAAAAACCTCTATGTTTTCCTAAAATTTCATTTTCTTGGAATTCAAAATAACACGAAACATGTTATTATGGAAATGAATGAGTTTGGAGTGCAGCCCACACGTCTGGGGTAAGTAAAGGCAAAATGAAAAACAGCTAAATAGAGTCAATTATGGACTATTAGAAAAAAAAAATACAGGTGATTTAGCTACTCCAGCCTGTCACAGGCTGTTAATCTATCTGGAAGTACTTTTTAGACCAATTTGGACTTTTTCCCCGATAGCCTAGTCTAGCCTAGTCTTGTTTGTGTATGCAAAGTAACTCCACTTGTATTAGACTGTCTCGCCATCTTGAATAGCTAACAACTCATCATTACGTTCGCTTCCGGCAGCTGGTCATATAAGTTGACTAAACTTTAGACTTGAAAACTAAAAACTTAATTATGAATATATATTTTTGGTTTTGACAAAGGCTTGGAAACTCGGTTGTTAAGGATATAAACAAAAGAGGTATTTATATATGTGTAATATCGTGTGGACAGAAAACCTTATTGCATCATTACGTCTGCCTCTGGCAGCTGGTCACACAAGCTGCAGACCTGTAGCATTGAGGCAACACAATACATTATAGGATACAATACAAAGTAATGCTATAAAATATAATTTGCCCCAAGGATGGTCTTAGCAGTGGGAATCTACTGTCCATAAATCCCATCCCAACAAAACCATCTTAATATGTAAGTGTTTTTGCATTCAATCAGTCATTTTCATTCATTATATGAATGTAATATTAAACTATTCTAGACTCGATGATTTCAATTTGTGAGTTAATTTGCAATTACTTCCAGCCACACACAATTCATTCCTCATCTCACTAATACAGGAATGACGACAATACAATTTATCAGAATAGAATATATTAGTAATAATATAATTTATATATGATATTTCCAATATATTTCATTTCTGAAGTAATAAATTGTGCACCATTAATAACATTATAAAATAATAGCATAATAAACAGGCTAAATTGTTGATTAGTGTGGTTGATTACGTGTATTTATTAGTGAAATATTTTGCAGAATAAATAACATTAGAGTAGTAGTAGGTACATGTACCAAAAAGTCCGAAAGAATTTGCAAAACTATCTTAACCACCCAAATGTAGCAACAGGAACCCCCCAATGGTCTTAATGGCGATTTTCCACTGTAAGAACAATACTATAATTAAGACATAACCACCAAGCATAATCATATTTTTACTTGTAGAAATGAATACCATCTCAAAGTTTTAAACTGAATGTGGCCAATCATCCAAAATGTCTGATAGCGGAATTTTGTAGAGATAAAAATAAACTGCAGGTAAATACCAACCAGATAATTCTGAGTGGAGAACACAAATCATATACGTAAAAAAAAACGATGCTCTTAAAAATAAGAAACATTTCTCAATTTCAGACATTTAAAAACTGTCTAAGCTCCACAATCAGAGAACTGAATGAGCTGGAAAACATCTGGCAGGAACACAAGGCATGCTGCATACAGTGAATAATTCAGTGACGCAATATGAAGAACAAACGGTGTCCATTTCCTTTTTGCTTGTATGGTTTTCCTGGCGTGGATGATAAAAGATGAGCCTTATCAGAAACATATACATTTACCTCCTGTATACAAAGTAAATTTCATCGCAATGATCCCATTAAATCATTTGTCGTTGTGACCTTCAACGGTGGTTTAAATGTAACTTGTCAAAACGATTAAAATGCCAAAACATGGTATTCATGTTTCAGCAGCTAAATATACAACGTATGTGTGCCAAATGTGTTCAATCTATATATATATATATATGAGGGTTTCTTAGCCCGAGGAGGGAGCCAGTCAACATATCTTATATCTTATCATTCAGACATGCCCACTCCATCGAAAAAAAATTGTCTAATTAAATTTTGATCTGATCTTTTCTTAAATAGATCCTCTTAGAGCGGCAGTAATACCTATCTCAGAGAGTACACCAAGCAATCCAATTCATTTTAAAAGTTGTATGAAGAACTTCTTTTATATATATATAAGTTTCATTTATTTTTACCAGTCTGATATCAGTATTTCTGTAACTTGTATAGTAAAATAAGAGAATATATCGGAAGTGGTGGCTGCAACCAACATCAGTTCCGAATTTATTTTTCTGGCTTTGTCTGACTTTGAAATTTCAATAAATGTACATATATACCTATTTTACCAGGCCACTTGGCAAATAATATGAAATATATGTTGGCAGTTCTACTTTACTATGGTTACATAGCTACACAAGTACACATTCGGGAAAATACTAACTAGTCGCAGAATACTAGGCTAGATTTTCATTATGTTGTACAACCAGCTCCTACAGGCAGACCCAATGATGAGCTGATACACTTAATAGCATAATGTACATGTCATACAGTACAACGTTTTGAAGGTGACTCATGCGTTAGGAGCTAAACTAATCCAACTTTCTAAATCTATCACTGTCAAGAAGCTGTACTCCAAACCTGATCGTTTCATCTCAAGTGAATGACTTCCAACCAAGAATTTTCTCAAAAATAGCTCAGATCAACCAAAGGCATTAAAGGCCTAAAAGCATTGAATAACCCTTCAGCTACATAATCCTTTTCAAGTCAAAGCCTAACTAACAATTTAAGCTATCTCTGGTAAGTAATTCACTTAAGTAAAAAAAAAAAAAAAAACAGAGGAAACAAGTCGTGGAGTTAGTAATTTAGAAGTTGAAGCAATTAAGGTAATCATCTGTTCTTTTTTTTAATCTTATGGAAGTGATGCGCGCAAGAATTGACACAAAAACATCTGTATGACATATTTCAGTATTTTTACTCCTGTAATTGCAAAGATGGACAATGGTTCTTAGTCTACAGTGCAGTAACAAAGAAGTCCATTTTAGTGGGAAACCTTGACAACACGATAGTCTCAGTGCAATACAAAGGGCAAGAAGGTCACTCATTAGTCTGGACACACAAACCAATGTATAATGCATGGTTGGAGGCTCAACACATTTTTCATCGGAGGTAGTGTCGTCGAGCTTGGCTATGTTTCAATAGTATACTGTGTACATACCTGTTGCGATTTGTTTGCTGTGTACAAATTAATGTACTGGCACAGATTATGCTGTGTAGATTAACAATACATCTCTACTCTAGATAGAATTCTAAATAAAATTAACTTCCAAATTACATAGGTAAATTAAACTTCATTCATGTAAAAACATTATTTGTTCAGCAAGTAACGACAGCGTCAATCTACCGATTAGGAAAATATCTGACTGCACTTAAAATGTCTTAGTTATGTTGAGAAACAGAAAGAAGCTAGACCTAATTAATGTTATCAGGCTTAAGTTGCTGATCTTCTCTGAAAAAAAAAATTCCTTTTGTAGAAACATACAAATCTGTGTGGAAATGACCATATACGTACCTCATGCACAATATTTCATTTGCCTGGTTTTTATTTATACTTATTTTGGAAAGGGGACATGCTTTCTCTATGATCTGATTGGATGACTTGAAAATGGCATTCATTGTGCTTTATTATGTTGCTCATCCATCAGTTTCGATGAGGACAATCCGTAGCCATATTACAACTCATGCCAAGAGGATAAATCATGCTTGAAGTTACTTTGACTGTCATAAGAGATTCTCATCTCGAGTATCTAAATAATAAGAAAGCAAGCGACAGACATATATGCTGCTTCCAGCTGTGTCAAGCTCCTATTAGATAAACGAGATCCCCAGGGATACCATATATGCATCTCTCATTCATGACTCCTTTTACAGAATCAAATTATGCCACTTTTTGCCAAATGTAATTGAAATAGCAAATTAGTGAGCCGCTTTTGCAAAAAATTGCTTTGCGTTCATATCTTGAGCCATTTAAATTCTGTAGGTTGAAATGTCTTCTGTGTGTGAATATATATGACATGTAGTGGATGTCTATGTAAGACTGCAATGTATTTTCATTGGCTCTCATCCTACAGGCAATACACTTCTCCTTCATCTTCTCCATTGGATTTTTGTATGCTACACTACTTCTTTGTTCTACACTTCTATTCACTTGTCATTCGCAATAAACTGAACAGCCAAGATGCATGCCAGAAATTGGCTGATTCAATTGTTTTTCCCTTTTGTAGGAACAAAGAAAAAAAAAATTCACATCATCAATAGGATGTGTTCTTTGGCCTCAATATATTGCAAAGTAGTTTAGTTAAAGATGAGCAAAACAACCCGTTTCAATAACGCAAGTGTCAGTTACAGGAAGTTAGCTGGCAATTAAAGACAACCATAACAAAAGCAAAAGGAGGAGCTGCAGATGAAACCTCAGCTTAACTGGATGCACTTGATTGTAAGAGGAGCGGGTGAGAGACGCGCAAGATGAGAGATCACCAGGGACCAAGATCAGAGAGGTTTCGTCGGCAAGATATTCTGCTGTTAGGCGACCGTGATTGAATGAGTGACGGGCAATGCGAAGATGTGGCTCATGCGGCATCAACAGTTACAGCTGCTGAAGTGACAATTTTATTTCTAGAGAATTACACAATGCCCTGTTGCATCTAACTGGAAAGCTGACATTGCAAAATACATATAATTCCTACTTCCAGGCTGCTGTAATTGCTGGAATTTCAATAATAGAGGCAAAAAGCAACCATTTACAAGCGCATTCTCTAATCAGAGGTACATTGACAGTGATGACACAGCAATGCAAATATTTTCCAGTTAAGAAAATATCTCCGTCATGTCGATGCCTACAACTCATTATAAATGTCGATGTGAACTATGATTTGTGCTGATGAAAGTCTCAAACACCTTCCACCACAAAAATTATGACCCCATACCAAACACAAATGCAAATTAATTAATGTCCACATAAATCATTAACACATACTTATTTCAACTTTATTGTATCTGTCTAATTGTCAGTTAGCTGTAACAGATAAAGTTGTCAAAAACAAGAAATTCTGAAAATAATGGATTCATCATTTGTGCTTCTGTCAAACTCACCAGTCACACAGATTATGAAGCTTGACTGCATGTGGCAGCTTTTCTAGTTCACCTTCGCCACTGTTCAAGTGATGTAACTCATCATCGGTGAGACTCAGTTGTTTCCAATGTCATCTTATGAAGTACATGAACTGATCGTTATATATTATGGGCCTACTGGAATTGCAACTTTCGATGACAGTCATCTGATAATGAGACAAACCTCTGTGGCATTTCCATCCACCCACTTACAGAAGATTGCACTATCTGCCCCACTTAGTGGTCTCGTCTACTCGTTACATTGTCATTCAGAAAGGGTGACAAGCTTATGATGTTCGTTAGAGCAAATGTGGAACTCTTTGGGTTCATCTTGTCACCTCTAAACGCTTTTAGACTTAATGATCTGATATATTGGTTCCTCTTTGTTATAATAGTTTATGACGTCACAACCAGTAAGGTCATTGACATATTATGTATTTTTCATTTTGAATTACAATGTGTTGCACCAGCCACATGGCAATGAACTGTCAATTACCACATATTTTTGTCATGCCTAATTGAAATTGTCACTTTTTATAACATCGTTTTGTGATACAGCAGCAGGCGATATCACTCCAATTAGCAATCTAATAAAATGTATCAATGTCACTGCACTAAATCTTAGGCAGCAACATTCAGTGCTATTGAATGAGTCACAGTTTTGCATGCCTACCTCTCATCCAATTACAGTGGCCAAATAGCCAAATTCCTTCCTAACGAAGATTCTCTCATCCTGGTCTCTGGTGATCTCTCATCTTCCTTGTCCCTCTTGCAATAAAGGCATCCAATTAAGCTGTGGTTTCACTTCTTACAATGAGGTTCGCTTTTGTTATGGTGTTCGTTAGGAATCTGTTTTCGCTCCTGGACCGGCTGTAACTGACACTTGCCTGATTGGAACCATTCCCCCAATGCACGGCAGATAATAACCATGCATTGTCATGTTCAATCTGATCCAAAAAGTCATTTCTTCACATTTAGCTGTATCAGATTCAGATTGTTTATGCAGGTTTCCTTACATTTCATTTTGCAAAACCACGGATGGTTTTCTACTTTCTCTCATAGGTAAGTTGGATGGCTGTTTCATCCATCATATCATTGCCATGGTCCCTGCTTTTCCTAATTAGCCCATTAGGTGCAGAAATACAGGACGCAAAGCCCTAATCCACCCACCCAACTTTTCTTATAGGAACCACCCTGATTAAAATTCTCAACTTTAAGTTTTATATTACTACATAATGCAACATGGCATTGTGGTTTATAATGTTATATATATGAAAGGTGTCAATTAGAGTATTTTAATCTTACTAAATATGGAATTGTTGCATCCTCAAGGCACACACGAATAGAAACGCATATTTACCTTGAGCAAACAACAATATAGTGATTGTGTCTGACAGATAAAGCAAAATAACGCAGATAGCATGCTAGACCTGATCGACGCCAGACCAGCATTGGGTGATGGAAGCCGTTACCAGGCCGACATAAAAATTTTGAATATTGTAATGGGTCTGGTAGTAGGGTTGATGTTTAATGCAGAGCTTAAAGCCCATAACACTCTGTGTTTCTATTTTGCTACCATTCAAGACCCTCCTCAGTTAATCAGAAGGCAGTATTCGCTGGTGATAAAATCAGTTATCAGCTCAGGCAGGCTGATAATGTTTTCCGCTTCAGTGATCACCAGGCAGTGATAACTATGTCAAACACTGAAGGATTTGTGACAACTAAGGCAAAGAATAAACAATCTTTGAAAAACTGCTTTATTATTAAACAACATCAATACTATATGAGTACCTCAATATAAGACAACCTCACCTTCAAGCCTACCTCACTATTGAGACACCTCACTATTAAGAACATTTCATTATCAAATCTATATCACTCGATATTAGGCCACTTCGACCAACTCAAGATTATCTCACAATTTAGACCACTTCACTACTATACAAACCTCAATATAAGACCAACTCACAATTAAGACCACCTCACTATTTAGGCCACTCACTATTATGACCGCTTCATTAAAACCACATCAGTGTCAATTCCTTAATACAAGACCACCTCACTATTAAGACCACTTTACTAGTGAGACACTTCAATATTAAAACCACTTAAGTATCAAAATATAAGAACTCATTATTAAGACTGACTCATGATTAAGCCCACGTCACAATTAAGACCACCTCATTTTTAAAACCACTTCATTATGAAGACCACCTGTTAAAACCACATCACTATTAAGACCGCCTCATGAAGACCGCCTCCCTATTAAGAGCAACTCATTATTTAGCCACTAAATTTGGAAAAAAAACTTGACCATTGTATTTAAATTACAAATCCTCGTGTACAACAGTTAGCCAGCCACGCTGCGCTGGGATGGAAGGCAGTCAAAAGTAGGCGGGGCCCGCATCAGCGTCGCCAGCGTCACAGGATGAACTAGTTCATTACTAAAACGTACATGTACAAGCTTAAAATAACCTCGTAAGTTTTCATCCAATTTTTAAGATTCAAAGCTATCCTGAAAGCTGGGATGATCATCTTACTCATTATTTGACTGCAGTTAATCAATTGGACGAATTGAAGACGGGTGCTACCGTCTTTTTGTAAATAGTAAATAATGAAAAATAACACTTAGGAAAGGCACCTACTTTGTCTTATATAAATATTGGGGTTCAGTCCTATATGGCCTAGTGGTGCCTTGTGATAGCCACACTGACATATCTCGGCTATGTTTTATAGTCATATATGGGCTATGGCAATGCCTTCAAGGTGTGTATTTACTCCAATAAATACAAATCTTAAAGGTTTATTTTGTATGGAATGATACTCAACACACCCATTGTAGGGCCTTTATAAGTCAGAATATGTTTTGCTCCCTGTTTACATTTAGCTGGCAACTGAAGGAACTATATATTATCAATTGCCATATTCCCTTCCACAGTTACTGAATTGTCAGGTTGCTGATTTGCATTAAATCGATGGCATTTAAATTAGTATTTATAACCAAACACTTTACAAGTGTCTTTGAAGAAAACAATAATAAGAATTGGAGTCAAGTGAAAGTTATATAGATCATTATGCAACTAATTATTATGAAATTGCTATTTATAAACAAAAACTGTTGAACGGGTTGAGCATGGCAATACTATGATCAAATATTTAATAATTGTAAGCACATGAATTCAACAACATTTACGGCTGTCATTGCTAAGCATAGGATGCTGAGGAATATGAAGGAAGCAGCACAATTTTTAGCATTTTGTCCAGATTTTCCATTATTATGAAAATAAAAGAAGAAGGATCACAGAGTCATTGATATGAGGGTTTTAAAGAGAACCAAATTTTCATATTTTCCTTATTATATAAAATTATCTATCATTAATGGTCATGAAACCCCAATAATAATAATTAAGTTGTGTATGCATGTAGGTGCAGTAGTGTGTGAATCCTGCTCTGGAAACGGAAACTTTTATGTTTTTTTAAATTTTTCTCTCAATGTTTTAAAGCACAGCTGAGATGTGTCAATGTGACTATCAAAATGGACAGCTAAGCTATACAGAGTAATAACATATAAAATGTTGTTAGGGTAAGTGCATTAATTAATGCTAAAGTTCTGCTCCGGAAACACAATTTAACACAAGTTTTAGCATTTATTTTTTCTATTTAAATGTAATAAGCATGAAATGAATATTAAAATAAAGTTTGAAAAGCGAAAATACTATAATTCAAATATTTTATTGATACACTTGAAAATTCTATAGCATTTACGGCCATGAGACCCCCAACAGGCACCACTATGCTATTTTAGACATTTTATGACAACGTTTTGAGCATGTAGGTGTAGTGTCGGAGTTCCTATTTTTTCCATCATATGTCAATGTGACTATCAAAAAGCATCACTAGCCATATAGAGTATTACTTTACACAATTTCGTTAGGGTAAGTGCATTAGTGTTAGAGTTCTGTTCCTGAAATGAAAGGGTTACGCCTGTCCGCTCGCTCGCCCGCCCGTCAGACAGACATTGATGATAACAAAAACCCTTTTCGAACTTCATTCGCTGAGGGTTAAAAAACCGGAATGCCTATAGACATAAGCGTCAGATTATATAACAGCATTATTGTCAGATTATAAAACAAAAATTATGATATTGCCAGTAGAGCCTGCAATTATTACCACCCAATAACAAGACTAATAATAGAGTGTATTCTATAATTACGACCACCTGGATAATATGAACACTTCCATGCTTACCAGGGTAACCTAATTGTAGGGCTACGTAGTACATGCATGTCAGGTACCTTGCTAATTTGGATGATTGCCACAAATTTGTATCAGTTAAAGGATTAACATCCCTGATCCCTATTGATTTTGCATCACTATTGTGTTAACTAGGATAACTCGATAACTCAGGTTAGTTTGGACACTGATTTTCTGTATCATTCTCCACCATTATTTATTTACCCTTGCCAGTCATGGGCCTCCCCATGGCAAGGGTGGTATACTGTGGATGAAGACCCCAAACCCCAGTGGCCAGCACAGGACTCGGCTCAATGCCCACTCTTTTCACTTCACTACATTCAACATTTTGAAGATAATCGGGTCTTAAATAGTTATGCCAGTCCAGCTATCCCATGTCGTTAAACATGATATAACTAGCTAACTCACTCCACCAAAAATATAAGAACAAGGGCAGCATGAAGAGTGACTTTGGTCCATAAGATGATAGATTTACAATTTGGTGTTCAACACTCTTTAGCCAGGCTGATTATATTTGACTCAGATGGTGATGTGCACGACCACCCAGATTAATCCATCCAGATATCCTACGGATGGCTTAGCCCCATACTACAAAGCCCTAACTTTCCAACACAATGGTTGTTTTCAACGACAGTTAGGTTTAATGCATGACGATGTGCCTATTATCTCAGATTTACTCAGATTTAAGGCTTTTTAAAAGAACATTTTGGCTGAAAGAAGCACATTATGTGAATATCATTTGTCATTCTTTGATAAGGCATTGTTTTGTGCAGTTTACATTTTCCTGTCTTCTTCTGCTAAAAACTGCATTGATAGGTCACACTCCAATATGTTCTATTGTAGCTGTTTTACCCCATGATGACTCATATGGTGATTATGATACTTCTTGGGGCCATTGAAAGGTCAATCACTTTTACCTGAGTTTTCTATCAATAGAGAGAAGGTGGGGTCACTGTATCTAATCCTTGTTATCAGTGACAAGGTTCAGCAAAACCAGGCCATGAATGCCAACACGAGTCATCAAGGGAGCTAAAACCTGTTCCCGCATCAGCTTTAAAACTTACTACAGTTGGACAACAAATTAATCAGTACGATAACTGCTTTCGTTTCAAGTGGGTCTGGTGAAAAGGACTAAAAGCCATTCCTGGACAGTGACCTAATTATGAATACTTTCGTTGTAAGTGTGCTCACTACTAATGGACCAAACTGGAGAATTGTTTGATATCTTTAGCGGCGTTCACACTGTCATGGATGGGCATGGCAAGTGAGCATGGATGAAAAAAACATTTTACTCTTGCTCTTCCTTGTCTATATGTAATTCACTCGCCGAGCAATGTACGGATACTTGCGCTGATCCATAGGATGCTCCTGGTAGCGCTAGATCATCCGTGACCATCTGTGGAAAGGGCAAACATTTTTAAACATGTTTTAAAAAAGGCGGACGTTCTACGAGTGAATTGTTTACATTATTTATGGAATTGCTTGGGATTCAGTCGGCGAGGGTTCTATGTACGTTATACGTACGTCCGTAGCCACACGTGCCCACTTGCAGGTATGCAGGGGTGGCTGTCTATCTGTGTATACTCACCATCCACTCGTGTCTACTCTTGTACAGCTCGTAGAACAGCTCGTAGAACAGCTCGTAGAACAGCTCGTAGAACAGCTCGTAGAACAGCTCGTAGAACAGCTCGTAGAACAGCTCGTAGAACAGCTCGTAGAACAGCTCGTAGAACAGCTCGTAGAACAGCTCGTAGAACAGCTCATGAAACGCTTGGCAGACCCCCATGCCCATCCTTGCCCATCCTTGCCCATCCTTGCCCTTGCATGTCCCCCCTGTAGCCCATCTGTAGCCCATCTTGTTCACTCTTGAACCACTCGCACGGGCGGTCTATGACCTTACGGATGCCTCAAGGATGCTTGGCGATGCATGTTCGCGATGTCAGACGTCCTTCGAAGGCTTGTCGAAACAATTTTTACATGATCAACAGAGCCTTCAGTGAGCGCTTATAGCCCATTTTTTACGTCCGTGGTCACTTGTAGGTCTTAACCATCTATTGCACACTTGCATTTGATAACTTATGATTTGGTTTCTTGCAGACATGATTACATGTAAAGCATGTCCTAGATTCAGTGAACCATTCCCATGTCCACAACATTTGCACCTTCTGCCACCTGGTGGTTTCAAAAAAGTTGACCACCTGCCCATTCTGGGGCCATATCTGAGTCATCATATAGGATCATGAGTCAGCATGGGATTTCAATAAGCAAGCACTCCATGTGAACTAACTGTAATGATAGTCTCTGTTCGCTATATTCAGATATCATATCCTCTATAAAACAAATGATAACCTTGATGTCAGTTTGCGTAAATGTCTATTCGAATGTTTATTGCAGCATGTTCGAAACACAATTGGGAATATTTTACTAGGTTGTATTTTAACTATAAACTTTACGATTGGATCGAGCTTGCAGGATTGTACGAAGATTTCTGATGTGATAAATTTCAACTAAAGCAAGAATTATTGAAAGTATTTTTTTGTGATCCCATTAGCATGGAGCAGCTGGGAGCAAAATGATTTTTACAATTACCCTCATCTGTCATAGCAATTAGACAACATGCAAGCTCATCTCTCTCAGGAAGAGATATTTAGTACTCATTAGAGTTGCTGCAAGAAGTTCCTAATTATACCAGGCATAAAGAAAAATGGAAAACACTGTGTGATAGAGATGTGATCAGTTTATGCCATGTCAGTGCACCCCATCACAAGATACACACTACCAGACACAACATTTAACTGACAGAAGTAGAAGTAGCAGTAGAAGTCCCATTCGTGGTGTTACAGATACAGAGTTACATTAATCATATTACCCTTCCGATACAGGCAGGGGTGCACCTGAAAAGAAGATGAAGAACCTCCCGCAACAAGACAAGAAGACCCCTAAACCATAAATATGACTTTTATTCATAGAATAATACAGCACTTGTGTATAATGAGCACACTTATAGTGAGAGTCCAGTCGTAAATAGGTCATTGTCCAGGAGCAGATGTTTGGCTTTCTTTTGTCTATTAATTTGGCTAGTTGTCATAGAAAGGTGCATATTTCATATTTTCATGTCATTTATATGAATATGTTCCCAAGACAGCATTTCGAATCAGGCCAACGTCATTTCAATATTGGCAAAGTTGGTACTTCATCTTATCAACACTGCCAAATTTCATCCCAATTTGGACAGCTATCTGAGTCACCATTGAGAATGTTATCCCTCCTGTTGCAGATATCAGTATCTGCATTAAAGGACAATTTTTATGTACTCTCTTAATGTACTGTGCATCTATGTCATTATCAATAACACAAAATAAAGTGTTTATAGTAAAATATTTCCAAGGTTTCATCACTTGCAAATTCAGCTCATATAGTTTCGAAGTTTCTCTTGTAAAGAAGTACTGAGTGGCTAAGTTTCAATAGAAGATTAAAGTAGGCCTATCTGATTTTTTTTCACTGCAATGCAACTAAAGACAAAAGGTATTGGATAATTCCAGTAAAATAGTAAGCAAAGCCTAGAAGCTTCTGTAGCTTGTACTTGAATCTGGTTCTTGTTCTTTTTCTCCACAAAATTAGGACATACATGGATTAGGTGTAATCAGACATCTTCCTTTTGACCAATTTTAATTTGATTTGTGCAATGATTCAGTGTATGTTTGGCATGGTGTAGAGTGGATTATATATGTGTGCAGATCCTAATAGAAATTCCGATATGAGGCTCCTATGGATGTGTGTTCCGTTTGTTATTGTTTGAAACAAAAACTTCAATGTTCATTTACAGCATGATGTGATGTATGATAGTGTATTTGTTTACAAAGCATGATGTATTTAGTGGATTTGTTTGTACATAACAACCAAGAACAGGCATACACACTGTACAACTCAAACATAGCCAAGCTTGACAACACCACCTCTGATGAAAAATGTGCTCAGTCTTCAACCATGCATTATACATTGTTTGCGTGTCCAGACTAATGAGTGACCATCTTGTCCTTTGTATTGCCCAGAGGTTGTCAAGTTAGCCAGCTTTTCCAGCCAATCAATTACAGTATGTGACAGAAACTTAATGTAATGAATTCCATTAGTCCAATAAGTCCAGACTAATTAAGTCCAATAAGTGTTAATTTGGAGAATTAAACATGGGGCTTCATGATTTTGTGTGAGTCATCACCTTATCATATGCCTTATATGTAAGATATGGAAGGAAAAAATCTACTAGGTATATCCTAGAATCTAAATGAACGTCTGACTGGAAGCTTTTAATTCATATACATATATCATGGTACACTTGCTTAATGTTGGTCCAGCATCAACACTGTTCGTTTGTTTTTGTTGTGATCTGGCATTTTAATTGCAAGAAGGGTTCCAGAGTACTGACCGCTTCTCACCACTAACACTTTCCAGTCAACCTACCGTAACATTTTATTGTTAGTTGGCCAAATAGGACATGGTGTCAACCTTCCAGGTTCTGAGGGAGGACAGAGAAAGCACCCCATCAATAAGGACCTTGGTTCAAGTCCCATGTAGAGCAAATGGGGAGTTGAAGAGGTCTGGTGAGGCCAATGCAAGGACATAAACAGTTCCAGTTAAATATATGAGAGATATCTACTCTTGTTTTGACATTTATGAATTTGCCTATTTTTTCTACTAGTTTGGACAAGTTCTTTTTTACTTGGAGAGAAAATGCCGTCATTTGTAGACAAGGACACTTAATCATCAAGATGTGCTGAATCATGTATATGCCAAGCCTTCAAATGCTCTTGCTTTACGAAATATAATACGCAAAAAGTGAGAAACTGTAAAATATTTCTTCTATAGATTTATTGTTTTGATGGTGGCAAAAAATTGGAGAGGAGCCAAGAAAAGATATAATTGGTGGGTCAGGGACTATTTTTTTGATTTGTCTCACAAAGATGTGTACATGGTGTGCTCTCTTGGGAGGATTTGGTGGCCTTGAAAAAGGCCATATATTTTTTTGGAGTTTTCTTGTTTTTTCGACTGCAACATCAGGCACAGGATAAGGTGATTACTTCTTCGGAGACATCTGACTCATATTAAGAAAGGACGAGCTCAGCAGCTGGCTCATGTTGAGTGGAGTCAAACTGGTAGGAAGGTTATCACTGCCAGACAGCAAGGACCCCACTGAAGGTGTGTTCAAGGAAGAAGAAGCAGGCACCACTGGAGAAGGTACAGCAGAGAAGACACCCAATGAAGATGAAGGCCCAGGTCCAGAAGACTGAAAGGTCCCTGCAGGCTGGAATGTGGCAACTGAAGAAGCTCCTGTACGCTGTTAAGAAGCTGAAGCGGACGGCTGTGTAGACATTGTATGCAAGGTAGTCCATTATTTCTCAGGAGTAGCCTGCTGGAACTGGGTGAACATTGGTTGAAACATCTGGGCCTGCTGCTGCTGATGGAGCTGCTGCTGCTGAAGAATCAATTGCTGCTGCTGCTGTTGCTTCTGCTGCTTGTTCCTCCTGACTTGCACTTTCAGCTGCAGGAAGAACGACATCAGCTGGGCTTCGACGGCGGAGGAGGAGGAGGCTGTGCGATGGCTTTTATGTGCTGGTCAATCCTTGCTGCTGTCTGCTGAGCAGACTGGACTATGTCAGCTAATTTGGAGCTTGATGCAGAAGAATGATCACCAGTATTCTTCCTTTTCTTGAAGGGACCACCCTTGGCTGGCGTTGGGAAGACTGGACTTGGCTCAATGTCAACTTCTTCAACTTCTTCAACTTCTTCCACTTCTTCAGGCCCAGAATCTGCCTGCCCTGCACTGTAACTGTCATCCAAGTTGGGTAGTTGCTTCTTGGTCTTCGCAATCTTCTTCTTTAGGTTGACAGCTTGATGAGATGTGTTGCTCAAGGAACCCATAATTAGCGATAATCCACTTCTCCATCTCTGTCGAATTTCTCTTGGCTGTACCAGAAGGGCCCTGCTTGATGAGCTTCCCAGCACTGGTGCTGATAGACTCCAGCCAGGTCTTCAACTGTAGCCCAGTACAGGGTACACTGAGGGTCTGTGCCTTGTCATCGATGAGCCTCATCTTCCTCTGATGATCCTTGTAGTCACGTCTGGTCCTGTCATAGATATGTCATTCTCCCGGTACCAGTCAGCGATGTCTTGCTCATCATTGGGAGGTGGAAAAAGCTTCTCAGTCTTTCTTCTTTGCTTTTTCTGAGATGCAGGAGGAGGTCTGAGTGGCAGGAAATTGACTGGTATCACTTGTCTACATAAAAGTCTGGATCTCCGTCGCTGTCATCCATGTCAACATCAGAAGACTTGGCAGAAGACTTGGCAGAATACTTGGCAGAAGACTTGGCTGAAGACCTGGCAGGAGACTTGGCAGGAGACCTGGTAGGAGATGTGGCAGGAGACCTGGCAGAAGATTTGACAGGAGACCTTGCAGGAGATGTAGCAGGAGCGTGATAAGTAGAACTGGCAGGACTAGCAGGAGCTGCAGGAACACTGGATTCTTCAGACTCAAACAATTCTTCCCCAGAGGCAAGTGAAGAAGGCTCTTCTTCTGTGACTTTTTTCTTTCCAAGATTGCATCTCTTCTTGTGTCTTATGGTGAAATGGTAAAGTTGAAACAGCAAACAGGAACATCAACAGCAGCAGAGAAGAATACGGCCAGGTCGATCAGTTTCTATCAAAGGCAGAGGTGTGAATGAAGTTTGCGTCACTGCAAATGATTATATACTGCTGGCCGAGGTCACGTGATGAGCCAACCGGCCCTGCAATTGTCGTTCACCCGTCATTCACCCGTCGTTCATCCGTCGTTCACCCGTCGTTCACCTAGCAGCCGGTGACTTACACGTGGCACATGTGAGTCACACTTAGCGTACGTAGGTATTGATTTTTCTATACGTAGAAACTGGTGACTTATCTGTGGTACTACGAGTATCTTCATAACAGCAAGAATTTGATAATTATAGCCAGATTTTTATTTCTATGATTTTGAAAAAACAATTGATCTACATACCTGACCATTCAATAATATCATAATGAAAAATAAGATCCATGTGCAGGGAGTACTATTGCTTCTGATACACTCATTGCAGACAATACCTATTCCGTTTAAAATCAAACACCTGATGACAAACAACTTACAACAATCAATTCTAAGAGAGATTAAGTTTCTGTTTAAATTAGTTTTCAGTTGTCTTCTCTCATAGTATTAGTCACGCGCTCGAGTGTGATAAATCCTGAATCAGCCTCCCGTGGGGCAATAACTATCACTTATCTTATTGTATCATACAACAACAGTGCTGTTTATGTTTGTATCTGAAACCTGACCTACAATACTTCACACTAATGGCGTCCATGGCAATGATTTATCTTGGACCACTGATTAACGGTCATTAATAGTTATTACTACGAGAAGGCTCTCATTGTTACCAAACAGTTAAGTTACAATACCCAGGGGCGGATCTAGGATTTTTGGAAAGGGGGGGAGGTCAGGCACAGGACTTGTAAGAGCAGCGAAGGTGCGATGTCCTGCTAGGGCGGTCCGGGGGCATTTATTGCAGAGAAAAGGGTGAGTCAGGACCCAGTTGACCCCCCTCTAAATCCGCCCATGATACCTTAGACATGTTGCCATCAGATTCATTCATAAGTCATGCAGAATACATGTTGGATTGTCACCAAAAATGTGTCACCAATAACTTGACCTTCACTCAAGTAGGTACTAAAAATATTCGCTCTGTAAAGAGGTACATTGTAACCAAAAGATACCATCCTTTCAGAAGTACACTTTCTCTTTCTTCAGCGAATGATACAAGAACCTGATTTGATTATATATAGCACGTTCTGGAATATGTCTTGGTTCTTGAATGAATAGTAAACGTGACAAATTGCGCTGAATTCAATTGAACAGTCGGGGAGGGAAATTAGATTAAAATGGAAAGAATATGAAGAAGCAACAATTCTAAATAATGTAGCATTATAGTTCAATATGTTAGTTTTCTATGCAATTATCAGAGTATAATATCTAATTCAAATAACATACAAATTTAGGTAAAATATAACCTAGGTACAGTGTTCCAGTGTACCACCACCACCCCCACCAACAATACTACTCCTACCACCATGATGTCACATGTGGTCAATTGCGGTCAGTTGTTACTGGAAGGCCAATAATTTACAATATATAGTAACTTTATTGTGCATTGAATTTGTGCACTCCAAATTGACAGAGATCTCTTAGTAGTAATTATATGGCTTTGTAATTGGTCTTGCACAAATGGCATGTTCCAGGCTTGCTTAATGCGATTTTGAAGTCATGTGTGGGCAAAGAATGTTGGTTGGCACATACCCATTACTATTGAATTTGAAGTGACGAGTCTATAGAAGCCACATAATGTCGCATCTTCATGTCAATTAGACTAAATCTTCACCTCAATTAGACTACATTTTCATGTATATTAAGGTGAAAATGGAATGAAGAAATTTTGCGGTGCCCCTTAACAAGCTAGGAAATTCCCGACGATAAAGAAGTCAAGTTGGAAAACGCCCATGATACTATTGTTAACGATTATTTGAATATGACAACCACATACATTTGACCCAATCTTATCCTCACTATTTTGTAACATTCAGTAATATTTATTTTCATAAATGGTATTTTTACCTTGACGATACATCACAAATTCACAGTGATCCATGCTAATTGTGTACCCTTTGATGACCTATAGTTAAAAATTAATTCACAGTACTTTTACAGAGGGGGTTATTTTTCAACGACAACAATTAGATACAGCAAATGCAAATATTGGAAAAGTCAAAGTTATACAAAATGTTAGTGGACATACCTCCCTCGTAAGAACAAACAGTTTAGAGCAATCAAACGAAAACAAACATATTTCTAGGAATAGGCAAAATTATTTTACAATGGAAATAGCCATACCATTGTCATGGTTTATTTTTCCAAACAATAATTTAAGGAGCTGTTTTTTTAAATAAAAATAGCATTCCCCTGCCCACACTAATGTAATTCGTTGTGTGCACAGAATTATTGGCCTGGGGAGTTTCAAAGTTACATTTCCACACAGGTAATATGGCGAAGTGCATGATGGAATAACCTGGTCTTTTACATAAATGGCTAGGATGGCCTTAACAGAACGGTGTAGAGGATTGAGTGCCGTAATAATTAACTAATGTATTAGTTAAGTAACACTCCCTGGTACAGAGGACATGTGCACGTTCCAGTATTGATCAAGAATCTCTTCTCATTATTTTTTTATTCTCGTTTGCACTACTATAAATATAATTGTATAGAATTAGTCTTTGTACCACTCACCAGTGCAATTCAGTATAATTATGTTTACGCCGTTGTACAAATCCTCGTGTACAACAGTTAGCCAGCCACGCTGTGCTGGGTGGGATTGGTAGGCAGCCAAAAGTGGGCAGCAGCGTCGCCAGCGTCACGGGACTAGTTCATTCAAGCTTGTACGTTTTAGTTAATAACTTCGTCAATTATCATCCGAGATGATCATCTTACTCATTATTTGACTGCTGTTAATCAATTGGACGAATTGAAGACAGGTGCTACCGTCTTTTTGTAAATAGTAAATAATGAAAAATAACACTTAGGAAAAGCACCTACTGTCTTATACACCGCGTTCCATGCTATTATGCAAGCCTTGATTTTTTCAATTACATAAGCACCATTGAACCTAGAGCAGTCAAATTAAACATGAACTTAGCTAATTGTTGTTTGAAACAATAACAGTTAACCTAATTGACTTAAGTTTGATGAGTCTTGAATACCTAGCAAACCTTAATTGTTGACTGTTCCACACTATTATGCAGCACAAAATAGTGTCCTTAAATTCTACTCAAGAGGTAGCAATGGGCAAAAAGAAAGACCTCTCTGTCTCAGAGCAAGCTAGAATCATCAAATTATTGGGCAAATGGCACACAGCAAACTCTGTAGCTAAACTTATGGGCCGTGATGTGCGCACCATCAGAAAGTTTGTCACCAAGGGAAAACAGGAAAGAAAAAAACGTTAAGAGGCCAAGGTAAAGAAGGTCACCAGGAAGGAAATGGTAATCCTGAAGAGGGAAATGGCATGCAACCCCCTCAGTTCAAGTGCAGCACTGTTTAAGGCAGCAGGGATTGGTGAAGTGCCCCGTACAACCCGGTGCGGCATTCTCCAAACGATTGGAAAAGTCAAGAAAGCAAAGAAAAGACCTACTCTGAACTCAAAACACAGAGAAAAACGTATGGAATGGTGTCAGAAGTACCTGAAGACAGATTTCAAGACAGTACTATGGACAGATGAAATGCGTGCAACCTTGGACGGACCAGATGGGTGGGCCAGAGGTTGGATTCAGGATGGCACAGAGGCACCAACAAGAATAAGGCGTCAACAGGGTGGAGGAGGTGTAATGATCTGGGCCGGTATCATTGACAAGGAGCTGGTTGGTCCATCTCGAGTCCCTGATGGTGTTAAAATGAACTCAGAGACTTACTGTCAATTTCTTGACCAGCATCTCATGCCTTGGCTGCAAAAGAAGCGAGCACCTGTTAAGAAGGGCATTATTCTGATGCAGGATAATGCCCCATCTCATGCATCTAAGTATTCCCGTGAATGGTTAGGCTCAAAGGGCTTCAGATTTGACAAAATTATGAAATGGCCAGCTTGTTCACCTGATATTAATTGCATAGAAAACTTCTGGTCAGCTCTAAAACAACGCATCTACACCAGTGGCAAGCAGTATTCCAGCAAGGATCAACTCTGGAAGGCTATCCAAATTGCAGCCAGAAGTTTTTCACCTGCTGACATTGAGAATTTCACCAAAAGCATGGATGCTAGAATGATTAAAGTTATTCAGAAAAAGGGTGGCCATATTTCTTATTGAGGGGTGTTATATGAAGTGTAATATGTCACAAGATTCTAAAAAGTATGAATTATATCACTTGATTTCCCTTTACATGTGTTATATTCACTTGTGTAAGTAATAAATGTGATAAAACAGCATTGTACACAGATATTCTTCATTGAAATAAAGTGTATTCTATTTCTGCATAATAACATGGAACAGTAAAAAATCATGTTTCATTTTATTTTTATGTGGTAAACGAATAAATAAAACTATTGCCTCTTGCATAATGTGTATTGACCAAAACAATAACCCCATGTAAAAGATTTTTTCAGACGGCTTAATTTGTTCCTAAAATAAAGGCAAAAAACCATCATGCATAATAGCGTGGAACGCGGTGTAGAAATATTCAGGATCAGTGGTACAAAACACAATGGTTACATTGTGAGACATGAGATAAGTACACCCTCAAATGATATTTGATATTTTCGGGTGTACATATCTTCATGTATCACGTGTAACATTGTATAATTGTATAATATAACCACATACAGTTCCTATTAGTACCACAGGAAACCACCCAAGGTCACAATTTGTTCTGCCAAATGATGACTATGAATGCATCTCGTGTGATGAGACAAGGACTGAAGCAGTGCAGAGATTAGCATTCTAACCAATAAAAGCCAGTGGCCACCCTGTCTGGGTATTACTAAGTAAATGAATTCAGGCAAGTACTAATAATATAAGTCTTGTCTTGACTTGTCACTTAAATACTGCTTATTTGATGGAATTACAGAAAGAAAGGCGTTCACTACATATCACACATTTACCCCATGTTTGTAAAGGTTGTCCTGTTTTGAATACACATTTCGACCAAGTGCACCATGAAATCAACGTCTTATCATTATATACTGGTTTCTTTGTTGTAGAAGACTAGCTCACCCTTCTGAACAGCTCTAGGCACTGACTAATGCTTTGTAATAGACTGCAATTAAAAAGGGTGACACTCTTATCTAGCTCAATTGCAATTGACCAGAAGAATATACTACCCTGTTTAAGTCACATTGCATGTTGTTTGATAGCATTGTATTGAATGCATTGTAGCAAATTGCAGGTATAAATGAGTAAACTTATTATACAGGCATGGATATCTATAGTCACTTGCCTTGTAAGAGCAGGAGCTATCCCAAAAGTAAACAGCTTTTAAAAAATAAAATAAATTAAATTAAGGTGCAGAATTATTCACCAAATGTTTTCCTGAATATTACTTAATTTCCTCTTGGATACTTAAAAACATCATATAAATTATAATTCAAAGGATATCATGGCATTGTGTAAGAAAGCATTATACTGCTAGTTGCCGCGCAGCCAGGGCAATTAATCAGCAGCGGCCGGCAAATGCCCCCCTCCCGATTTCTGCTAACTTTGTGACCTTAATATAGGCTGTTAAATAAAGTATGACGGAAGAGTGGTTGTTCTGCATGAAAGTCTACTTCTCATACCGTTTCTCTGATTCCTTATAAATTAAAAGCCGCGCCGTGTTCACTCTTTTTGCGTCAAATTCAAGTTACCCCCTCACTATACCTTCATTGTAATAATGTATATAAAGAAATATAGGAGAAGGTGCTTAGTGTATCCTTTAGGCAAATGAATAGTTGATTAGCTGTTATATCACTGTATATGGATAAACAATGTCCTATAATTATTAAAGGAGTTTGCAGAACAGTTTTTAGTGTACCAACATAAATGGATCATATTATATTTCAGAGAGTAATTAGATTGGAAATCAATCACACATATAAGCTTACATTTTTTTTAGTTTTGGTGAGATATGATGTATTATTTGATTTTCATAAGTATCATTAAAACTGTTAAGTGTTCGTCCAACAGGCAGGAGGGTTCTTTCATTTCCAGAGCAGAACTCTATCACACACTTTCGTTTCTAGAACTGAACTCAAATACTAATGCACCTACCTTAATGAAATTTTATACAGTAACACCTCTATAGCTATGGCAATGATCTTAAGGAATATATATGAAATTCAGCAACAATGTTATGCCGCGTAAAGATGTTGGGTATAATTTCTACAAAATGAACCTTCAAGGTTTGTATTTACTTGTATTAAAATAAATAAAGTCTATATACAAATAATTACAAATCTTAAAGGTTTATTTTGTGTGGAATGATCCTCAACACACCCATTGTAATGCCTTTATAAGTCAAAATATTTTTTGCTCGTTGTTTACATTTAGCTGGAAACTGAAGGTACTGTATATTATCAATTTTCATATTCCTTTCAACAGTTACTGAATTGTTAGGCTGCTGATTTGCATTAAATCTATGACATTTAAATTAATATTTATAACCAAACACTTTACAAGTGTATATGAAGAAAACAATAATAAGTATTGGAGTCAAGTGAAAGTAAAGTTTGCTGAGGGTTAAAAAACCGGAGTGCCTATAGGTGTAAGCGTCAGATTATATAACAGCACGCGTCAGATTATATAACAGCACTATTGTCAGATTATAAAACAAAAATTATGATATTGCCAGTAGAGCCTGCAATTATTACCACCCAATAACAAGACTATCTCTATATTGGGTATCTTATACTTGCACAAATGCATAACTTGGTTTTTCTATCATATATAGCTTCTGTTCAAAATTCGGCATATTAGAGAGTATTCTATAATTACGACCACCTGGATCACCAGGGGTAGGTTGTAGGGCTACGTAGTACATGCATGTCAGGTACCTTGCTAATTTGGATGATTGCAACAAATTTGTATCAGTTAAAGGATTACCTTCCCTGATCCCTATCACTATTGTGTTAACTAGGATAACTCAGGTTAGTTTGGACACTGATTGTCTGTACCATTCTCCACCATTATTTATGGTATACTGTGGATGAAGACCCCAAATCCCAGTGGCCAGCACAGGACTCGGCTCAATGCCCACTCTTTTCACTTCACTACATTCAACATTTTGAAGATAATCGGGTCTTGAATAGTTATGCCAGTCCAGCTATCCCATGTCGTTAAACATGATGTAACTAGCTAACTCACTCCACCAAAAATATAAGAACAAGGGCAGCATGAAGATTGACTTTGGTCCATAAGATGATAGATTTACAATTTGGTGTTCATAATGTACTGTGCACCTATGTCATTATCAATAACACAAAATAAAGTGTTTATAGTAAAATATTTCCAAGGTTTCATCACTTGCTAATTAGCATGTATAGTTTCGAAGTTTCTCTTGTAAAAAAGTACGGAGTGGCTAAGTTTCAATAGAAGATTAAAGTAGGCCTATCTGATTTTTTTTCACTGCAATGCAACTCAAGAGAAAAGGTATTGAATCATTGCAGTAAAATAGTAAGCAAAGCCAAGAAGCTTCTATAGCTTGTAATTGAATCTGGTTCTTGTTCTTTTTCTCCACACAATTAAGACATACATGGATTAGGTATAATCAGACATGTTCCTTTTGTCCAATTTTCATTTGATTTGTGCAATGATTCAATGTATGTTTGGCATGGTGTAGAGTGGATTATAAATGTGTGCAGATCCTGATTGAAATTCTGATTTGAGGCTCCTATGGATGTGTGTTCCGTTTGTTATTGTTTGAAACAAAAATTTCAATGTCGATTTAAAGCTTAATGTATGATAGTGTATTTGTTTACAAAGCATGATGTATTTAGTGGATTTGTTTGTACATAACAACCAAGAACAGGCATACACACTGTACAACTCAAACATAGCCAAGCTTGACAACACCACCTCTGACGAAAAATGTGCTCAGTCTCCAACCATGCATTGCCTGGAGGCTGTCATGTTAACCAGCTTTTCCAGCCAATCAGTTACAGTATGTGAGAGAAACTGAATTTCATTAGTCCAATAAGTGGTAATTTGGCGAATTAGACATTGGGCTTCATGATTTTGTGTAAGTCATCACCTCATCACATGCCTTATATGTAAGATATGGAAGGATAAAATCCACTGTCACTTTTATCATCAGGTTAACTCATCAACTAGTATGTTCGTCATCATTTTTATCAAGTTATCTCATCAGCAATCTTACAATTCTGGTCAGGTCATCAACAGAAACATGTTAGGTATATCCTAGAATCTAAATTAACATCTGACTGGAAGCTTTTAATTCATAAACATATATATGTATCGATCATTTGGGTAGATAGCATGGTACACTGCCTTAAGCCTAGGTCTCACATAGCCGGTTTTGCCGTAGTGAAGCCATAGTATGACGTAATGGTTATGCAACAGCTTTTTTCGTCGGGTTGGCGAAAAATTCTGGCGGCAAAAAGGGTTCTACAGATGACTCGACAAGTTCAACGGGTGCCTCGGCAGGTTCTACGGGTGACTCGGCAGGTTCTATGGGTGACTCGGCGGATACAGCCAATTAGTGGGCGAATTCCACGAGAGACTTGACAGCTTCCAGGAGTAAATCGCAGGGTTGTACAATAGAATGATATTTTGTACATGCAGCAGTGTATATACTTTAAAAGGCTGCTCCCCTAATATTAGTCCGATTTTCATCAAATAAGACTGAATTGTAATATAGTTCATACTGATTCCATACGTGTTTTGAAAATAGACCAACTATTAGGCGAGATATTTGTCTGAGAAGGCAGCTAGGTTGGCGGAGGCAAACAGTGGTGCTCCCGCAAACGTCCGTGCCCGGGGGTCTGGTCAAAACGGCCAAATATATAACGGCCAACATACCAGGGCGCTAATAGCAATTGACATAACGGTCAATTCAGAATTTCAATTCATGCTTGTGATCAATGATGAAAAAGCATGATTTACCCCATTCTTTGTATCAATCAAAATGCTAATAGCAATTGACATAACGGTCACAGCAGATTGCTATTACATATATAGGTTAATTGACTTTTACAAAACCCAAGGAAAAGTCCTTCCCATTGGCCAGTTTGACAGAATGAGTAGAAATGAATTGCAATAAAGCTCATCCGAACATTGTATATATGACGGTCAAAACTATTGACTACACCATTCGAGTCTTGACTTTACACTTCGAAAATGCCAAAGAGAAAAGCATCCGTCCAGCACCCTTGTGTTTCCTGCAGCATGGCAGTATATAATAGATAAGGTGAGGAAAATTAATAAGTTATACTGGGCAAAAACAAGAATATTCTTGTCAAAAACACCCCCAACATTAATCGCTGTTCTTTAATGTAGTTAGTTAGATAAATAGTTATGTAGATATGTAGATATGTAGATATGTAGATATGTAGATATGTAGATATGTAGATATGTTGATATGTTGATAGATAGATAGTTTAGAGAGACAGATAGATTTATATGCCTATTGTATAATAATATCTCCCTTAATATTTGGTCGATCCGAAAACATGTATGGAATCAGTATGAACGAAAATCGGACTAATATTAGGGGAGCAGCAGCCTTTTAAAGAAGCGCTCAGCTCTGCCTGCATTGATACAGTCCGGGCGCGGACACTTGCGGGAGCACCAGTATGCCGCCGCCAGCCTACTTGCCTTCACAGACGAATATCTTGCCTAACATTTGGTCTATTTTCGATCCGAAAAGACGTATGGAATCAGTATGAACTATACTACAATCCAGTCTTATTTAACAAAAATCGGACTAATATTAGGGGAGCAGCAGCCTTTTAAAGTATATACAACCCCCCTCCCTGCTTACGCTGATGTTGACGCTGGTAGCATTCGGCGAGTCACCTGTGGAAGCCATCAAGTCACCCGTACTACTCGTCGACTTACCCCTAGTACCCCTCCACAAGCCGTCAGGTTTACTATGGCTAAAATTAGGCATGGATAACTCACCGACTTCCACGGGTAATCCGCCAGGTTCTACGGGTGAGCCATGCAAGCATGGCATAGCCAGCTACCGGGCCTGAAACTCCCAGCTTGGCCACGAGTCCCAGGAGTGACTCGACGGGTATTGCAGATATCCACGGGTAGCTGTCGAGTTGGAGCCGGGAAGCGCATTGCGTAACCGTTATATAATACTACGGGTTCACTACGGCAAAACCGGCTATGTGATATGGGGGCTTTAATGTTGGTCCAGCATCAACACTTTTAGTTTATTTTTGTTGTGATCTGGCATTTTAATTGCAAGAAGGATTCCAGAGTACTGACCGCTTCTCACCACTAACACTTTCCAGTCATCCTACCGTAACATTTCATTGTTAATTGGCCAAATAGGACAAGGTGTCAACCTTCCAGGTTCTCAGGGAGGACAGAGGAAGCACCCCATCAATAAGGACCTTGGTTCAAGTCCCATGTAGAGCAAATGGGGAGTTGAAGAGGTCTGGTGAGGCTAATGCAAGGGCATAAACAGTTCCAGTTAAATATATGAGAGATATCTACTCTTGTTTTGACATTTATGAATTTGCCTATTTTTTCTACTAGTTTGGACAAGTTCTTTTTACTTGGAGAGAAAATGCCGTCATTTGTAGACAAGGACACTTAATCATCAAGATGTGCTGAATCATGCATATGCCAAGCCTTCTAATGCCATTGAGCAATTAGTCTTGCTTTACGAAATATAATACGCAAAAAGTGAGAAACTGTAAAATATTTCTTCTATAGATTTATTGTTTTGATGGTGGCAATCTCAGATTACCGTGGTGGAATAAATTTTATGCTCAGCCAATATAAATGAGCAAGAAATTGGTGTAAAAGTGATTTTCGGTTTGTGCTATAAACATATTTAGGGGACAGTAAGGAGAACTGGGACATCCCTCTACAGCTAAAAGTAATATTGATATTACCCTAAAAGTAATATTAATATTACCCTGAAATTGGGTCACATTACTCCTAAGCGATTATAAGTGCTTGTTTGAAAGGAAGAACCCATTTGAAATATTTATTTTTATGATAAAGTTAAATTTTTGTTTTTGGTGTCTGTGAGTAAATTTCCACTATGCATTCAACTATTTATTGACAAAAAAAAACAAAAAACGATAAGAGCATTGGTTGGAAATAAACATATTGATATAATCAGTACATAATCAGAGTACAATCATGTAAATGACATGTTGTTCTTGCCATGTGGAAAAATATGCCATTTCTTTCAAGCAACAGCTTTGGGGAGAACTAAGCCACCTCAGGTAGGGAGAACTGGGCCCATGTCCTAGGCCTCTCTCTGTTATAAAATGCAGTCAAAATGTTTGATTCCGAAAATTGTAAACCACCTGACATTAGAAATTAAAAAACTGGCTTACACTTAGAAAATAAAAGGAAAACCACAATCTATGTCACATCATAGTTGACTTATGGCTTGGTAAAAAAAAGTTGGTTTAACCCATGCTTGCACTTTCAAAGTTTAAATTATTCAAACATAAATTCAGCAGGCATATTTCCCCTATATCAAATCATTTGTCAAATGTCTATAGGCCTACATGCTACATTTTTGGCGATAACATAAAGAAATCTTTAAAATTCTGCAAATTTTCCAATGGAGCTTTGATTAGACTAACAGAATAATGCCAAGATGAAGTTGAAACATTAAATTAATAAATTTAAACCATGAAATGCTAGTTTTAACCTGAAATGAATTTAATTTTCAAAAATACTTTTAATGCAATCATGTTTGCTGATAATTCTTTACGATAACATTAATAATTGTTTTTAGTTTTTCATTTTGTTATTAACAACAGTTCTCCTTGCACCATGGGTAGAACTGGGCCACTATTTTATGAAATACAATCTTCTCTTTTTATGAAATGCTTATAGTATAATTTAGAAAGGAAAAAAGTGTTACCAAACACAAAATAAGAATTCCTGATAATCTAAAAACTTATAATCATTTATGATGTTAGAAGGACCATATTGATGCACATAAGAATCTCTTCAAATAATTATTGTGATTTAAATTAATATTTATGCATGAATTAGTATTATCTTAGGAGGCACTGTTTAATACACTGTTTATCATTTTGTAAAGATTTTGCAACTATGCCTTATATGTGCCTCCTACCACTGTGTGCTGTCACCTCAAAGCCCAGCGACCTGATTTTATACATGTTTTGCTTGTTTACTCACCTAAACTAAATTAATTCAGACAAATTACCAGAAGCTGCAATATTCACAATGGATGCTTAAGTTACAGCTTCTAGTTGATGGCTACTCTAAATTTCTTGGTTTTACTAAGAGGTATCAGGGTGTTAAAAAGACTGATTTGGAATGCATATCTTGCGGTTGTGTGTGGGTGGATTAGGGCTTTTTACATCCTGTATTTCTGCACCTGATGTGCTAATTGGGACAGGCTGGGACTATGGCAATGAGATGATGGATGAATCAGACATCCAACTTAGGCTCGACTGGGAATTGAACTCGAGTCCCAGTGGTTGGAAGCCTTGTGCGCTACCACTGAGCTAGGCCCCCACCCCTCATTTATTCGACATATGACAACCTTGCAACCTTGTGTAGTTGTTTGGACGTTGTTGTTTTTACTTTCTTATTCTCACCTATACTGTAATCCGCCTAAGAGTATAAAGCTATTAAGCTTCTTTTTGTGTATTGATGCTCCTGTTGATTTTATAGATCCAAAAGAGAAGGTCATGCACAGCAAATGTATAGTCCCCCATTGCTGGATTGTTTAAAAGGTTGATGATAAAACCCTTCCGAAGCAAGGACCATCAAATCCTACCAAATGTGGGGATTGTGGTCCTATTTGGGGCTCTGAAATTAATTCTAGTAAATGCCACAGTCAATCTTTATGATGTCATAATTATATTAAATTGCAATGTGACACTCTTCCTAGTGTTGAATGTTTTTGGATCACAAAAACATTCAGCAGAAAACTGGATCTGTGTGAGCAGTGAGAACTTTTATCAAGTTACTGTCCACACGTTGTACAGAAAAGCGAGTAGAAACTGACAAAAAATGATTGAAAATATAAATAAAATGTTATGCATAATGCTGAAATAAATATAATTTAGTTTTCAGTACATCAAGTGTCAATAGCAAAAAATTAATTTGCAAAAACTGGTTTTGAGTCCACCCTAAGCTTCAAGAACTCCCCAGATAGCATCTGACATCGTTTTGATGTTGGCCCTATGTTGGCGATGTCGGGCCGACATTGGGCCGACGTCGCATGTTATCAAGGTCAGTGGCAATAAGGACTTTGAAATACATCTATATGAGTACCTGCAAATGACAACCAACTTAGATTTAGGTTCCCAACCACCATCGCAGATTTGACCCCAAAGACTGTGTATGCACTCTGTCGCCAACTGTTTTTCTCTTTACAATGTATACTGAGGCCATCTAACACCTGTAATTAATTAACCCCTATTGATATAATCTTATATACAATTCCTGTGTTATATAGATGTCACATACGTCATTTACAAGCTTAAGTGTTTCATCCAGCAGCCACATTCATGCATATTTCATCTCACCACAAAAATAGGATTCATACATAAGGACAGGATGCTGATTTATTACAGGAGAAAATCTTCTACACCGGCCATAAATATGACACAACGCAATACAAAATAGAGAAACATTGCAAAACACGTTTATATACACTTTGTATCTACTGCACCTCGTATGGCTCACCACTTGATCATGCCAGGAACACTTAAGAATTGGTCCTGACAGTTGTGTCTATTTTATCTGTCTACATCTATTTTTTTACAGCTTGTTTAGCTGATGATTTATCTAGCTACTTTGCTTCAATTTTTGTTGCAAAATGTATGTGCATCCTATTCTATTTAATAAATTATATTCCACACTTTACAGAGTGATTCAATGTCTATAACAACGGGGGGGGGGGGAATATTAGAATATGACCATCCGCATGTCAGGAATTTAAGAGTTAAAATTTGCTGCTGACTGGCCCAAACAAACTATACTCTGTGGTGACTTGAGGAAATGTACATGACACCTACTTTAACTAAAAGGAGATGGCATATATTAATGAGGTACCTGTTTAGATGCTTACAATATTAGGGACTGTCACTTCTGATTAATGGATATTGGAAAACATGCACTTCCTGTGAGAGGGATCTTGTCACCCGGTAATTGTTTTTTCAAACAGTAATTTGGTAAACTGGTGCATTCTTGAAATTAACCCCGGACTCCGAGCTTCCTTTATCTCTGTGATTCGTACAATTCGGCAGAAAGAAGACCCTGTGAGTATCAATCAGTTTACACATCACACATAAATATTACCATATTAAGCCAGTCACTTATGACAGGTGTAAATCTCTGAATAGCCGAACAGAAATTCATGCAATAATGCCAAGTTTTAAGAGTCTGGGTGGAACAATTTCCTCCATGGGTTGAATAATGGAACTCACCTGCTATCCTGATCTTAATTTCCTGCAGAGGTGAGACAATTATTATTCTTCCACATTTTCACACTGCAGTGGAACCCTGCATTAAGATCACTGCTCCTCTGAAGGACTCGGGTTCAATCCCAGGCCTAGGCAGCTTTCATTAGCTTCATCCCAGCTGGAGTAAATGTATAAATGTAAATCAATCAACCCTCAATATTGGCAAAAACTTGCCTTGGAGGGCTGCACTTCCCATATCAAGCTATCTATCTATCTGGTAACGCTAAGGGTGACGACTACGTGAGCGGCGTTTTACCGCCAAAGAGATCGCCGGCCCCTGGGGGCATGAGATCAAAGGATCGATGCAATAGCCTCAGGGCTTGTGCTGTTCAGATCAGGCTGTAGCTCAAGGCAATATTGAATGTTAAAATATTATTTCCCTCCGGCGTTATACAACACCAGTGTAAGCTAGTTAATACTTAATACACAAATTAAAAAATTAGCTGCAATATGAATACATGTTACGTGACATTTAAGTTTAGTTTATCATTTAATCATGGAGGGTGAGGACGTTGCTGAAAGATTTGTCCCCGGATTTCTGTCTGCACATGATAAACATCAAAATGAGGAACATTTGCACGAGGTATTAAGTAATGCTAATACATACTCCACTAGCACATGTAGTCAGTGGGAGATATTTGGTAGAATAGTACCAAAAGATGAAGTGATTTTTATTTGTCAAGTTCTAATTCTCTATATCGTCATAATTGCGTGCATAGTCAATTTGTCTCTCCTTAATGGAGACAGTAATCTTTGGACTGCACTCCTCTCCTCATCCCTGGGAATAATGCTCCCCCCGCCAACTCTGTCCAGGAGGAGGCGCTGATGGTTGTGTCCTCGGGGCTATCAACTTTAAATCTCAGGATGTCATTGGCCCACCTTTCATCGTATGATCACTAAATAGCCTGCAGCAACCACGTGGTAGCTCATACGTGATATAAATACCATGCTACTTCAGACTGTCATGCATTCTCATCAAGATTTTGAAAAAAAGATATATTCTTTACAACCTCAATCTCGACATCATGGCATCCAGTCAACTTAACTCTCAGACTCCTCAGGGTTCCAGTGGAATGACTGTCTGTCTATCTGAACACACAAGAGTTATCGCTCATGCCGCTCAACAATACAAGTCTGGCTATGTCACTGTATCTCGTTACAGCACAGACACTTCAAAATGGAGAAATGTGCATATAGCGAAGAAGTCCTTCGAGAAGCTGAAAGAGTCACGAGTTGAACTTAACAATGCTCTACTGAATGGCGAAGAAAAACAAGTGAGTCTGACCAAGAGGCAGTTCGTCATGATCACCAAGTTCCAGAGGACTGATAAGGAACCTCAGTACTATGTCTCATTCCTGCATCCTAAGACTGAACAGGAAAAACTCACAAACACAGCCGACTGTCATCACAGTAAAACTATTAATCTCCGCAAGGAAGAATACGGAAAATTCCAGGAGGCAATGGATAATATTTATCAAGTCATCACCACTCAACCAAAAGAGGGCGAGGGTTCTGCCGTTAATCTGGACGAGGCAGTCACCATCAAAGCGTATCAGTGGAATGTTGAGAAGCGTGGAATGAAGTCCCACACATTATTCCCCACTCGTAAAGACTGCGAAGACAGCGTCAAGGGCTACCTCGCAGGCCTCCCCGATGAAGACCAGAAGTACGACTACACAGTGAATGAGCTCGAAATACATCGCGCAGGCAAAATGGAAATTTTGGAGCAAGTGTTCTGCAATCAAATCCTTGACAAAACAGGCTATTCGTGGACAGACTTGATGTTACACTCACCTACATACGATGAGATCGAACAGTCAATAATAAAAGTGACTAAAAATGAAGTCCTCAGGATTGCCGAGCGAATTGCTGTCACTCTAAATCACAAAAGACTTTACTTTATGAGCGATGTTTATGATATTTTTCTTTACGTGGGAGGGCTCAATCACGTCAAGGAAGTTCTCACTAAATCTTATGTATCTCCACCTGACGAATTGTCCGGTAGGCTAATCGAGTTTTGCTATCAAAAGGTTGTAAAGAAGCATTAAAATGTTAACAGCTATGCCTGTTTTTTTAAAAACGGGTATTTGTCTATTTAGTCTTTTTTAGTCTATTAGTCTATTATTCATTGATGTGTAAACTGTCTGCTATGTCGGAATTGTTGTTTTTAGATATATATATATATATATATATATTTGTTTTGTGAATAAAAAAATTTTTGAACTTGAAATTTATGCTTGTCCTTGTTATGCTTGATTAAAAACAAGTCGCTGTATTTGCATATAAGAAGGCAGTTATTCTAGCACCGCCTTTGCGTATAATAATAGGGATAAAAAATCAAAGCCACCTTGCCATGACCCATTGTTTGATATGAATGTAATGCTAATTCTGCCACTGTTCTACTAAATATAGTCAAAGAGTAGATATCAAACAACTCCACTACTCAGATATAAGTTTGAAAAGCATTAAATTTATTAATCATTCATCGGAACTCTGTTAGATCAGAGGTAATATTCGCAAAATCGGCAATATTTACAAAATACTTCATCATAATAATAATAATAATAATATATACATACATACATACATACATACATACATACATACATACATACATACATACATACATACATGCATACATGCATACATACATACATGCAATTCACGGCATGTTCAATAACAGTTTACTTTAGATATAGATATTATTACAAGATCGAAACTCTGTTAGCTCCGTCGTAATATTTCTCAAAATCGCTTCTAATAATAATAATAATAATAATAATAATAATAATAATAAATACGTGCATACACGAATGCATGCATGCATACAATGGATATAAATCACAGTCTGTTCAATAGCATTTTACCACGCATATTACTTCAAGTTTGTTTTATATTCAATGAGCTATTTTATATAGAAATATGTTTAAAAAACATGCAAACAGCAAACAAACCAGCAAAACAAACAGTAAATAAAAAAGTTTTTTTTCTTGCTCTAATATCTAATAACCAAAAGGTAGAGTGTCGTATGTGCCTTGAACTAAGCTCCTTTTGGAATAAGTCACTCTAAATTTTTTTATTTCATCTCTATTGAAAAGTTTAAACTCATATTTGTTGCGTCTTATCTTACTGTAGGGAACTGCTACATGAGGCTGCTCATCCTCCTGCAGTGAATTGTTGTCAGGATCAGCCCAAAACAATACTAGCTCACAAATACTATCAAAGTTAAGTAGTTTACATACTTCGTGATTTAAAGTGAACCCTTTAAGCTTTGTTGTCTTGTCATCATCGTTAGTTAAGTATGCATACGACTTTGGTCCACTGCTGACAAAGCGTGAGATGAACTGGTCTGTCTTCAATTCATTGGTCCACTGCCCCAGATGGTCACCCATGTCGGGCGTATACTGAGCTGTGTCACCTTCAGTGTATTCATAAACTACGCTGTCAGTGTCAAAATAGATAACTCTTCTATCCAAGTTGTGCAGAACATTGAAAAGCCTACTCCTCGCATTAGCAGTGGTGAAAGCAGCAATAAAAACATTAACATGAGGCATTTCAGGTAGGAATCCCTCCGAATGGTTATATTCGATCATGCATCGTTCGCTAGACAGGACGTGTATGCCCTTTAGAGAGATAGAAGGGTTGACAAGTAGTTTGAAAATGTCAGCTCCTGTCTCCGCTAGCTTATGCGTTCTATGATTATTGTTCTCGCCGAACTTGCCCCAGAAACTGTTCAACAGTAGCTTACTTGTGGCCCTTTTACCAGGATTATACGAAATGTTTTGAGGTTCTAATCGAATACCTTCTACCTGGTGGTACTGACTAATATAGTCCGCTTTCGCTTCATCGCTCATGTCCTGAGAAGGCCAACCTGACGCTTCCTGCTTCCCTTTCAGGAACAAGTTCACGTAGTCCGAAAACAAGCCGGGTGTGTCCTGCATTCTGTCAAATTTCGCACTTTCTTTGAAGTGGTAAACCTCGAATATTTTGATTACTATGTAACCCACACAGAGTGCATCCTTTATATCAATCGACGTCCATGTGCCCACCAGATCTCTCTCTACGTCTGTACAATTACAGGGCGTCTGAGACGAGTTGCGGGCGCACTTACTACACAGGGGGAACAGTAGCTTTCCTCCTACTCGCATGGGTAAGCACGGGTGATAGAGGCCTCTAGGGGGTCTCACACGCGCTTGCACAAGGCCAAAGTATTTACCTATATCACCAGGAGGAGGGTCAACTATTACCTCTGGAATACCCACAGGAAAGACATCGTTCTTCAGAACCATAGGGTATAAAGAGCAGATGTCTACATAGCCTATCCTTCTGCCTTCATGAGCCTCGTGATATAGCTTCACAGCATTCACGCGCCCGCCGTAAAAGGCAGCCCTTGGATCCAACCTAGGTAGCAGCTCGCAGTTTCGCTCAACCTCCTGTAGTAGTTCATTCGTTTGTAGTACCTGCTTGAATTCGCATTCCCACATAACGTGAACTTCTAATTTAAGCTCATTTCTCAGATAGCTAAGTCTAGATTCAGTACGCATATACAGCGATTTCAAACTTTCACCGGTGTGCGGATGCCTTACATTAGAGGGCGTATTGGATCCGCCAAAACACCTCTTGCAGCCGTGGTACACGCAGCCGTGAAATTCCCATGCTGTCTCTTTACCTGTTGAGGAGTCAATGCTGTAACCATCAAGTTTTAACCAGCCATCCTTCGTCTGGTTTATGACCCTGTGTTCACCTCCATTTCTAGCGTGCATAATATGCATGTTGCGGCTTCTGGCCTCATATTCAAGCCAGATGATTGACACTCTACTGTGCGTGTCAAGACCGCCGAAACCGCATGATGGCATTCGCGCAAATGGAGTGGAAACAAATTCCATACTCTTCACAGCAACAGTGCTCGAGTCCACTACCCCTCCATTCTCTGTAACAAGGCTCAATTGATCATTTTGTAAGTGACCAACAACCTTGGTGTCATCTTCTAGCGTGACAGAGTACTTTTCGGTTAAGAACATGTGCCGATAAGTTGCCATGCAGACACTGGCCAGAGTATTATACTGGAAGGGGTCTATGCCAATGAGCTGTGTCACTCTTTCACCTCCTTCGCCCACATCTACAATTTCTTCTCTAGAAGTTATACCTATTAACCAAGTTCTGAAAGCATTACAGCTCTCCTGAAGAATGTTGACATCATCTTCGCAATATGCTAGTATCTCCTTCTTAAAATCAAAGACCTTCCCCCTCTGCAGAGCATACCATTGCATGAAATCTTCACGAGCTTTGGCTTTCATTCTATTCACTCTGTAGCAGTAGGGGTGAGGCATGGGTCCTACATAGTTCCACATTTCCTTCTGATTAAAAAACACGGGAAATGTCCCCTTTTTAACCCCCTGTAGGCCGAAGACCTTGGGCATCTGAGCAAGAGGGAATGTCAGAAAGTTGAGAGAGTCAATGATTCTAAACTTCCCCGCATCAATAGCTACAATTTTACTACCCCTGTAAATGACTTTGGGTAACTTAACCATTGTACTGAAGATATATTTTGCCATGAAGTACGCGTCATAGGCTTGGCCATTGTGAAAAATGAGCGTGTATCCTTCGAATTCTCGTCTAAACAAGAATTTACAGAAGTCTGTGGCAGCATCATCGCCGAAAAACACTACTGCTCTCCTCCCACAGTCTACACCTTTCATGCATACGTTTCTCTCTTCATCACCCCTCAACGCATTGTCAACGAGATCCGGTGTACATTTGTCACAAGCAGTACCGCAGTGAGAGCAGCGAGGGTTGTCCCTGTAACTCACATCAATACAGTTGGTGCACTGCCAGTGCGCTACTAACAAGTTAGGCAAATGAAACTTCCCTGTGGGGTCTGCCTCGAAGTCAGCAAAGACATACTTAGATGACATAACTTTAGGTTTTTGTTGTCGAATGTAACAGAAATGCACACCAGTCACTTGCTTTTTGCAAATCTTACACTCGCGTGTACCGCATTTATGCTCATTACCGGGCTTATAGAACACGCTACAGCCTTGACATCTGTGCGATTTCGAACAGGTGCCATTTTCCAAGTGGCGTCGATTACACTCAACTGATCTCATAAAGCGGTTACATACTTTACAGCAGTGTTTCTCGATGTTAATCACTGGACAGGATTCACCTTTGCACGATGTGCACTGGTCGCAACCGGCATGACCATACCTCTCGTCATAGGCCTTCAGACATTTTGAACAAAAAGCAGACTTTCCGAAGATGCAATGTACTTTAGTTATCGTATGAAAGTGTCCTATGGCGTTCTCATTTAGTGGATCTCTCTGATACAGTAAATAAACCGTTCTCTGCCTGCTATCCTCGCCGACATAGAGAGGCTTAACACTGGAACCTCTACCAAAAACTACAACCCTCGTGTTAGCTGCTCTCTCGAAACACTGTATGTCGGTGAAAGCAGGGACATATTCAGGAGCAAATCCTGCCTCGGTGTGTAGTCTCTGAGCTTCAACAGTTTGGGCTCTTTTCTGTCCATGCTGCACCCTTTTGTACTCATTTAAGGCGCGCAGGTGTAATTCCTCATCTGACTTCTGGATGGCATCCAGATTAGCTTTCGCAACTCCTACAATTATAGCCCTAGCTAAACATAAGTTGTCTCTGTTTTTAATTTCGCATATACTTTTCATTCTTCTCAGATCTTCAATATAATTAACACCTCCACTCAGGCCTGCAGCAAGAGGGTTTCTGATGACCCCCACGTGAATTTCTAGTGGTTCGTCTAGATAAAGGTCTTCATCGGATTGCAGCAGACTTTCCATGAGCTCAATGATTTTGAAAATGCTGAGCTGATGAAGAGGTATCAGACCTGTCGTGTGTGGACTATAAAATGCTTCATTCTGGATGAAAAATCGAACAAGGTCCTGACCACTATAACTCTCAGTAAGACGCATAATAATCCTTTCTAGTACCCTCTCAAGGTCACCCATGATATCCTTGAGAGTCACACCTGCCCAATTTACATTGAAATGTACACTGTATACTGTTTCTCTAGCAGCCCCTCCATCAAACTCTATGTCTCTAACATTCCTGATGTCAATGTGTCTGTGGAAATTCACAGCATAATCAGGGCCATCAAAAATCATGTGAGGTTCAATGTCCTCCTCCTCCTCCTCATCGTCATTCAGTTCTACAATAACATCCTCATCAGCAACATCAGCAACATCAGCAACATCACCATCATCATCATCATCATCACGCCTATTAGCGCCTTCGCCTATTATGTTCTGTTCATAGAGCATGTCTAAAAATAGCATTTCCCTCTGTTTTTCTCTGGAGACATGAGGGACATTACCTTCTAGCCTATCTTCTTCTTCTTCTATAATTTTTTGTTCATAGAGCATGTCTAAAAATAACATTTCCCTTGGTTCTTCCTCTTCTTCTTCTTCGAGAACATGACTTTCTAAACAATCTCGGGGTATTATATTCCTCTCATACAGCATATCTAACAATAACATTTCCCTTGGCTTTTCGTCAATGCAATGACCTTCTAGCCCCTGTTCGGTTGCTGTTGTTGTTGTTGTTGTTGTTGTTGTTGTTTCATTTAGGCTATAAAAAATAATAATAATAATAATAATAATAATGATAATAATAATAATAGGTAGAGATAAAATAAAATGTGAAAATTTCTTTTCATTTTATTTTTCTATTTTTTTATTTTTATGCATATGCGGCTCAAATGATTTATATATGGCCAAAAAAAAAAAGAAAAAGGCATATGAATGTTAAGAATTTTGAAGATCAAAATTAAAGTCATGATTTATAATATATGTATTTATTTATTTAAAGTTATAAAAGCAGTATACATTTCTCCGGTGTTTTTGTACAGCAAATAAATGATGAAATTATAAATAAAAACAATACTGACTAGGAGTCAGTCCATTCCTCCAAGTTCAGCTCATTCAACCACGAAAAGCTATCTTCTCCTCGCAGGTCAGCTTTTTCTTCTTCTTCTCTTTCTCGTTCCTCGTCCTCCTCCTCGTCCTCCTCCTCGTCCTCCTCCTCGTCCTCCTCCTCCTCTTCTTTTTTCTTCTCTAAATGGGTTGTCCTAACCGCAGGTACTCCACTGAAATAAAAAAAAATAAAATAAAAATATATTACTCGTTAATGGACAAGCTTTTTTTTTTTTTATAATACCCAAAAGTTGTCAAAAAACAAAAAAAAAACATAAATAAATAAAATAAATTAAATGTACCTATATCTTTCAGCACCATTTACACGTGCTGTATCGAGTAAAGGAACTGTAGAGACCCTAACGGGGTGTCCTGATGTCCCGGCCACCTCTCCATCTTCAACAATACTGTAAATATAGTAAAAAAAGTTTTAAAAGAAAAAAATAAGCCAAAAATATATGCATATATACGCGTAAAGAAAGTACTGTAAACTATAGTACATGACGAAAAGGCTAACTTACCCATTCACAACTCTGTAACCGCGATGGTGTGGCACTGGAGTGTTAGGAGTCTCATCGCCAGCATTAGAGAAATCGAGAGTCCTCTTGACTCTGGGTCGCTGCGGAGGAGTGGCAAAGTTTACATTTCGAGTTCTTCGGCTATGAAAAAACAATGCACAAACAAACAAAACTGTTATTAAATATAAAAATAGTTACAACCTTGACTGACCATTAAAAATAAATAATTATAGCCTGAGTACAAAAAATAAATAAATAAATAAATAAAATAAATTTAAAATATAATTAAAATATACATATAAAATGTCAATAGATGCAGATTAGACATACCCAGCAGGTGTCCTGTACTCATCAACCTCCTTTTCCCATACTCTATCGCTCAGCTTCCCCTTTTTTAGGCGAGGTTCACCGTCCAGATCCACTTCTCCATTAAAACAAGCGATAAAACCTTCTAGCTTGATGACTCTCTTCCTGTGGTAAGTCAGATGCTGCTTAAATCTCTGCAAAAAATAAAATAAAATAAAAAACATGAACTGAATATACGTGCGACGCGAATGAGGCAATATATTTATTAAGCTAGTTCATACCATTAGCATGTCAGATTCTGCCGAAAGGATGACCTCATCGGTCTCTTTCCATTCCATTTCCTCTTCCTCGCACTCTTTACTCTTCTTGATGTCAGCAGAACCACTATGTTGAGGTACTGAATTAGAAGACGAGCTAGGCGATGCTGGGCTGGGAGGTGGCGGAGGAGGTGGCGATGGGGGAGAGAGAGGTGATGACGAAGACTGCCGAGGCTGCGGTGACGGGGTTGACGAATGACTATGCACATTAGTGGAGATAGTCTTCCTGGGTGTTGATGCCATTATAGGTGTAGGGGCCTTGAATGAAGAGACTCTCGGTTCTTGGACGATTTCAATGGATTCCTCCTTTTGTGATGCAGACCTCAAGACAGGCCCTTGAGGAGCATTGGCCAGTCTATTAAGCTGCCTTATTTCTCTCACTGTTTGTTTAGCTAGGCTAAAAAAAAAATAATAAATAAATAAATAAATTAAATAAAATAAAAAATGTGAAATATATATATATATATATATATATATATATATATATATAAACGTAATAATAATAATAATAATAATAATAATAAATAAATAATAATAATAATAAATAGGAGTACAGCAGTACAGCAGTACAGCAGTACAGCAGTACAGCAGTACAAGAGTACAAGAGTACAAGAGTACAAGAGTACAAGAGTACAAGAGTACAAGAGTGAGAGCTAGTGCAACAGGTGCTCACATCGACGAAGAGCCACCAGCCAGTAGGTTATAGTAGCGGCAGTCGACACAAAAATAAACAATAAAATTTTTTGATATATATATATATATATATATATATACACACGGATTTATTTACTTAATTATTTATTTATATCGATAAATGATGAACACCAAGAGCTCGGAGAATAGCCACTTAGAGGCCACGAAAGAGGTGATGGTTATGGAGGAGGAGGAGGAGGAGGAGGAGGAGGAGGAGGAGGAAGATGTAGAGGAAAAAGAAGGAGAAGAACTCGAAAAAGAGAAGGATTCTCTTTTTCAATTTCATTCTCCCTCCTCGACAGTAATAGTGGGACCATCGATGGTCGGTAAGACGGTTTTGGCTCTGTCTATAGTGAAAAACTCGAAGCTCATGTACACTATACCACCGACAAAGATTCTGTACGCTTACGGAGTTTACCAGAAAAAATTCCGCGACCTCGAAGATCTAGTACCCAACCTAACTCTTCATCACGGTTTACCTCCTAGGGATCTCATAGAAGAGTTGAAAAGCGAAGAGGGCAACAATCTGGTTATTCTGGACGATCTTATGGACGAAATATGCAAGTCCAGCGATATGTGCTCACTCTTTACTCGCGAAGTACACCACGGGCGCATCTCTGTAATAATGATATCTCAAAACGTCTATCATCAATCGCGCTATTCTCGGACGATCAGTCTCAATACTAGTTACTTGATATTGATGAAGACTTGTCGAGACCTACAGCAGATACACTTCCTTTCTCGTCAGATGTTCCCCGACACTCCTAAGAGACTAGTCGAGGCTCACGAAGACGCTACTAGACAGCCCCGAGGGTACTTAGTGGTGAACAACTTGACTAGTTCGGGAGACGAGGACATCAGGCTGAGTACTTCTATCCTACCCGGAGAGACCCTGGTTTTGTATACCAGGAAACGATAATGTCCGACAGAGTGAAAAAGTGCATCGGGTTTCTAGACCTTCTGCTGAGCGCCTACAAGCTGACTCCTCGCTCCGCGCGCTCACTACTGAGAGAAGCGTCTAGGGACCAACTTCTATGCTTAACCGAGGTGATCCTTAATACGCTAGAGGGGAACTTGACTGTATCTAACAGCCCTCGCTTAGAACTGGCTGAGTTCAAATTAATGCTGAGGAAAGTGGCCAAAATAGTCTCAGACTCCTCCTCCTCCTCCTCCTCTGCGTCTTCAGGCACCACCACCACCACCACCACCACCACCACCGCCTCCTCTAGGAAACGGGGTGTCTCGACTAAAATTAAAAGATACTCCAACCGTAGGACCACCGTTGCCTCTAGAAAGCTGCTGAGAGACCTCTACGTAGCTCGATACAAGACACTAATAGCTTTTCTGAGGCATTGCTTACCCGGTTTAAAAAGTCTACTGATAGAGGAGAAACATGACACCGACTATGAAATTTAACCGAAAGGTTTACGTTATTCCTCAGGAAAAATACGACGGTATGATGGAGAGGAACGAGAAAATCGCGACGGATGCGCAGGGGCGACGGGCCGCAACCGCTGCCATAGGCAGCGGCGCGGGCCCGTCGCCCCCTCTTCCACTGTCGGGTGAGGTACCGAAGGTCACGGCTTCTAGTGCTGCAGAAGGGCACCTCGAGGAAGGGGGGCCGCCCGCTCGCCACTTAAATACAGCGACCAGCGGATCGTCGTCGTCATCGCCGCCGTCGACCGGAGGAGACCTACTGAAGGATATACGACATAAAATAGACGCCGAGTTATCGGAAGAATGGCTGAGAAATAAAGCTATGAAGATCGCGTATTTATTACTCGCCGAGGACGCCGTCGACTATAAAAAGTATTACGTCGATCTGCTCTTGCACACTCAGTCTAGCTCTTTTCCTCCGCCCTACAAGCACCACAAGTTGTACTGGCTGCTGCTGAGACGCGGAGTTCCTCTGAATTTAATTTCCAACGTTAAATTACGGAGAATATTGCATTATATGAAGAACAAATATAGAGCCGAAGAGGAAGAAGAGGAAGAAGAGGAAGAAGAGGAAGAAGTTCGGAGGTCGTTGAAGAGGAAGAGGGTGAGGGAGAGCTATAGCACCAGGAAAAGGTTTGAGGAGTCCGAGACCGAAACGGAGACCTCCGAGGATATAGGAGGCGAAAAAGAAGCGCTAAAAAAATATAAGAGGACACCTAGACAGTGGATCAAGTTGACTACTAAATAATCATGCCTCTACCCAAAGACATTGACGCTTATTTATCGCGCAGATTTTACAATTATAAGTCACCCGGCGGCTTCACCAGTGCTGCCAAGTTATACGCGGTTATAAAGAGCGAAGGTCGATACGACATAAGCATGACTAGAATAGAAGAATGGGCCGAGTCTCAGGACATTGTCACTTTACACAAGTCCTCCAGAGAAAAACCCTCGAAGTATAGAAGAGTCATAGCGCCCGGTATGAATCACATGTGGGACTGCGATCTTCTGGTATTGAATGGCGAAAGGTTCAAGAACGCTAATCGAGGGTTCGCCTACATCCTGGTCGCTATAGACGTCTTCTCTAGATACTGCAGACTCGGAGCGGTCAAGAGCAAAAGCGCCAGGCACATGAAAATAGCTTTCCAAGAAATATTCGCCGAAGCGGGAGACTCGGGGACACCGAAATTCATAAGGTCCGACAGGGGGACCGAATTCACAAATTCCCAGGTCAGGGATTTACTTAAAGACAAGGGAGTAAGACACGTCTTAAGCAATACAGAAACCAAGGCCAACTACGCCGAAGCGGCTATTAAAGGGTTGAAAAAAAGGCTATTCCAATACTTCCAATACGCCAACGGCTACGGGTATCTAGAGGAAATAGGAGGAATTGCCGCCTCGTACAACGCCACTATTCACTCTAGTATAGGAGTGAGTCCTAAAAGCGTCGACCAGGAAAACGAGCAGGAAATATGGGACTACCAATACGTCACTCAGCGAAATAGCAAAGACTTGATCGGAGCGTTCAAGCTAGCCATTTCTACTTCTGGAAGCAAGAGAGTACATCGATACAAATTCGCTATAAATCAGCGAGTGAGAGCGTCCTACAAGCGTAAAGGGAATTTTTTTCGTTCTTACGACGAGCAGTTTACAGGCGAAGTATTTACTGTCAGGAACAGGAAATTCTCTGACGGAGTTGCTATTTATTACCTGAAAGACTACGAGGGAGAAGACGTATCGGGGCCTTTCTACGCTAATGAACTGACGTCGGTGAAATTTGACCCCGACGCTTTCTTCAAGATCGAAAAAGTGATCAAGAAACGACTGAGGCGTGACGGAGTAGAAGAAAGTCTAGTTAAGTATCAGTCCTGGCCATCGAAATACAATCAGTGGCTACTCAGCTCTAATATCAAGACGTTGAAGGCTAAGACTAAGACTAAGACTAAGACTAAGACTAAGACTACGTCTAAGACTTAAGACTTAAAACTTGAGACTTAAGACTTAAGACTAAGGCGAGGACAGGAAAGACTGAAATGTTTATTTATCTGGACAGCCACCAGTCGTTGGACATAAATCGGAATAACACAGCCGGTAAATTTACTGTGCAGCTACCGGAGTCATTCTCGAGGCCAGTCAACGCAACGTCCAGAGGCCAGTGGTACTTGGGGCTTGTCGAGATAGCTATACCTAGCGTGGGAGCGGGCGCTAATAAATGGGATGTGGTATACGTGGTGTGCCCCGAAGTAGAGGGAGTTACATTGGGCGACACGTACAGAGCGGTGCTGAGATCCATAGCTCTGGGTGAAATAAGACGCCATAACTATGTACGCTTTCAATCAGTACTCTACACGCCCCTGAGAGTGAAGGACGTGAGCCATATTTCCATAGAACTGCGAGATTCGAGCTGGAACGTTCTGCCAGAACTAGTAAGAGAAACTAGACATTCGACTAAGTGTACTTTAGAGCTAATATGGAAGCGAGATACAAATCGCTAGCGGCTATGGACCCCTTGCCCTGGATAGAACATTTTAAAAAAACTGCCGGAGCCACTACCATGCTGTCTACTCGCCCCCTACCGGTGGTGATCGAAAAAAGACGTGTAACGGATGTCAATGGATCGAAAGTAAATGAGAGTTTACCCCTAACCATAGTGTCACCTGTTGGGCAGTCTAATGAAATGGCGGAGGCCGATTTACGCATGGAAAATGATAAAAGGTCTGCAGAGCCACCGCGTACCTCAGTTGTTAAGACCAACACGGCGAGTGCGCAGGTAAGCAGGAAAAGAAAGCAGAGACCTAGCGCTAGCACTAGCACTGGTACTGGCAAAGTGACTGTTGGCGATAAAAAGAACAAGAAGAAAAAATTAACTAAAACCAAGGATATTTTCAGTCAACATGGCCTCGGGTGAAAAGGTTCTGCAATCGATAGAACTAGCCTATGATGACACTCTTAATTTGTTCAACCTTCCTCTGAGCAACCTGGGAGTGACGAACGTGAAGTATTTAACTCATAAACCTATCAACCAATTTACGTCTGAGGGGGATGTGAAATTTCATGTACCGGGTGCGGGTACAGCTTACATAGACATGTCCAGTGTCTATCTAAAGACAAGGGTGAGGATAGTCACCGAGGACGGCTCTCCCATTAATGAAAAGACTAAAAAGAAGAATAAAGGTACTGCTGCTGCTGCTGCTGCTGCTGCTGCTGCTGCTGCTACTGCTGCTGAGGACGAGGACGAGGGCGAGGGCGAGGGCGAGGATGAGGACGAGGATGAAGGGGGGTGGAGTGTAGGAGTGATCAATAACTTGGGTCATGCGCTCTGGGATCAGGTAGAAGTGAGACTTAATGACAGAGTGGTCACTGGCGGTCAGACCGGTTACAGCTACAAGGCTTTAATAAACACATTACTAGGAGAGAGTGATTTAAATGACGCCCAGCTGGAATGCGCATTGTTCCATAAAGATACTGCAAGATGCATGGACGATGTGAGTCTGATGACTGGTGGAAATGAGGGATTAAAAAAGAGATCAGCTGGCATGAGATCGAGCAAAACGGTTGAACTATTGTGTAAGGTGGACGTCGATGTTTTTAAAGTGAACAAAATGCTTTTAAACGGCGTCTCTATAGACATGACTCTCACGCCAACTTCCAGCGCCTTCAGATTGCTGAGCTCAAACACTAACAAGAAAGACTACATTCTCGAAATTAAAGACATCACTCTTATTCTGAAACACGTGACGCCTTCGAATCTCGTATTGCTGGGTCATCAAAAAGTCATGGAAGAGGAGATATCTTTAGCTCAATATTTCTACACTAGAGAAGAATTGAGAAAATTTAATTTAGCCAAGGACACCTCGTCGTATTACATAGAAGACGCGTACAACGGTAGAATACCTAGCAAGATAGTGATGGGCTTTGTCTCAGGGGAATCTATGAGCGGCAGCCTAGCCAAGAACCCGTACAATTTCAGACACTACGACATAACTTACGTCAATGTCAGTCTGTCTGGAATGCCCACGCCTGACGGACCTCTAAGCATCGACTTCTCGGAAGACAAGTACATAAACTGCTATTCTGAACTTTACAAGAGAAAACCAAATTTCAATGGGAGTGCGAGGATCACTAGAGAGGAGTACAAGGAGGGCTACAGCTTATTCGTCATAGACCTGGCGCCTCAGAACTACGAGGGCTTTTACCCTGTTACGAGAGACGGTAGCGTGAGAATAGAACTTAGATTTAAGTCACCTCTACCCGAATCGGCTGTTATGATAACGAAAGTGACGTATCCGGGTCTATTCAGTATAGACTACGCCCGCAATATCTATCTGACATGAACACCGACCAAATATACGAGCTACTGTGGAATGACGTAATAGTATCAGCAGAAATTATGGCCGTTATACCCTGTAATGCTCTGAAATACGTACCCGTCAAAATGACGGGTTGCTACGTCGTAAATTGTAACGAAAAATCGTACTTACGCGGAGACGTCGGCCATTGGATTTTCCTGAGGATTCATGGTGATGGTAGTAGACGTAATGAGGTCGAGAATAATCTGGAAATTTTCGATGCCCAGGGAGAGACGACCTACAATAGAGAAATGGAGGTGTTTATGAGACAATTCGAGAACTGTTCGAGGAATTATTCGTTGATTTCTAACGAAAAATGTGGTTTTTACTCTCTAGTATACGCTTATTATCGATGTAGAAAGTTAAAAAGATTGAATGTTTTGAATATACTTAAAGACATCGGAGATGTAAAAGAACATTGCATGGCGCTATATGGTGATCGACAATTAAATAGCAGCTTAACTAAGGGACTAACCAACTGACCAGTCAACTGATCAACTAACTAACTAACTGACTGCCTGACTGACTGACTGACTGACTGACTGACTGACTGACTGACTGACTGACTGACTGGCCGCATGTCTGACTTAATATCCAACTAACTGACTGACTGTCTGACTGACTGACTGACTGACTGACTGACTGACTGACTGACTGATGGCCTGATTGATATTAGGAATGCGTGTACATTGCTATTATTATTATTATTATTATTAATTAATGTCTCGATTTAGCTATATCTGCATATCAATAAAAACATTATGCGGAGTGAATAATGCAACATACATGAAATTATTTATGTCTAAGGAATGCGTGTACATAGCTATTATTATTATTATTATTATTATTATTATTATTATTATCTTATAATATTATCATCATATTATATTATATTATAATGCGGTTTATAAGGAATGAAAAAAACTTTACGTATATTTATTTAACTGTGTCTAGTTTGCAGACTCTTAACATTGCATGTATATTATATATATATATATAAGACTAAGAACTGCTGATTTTTGTAAATATAAATGTATCTGATGTGCACTGTTGATTATCAATAAATATAGTATGACTCAATCACCATTGTTTCCCGAATTACTTACTATAAAATACTAAACATTGCCCCTGCGTCGATTAACATTATAAGAAGGCGATAAATGACAGTTATTAGTATAGATAAAGTAAAAAAAGTAACTTACAAGTGGTGAACTGATGCAGTAGAATGTAGACGGTCGAGGAGTTCAATTCAGTCAGTTTTGGTAGGCTGAGTGTGTCCAAAAAACAAAAAACGTCAGCAAAAAAAAAGTGCCCAGAAATTCCTCTTGCAGATGTAATGGTTGCAGCAAAAAATAGAAGTGATACTAATGTCTCGGTACCGGGGCTTTTTATACCTCATTTTTACCCTGAGGCACTCCCTGGGAGATGTTTGGGTTGTGGTCCAAAGGACACCTTTTTACGGAGATGACCACTCTCATAGTAGTGCACTTTGACCTCGAAAGGTCATCGGTGATACATCACTGCCTAGCGTATACATATGGTAGAACATAAGCAACACTGTAATCAATAGAAAACGGTTCATATGGAGGTGTCAAAGAGCTTTGTCTCAACCGCCCCCGCTGACAACATGAACATTTTGTTTACCCTGAGGGCTATGTCTATAATGGTTTCATTGTGCTGTAGCTGTATTTTCGAATTATGAAACATGCTGAGATGTATTTTATAAAACAATATCTTATACACGAAATATAATGCTATACATCTAAGACATAAACTACTACTACTACTACTACTACTACTACTACTACTACTACTACTACTACTACTACTGCTGCTGCTGCTGCTGCTGCTGCTGCTGCTGCTGCTGCTGCTGCTGCTGCTGCTGCTGCTGCTGCTGCTGCTACTGCTACTACTACAGAGTTATAATGAGTGCATGTTCCACAAAGCACTAATGTTTCAATAAAAATATTATCTGTGAATATAACTCGCTATTTAAATTAAATTAGGAGTATTTTGCATCTTTTTCACTAATTTACTCATATTCAGTGATTTTTGCCATATACTCATGTAATCATGCTGCTGCTGCTGCTGCTGCTGCTGCTGCTGCTGCTACTACAGAGTTATAATGAGTGCATGTTCCACAAAGCACTAATGTTTCAATAAACATATTATCTGTGAATATAACTCGCTATTTAAATTACATTAGGAGTATTTTGCATCTTTTTTCACTAATTTACTCATATTCAGTGATTTTTGACATATACTCATGTAATCAGCAAACACTCATGAGGTCTATTATATTTTGAGGTCAGTGATATTCACATGTTTGATCACACCCTCAACCCTCTGTGTCCAGGGCAATTACAAGTGAATATAACTTACAATTCAATTAGATTATACACCCTCTATTGTCTAATTGCTACCAGGAGGTCAAGTCTTTTGTTTTATTACACAATGGTCAGGGTTGTACCCCCCTCTGTGCAGGATGTTTTGACCATTTATTGCCTCATAAAGCCTTGAGATTTTGGAGAGAGAAGACGTTTGAAAAAATTACAGATTGAGAGAAAGAGAGAAAGTCAGAAAAAATAGTAAATATGTATCGGATTCTAATGCTTTTCGCATTGGGTATATGTACGAGCGAGGGCTGGCTATGCGGTAATGAAGGACAGTGCAGATGTACTTCTTCGGGAGAAGTCGTTTGCAATGAGATTAGGGCGGCTCCCTATTTCCTGGTGAACAACAGGCAGGACAAGCGGTTGACGATGAAGACAACTGGAAACTTCGACCTGGACACTCTGGCTGACACATCCGGATTCGCGAGAGTTATGCTCATGGGGTTATCGGACCTAGAATGCTCCAGGGTCGAGCAAGATTTCCCCTGGATCCTCTGCGTTGCTGACTCGGCTATATACGCTGTACCCCTGACCAAGGCCCTGACCCCCTTCAAACGAGGGACTGATCCGATTGCCACCCCCCGACCAATGAAGTATGACCATGCTACTCAAGATGACGAAGACGATGATGATGATGATGAAGTGGTGACATTTAAAACGCTCAATGTCATGATAGCGTGGGCCGTCATATCGGGGATCGTCGGAGCGATTTGTACTGCATGCATTTTGGTGAGTCTTGTGAATCTTCACGCGCGAATTAACACTCACGCAAGGAGTAACGATCCACCTATCTATGCAGTATACTTCTGTCTTAGATGTATAGCTGTATTGCTGTGCCCCTTTCACCTTTGCGCCAGGTGCTTCAGCTGTACTAATTGCGCTCTGTACAATCTGGAAGAAGGCTTCAGTACTTCGTCTTCATCTACATCTACGACTACCCTGTAATTAGGTTAGTTCTTTGATTCTTTCGAGTTTCAATCAGCTGCTTATATAAAATATTCTTAAAAGCGCTAATAACGTGATAATAATAATAATAATAATAATAATAATAATAATTATATGTGTATGTAAGTATGTATAATTGCATTATACAGTTCATCATGATATAGTACAATCTTTAGTAATGATAATGCGTCCTACATGACTGTTTTTGAGGGTACTTTATTAAATGTAACTTATAAGCATTTCCCTCAATGTAAACTTACGACTGAACCGATGTACATTTAGCTAGTACTTTTGTAAAGTATTCGATAGTACATGACTTATGTATTATGTTTCTGTAATGTAGATGAAGATGCTATGTTATAAATCGCGTAATTGGCAACCGCTAATAGCTTTATTATTTTCTTTTTTTTCAGACCCGGGATTATGCTTTTAGCCGCCTAAAGAAGCTCCTGGTATCTTTAGCGTTACGGGGAATGGGCCGCCTTATAATGATCTACATTGGCAATGTCGACATGGCGATTGCTTTTGAGAATGCCGATGAGGAGAATCTTTTGTTATTGATACTTCTAAGACTCAACCAGTGGCTAATTAGAGCGATAGCCCGCAGAAATAACAGGCGTAACGGCAATGTCAACAATGACAACAACAACAACATCAACAACCACGGTGCGAGGGTGAGGGGTGAAGCAGGTCAGCCCTTCGGTCAGCCCTTAGGCGGTTTTGCTGCTGCTGCTGCTGCTGCTGCTGCTGCTGCCGCCGCGGAGGCCCTCCGAAGACCTAGAGCTGCGCGTCACCAGAGACACCTTGCGGGTATAAACGTAAATAACATTTTGCCCCTGAGATTACGTGCCCGAAACTTGCCACTACTGTAACTATTTAGGGGGGTAAGCTAGAATGTGATTTTCTTTTGATAGCTAAGGGTTTTTATGAGGGGTAAGCTAGAATGGTATTTTGTTTCGCTGTTAAGGGTTTTTTTTTTTTTAAATTTATTTTTAATTTTTATATTTTTTTATTTTATTCATTTTTGTTATTCTTCTTTCTTTATACTGGTTATTTGGCTGTTTGTTTGTTTTGCTGGTTTGTTTTATGTAAGATTTAAGACTAGGGTATGACTATTCGAAATTGTGAAATTACCTTTTTTTTTTTTTTTAAATTCATATTTTTTGTACTTTGACAGCTAGATTTTAATTTTTTGTGTATATATATATATATAGTACTTTTAGCGTGTTTTCTTATTTAACTTCTCTTCTGAATTAGTATATTTTGATAACTAGAATTTAATGTTTTGCGTGTATATATATATATATATATATAGTACTTTTTCCTGTGTTTTATATTTTAACTTCTCTTTTGTATTGATTTTTTGTACTTTGGTGACTAAAATTTAATGTTGCGTGTGTGTGTGTGTGTGTGTGTGTGTGTGTGTGTGTGTGTGTGTGTGTAGTACTTTTAGTGTAGTTTGGAATTTTAACTTCTCTTTTTTATTCATATTTTGTACTTTGGATGCTAAAATTTAATGTTCTGTATGTATATAGCCACTTTATATTTCATAGTGATTTTTTAGTAGAGTTTTCGAATTTAAATTATATTTTTGTATTAATATTTTTGTACTTTTTTTATTACATTTGGACTGATATTTTATTATATTATATTATATTATATTTTTTCGCCATTTTTACATGTATATATAATTTTGTTGTAAATAGAGAGAGAGAGAGAGAGAGAGAGAGAGAGAGAGAGAGAGAGAGAGAGAGAGAGAGAGAGAGAGAGAGAGAGAGAGAGAGATTGATAGAGATTACAGGAAATAAATGTTTATACCAGCCTGAGACTAATTATTGTACTTTCTTTTAGTTAAATAGCAAGGAAAAAAATATTAAAAAACAGTGAAGACACAGCAATGAGCTTGATTGTCACCAGGTGGCAAGTTCACTGTAGCCAGTGCTGGGAGGCATACGACACAAGTTGGCCAATGACAAGAAGTGTTCAATTCACAATAGTCATTGCTCCCAGGCATGCGACAAAAATTGGCCAATGACAGGCACAGCTTGTCATTGATGAGATGAGATGCTTGATGCTGAAAGCTCAGCTTTCATTAGGTGTCATTCCATTCAAAGATGATAGTCTATCAACATGAATAGCTCATCTTTCATTCGGTGTCTTTCTGTTCCAAAAAATAAAATATATATATATATATATATATAAAAAAGATGGTAGTATATCAGCATGAATTGGTCATTTAGACCACTTTATGGACATAAAATATAATGAAGAGGAATTATCATTATAAAATACATATGCTTAGTTATCATTATTATGAAGTGTTTCACTCTAGCATAAGGTATGAGCGTGAACATCATAAATATCCTTCTTTTATATTATGCAATAAAGAATTACACAATACTGCTGTCTTCCTTAAGGTCCTCCTCCTCCTCCTCCTCCTCCCTTGGTATTATGATGTATATTTCTATTGACCTAAATAACTTTACCAAAAGCGGTATTGTATAACTAAAGTTATAGTTGACTGAATAACTTTAACTTTCTCATGAGTATATTTCGATAAGTATTATAGCCTATATTTATGTAAAATTCATTAATAAGTCCCAAACTTACCTTAAAGTACATATTTAACAATCATTACATTTTACCCTCAGGCCATTCTTGACCATTGAAGTTGCCTAATTGATATTCGCATTTCATTACGCCCGGGGCACCCTCTTGTGACCAAACATTGAACTAGAGCGTGATCCAAGGCTTTTACCCCCCTGAGGCTATTGCATCGATCCTTTGATCTCATGCCCTCAGGGGTCGGCGATCTCTTTGGCGGTAAAACGCCGCTCACGTAGTATCTTGACCTAATTTGAGGGCACAGGAGTCGGTCAAAGCCAAGTTGACCATTGCAGAAATGATAACTTCAGTAATTTTGATT